>CM060405.1:148839726-149330966 GCA_030545235.1 Helianthus tuberosus
TAGGCGAAATGTACCGGTTCTGAATCAAATGTGTGTTTTTTGTGGTGATTATGAAGAGACTTGTGAACATGTTTTCGTTTCGTGTCAAATCACACAAACGATATGGCAAAATTTCGCAGGATGGTGTATGATTCCACCTGTTATTGCGTTTGGAATTAGTGATTTGCTTACATTACATAAATCAAGCTCGGGATTGAGGAAGAAAAGGAATTTAATACATGCTCTCATCTTCGTGTTTTTTTGGAGCATTTGGAAGTCAAGAAATGAAGCCGTATTTAGACAGGTTATCCCAAACACGACGAGGATATTAGACGAGATCAAATCGGTGGCGTATCTATGGTAAAAAGTAGATCAAAAGTGTCGGCGTTAACATGGGAGGATTGGAGTCGATTTAATTTGGGCGTTATGTGTTGATGTAATTTTATAGTTTTTAGTGTAGAACGTTGTATTGTGGTGTCGAACGTTGTATATTTTGGTGGGTAGCATCTTGCTACATTGAATAAAATTTCTGTCGGCCGTTCAAAAAAAATTTAAAATCATCATCTTCATTATAATATAATATAAAGATTAATGACAAAATTAATATAAATCAATCGAGTGAATTTCAAGAATTGTCCTTTATCTTTATAACCATTTTCAGGCACTGTCCTTTATGTTTAAAATTGATGAGTTTTGTACTTTATGTTTTAAAATCTTGCAAGTTATGTCCTTTAGACCTAACCCAATTTATATTTTCAGTAAAATATGACCATGTGCAGGTCACATGAGGGCAAATATGTCATTTATTCCACCTTTCACATCTTCCCCCAATTTTTACCCACCCAAACCCTGTTTAATCATTTATCCCCAAATCAATTTCCCTATAAAACACACAATTTTTACCTCATCTCTCTCTCATTAACCGAAAACCATATTACAACTTCAAGTCTCTCTCTCTCTTCTCGTTCATACTACAGCCTCTATTTCTCTCTCTTGTTAAACACACATTCAAGATCAAGATCTGGTGATCCGACGGCAGGGTTTTTACAAAACAAAGTGTACGGCGACAGCGGGTGGTGGTCATAACATTATAACAAAACCAGATCTCAAATCTATCTTGTTCTGGTGGTTCAACCGCACACTATCATAGCAAACGATCTTCATAACAACTAATTTAAATTCAACATTCTGCATTCCTAATCTCTAAACTTCACAAAACATATTCAATCAAAACAACATACATTTCACTAACAGATTCAAATCAAATCGTTCATACAGCAACAACAAAATCACAACAAATAACCTAAAAAACTAACGGAAAACTACTAGATCATTAGTTCATTACCTCCGATGCTACATCCGTAACAATCTGCCGATCGATCTCGGTACTGACAGCTTGAGGAAGAACGTCGGATAAGAACTTACAGAGCAATTCATTGATGGAAAATGTATCGATTTCAGGAGCTACGGTGATGAAATTGAGTTGATTAAAGCACGAGAGGTTGTTAAAGATGAATTGATCGGCGGACGGGAGCTCAGGAGGTGGAAATCAAAGGAAGTCTAGGGTTTGTATGCGGTTAGATGCGGCGGAGGAGATGAAAACATCGGTGAGGAAATGTGTTCTCATGGTAGAGTTGTGTCAATTTGCAGGTGGATGAGTTTGATTTGAAGAAGAAGTGAGGTTGTTAGGGTTGAAGAGTTGAAGAGTTGGAGAAGAAGATGGGTGTTTTTGTAAGATTTTAATTTTTTTAAAAAGGTTGGTTGTTTATATTATCTACATAATTAGTCCCTCTAAATATGAATTGACAAAAATGCCCTCAGGTGCTTTGCACATGGTCATATTTAACTGAAAATATAAACTGAGTTAGGTTTAAAGGACATAACTTGCAAGATTTTAAAACATAAAGTACAAAACTCGTCAATTTTAAGCATAAAAGACAGCTCCTGAAAATGAATACAAAGATAAAAGGACAATTCTTGTAATTCACTCTAAATCAATCCTCCAATTCGTCCCCCAATGCTCGTTGATGTGTCTGATGTTGTATGAGAATTGTGATGTTGTAAAACCTTGAATGACGGCTGCCACTTGATTTTTTTTCCAAAGTCGGCGTCTCTATGTGTGTTTAATGATGATGCCCTTGTTGACTTCTATGCCCCTTCAATTAATTCCCCTTTCCACGTATATCATTAGGGTTTAAAACCTCTTAGACTGAGGGTATAGAGAGCCTCATCCTCAAGGGATGGGGCGCCACGTCACTGCCACATAAGCAGGGCTTTAAGGGGATGGACCTAGGGGGTGGGGGATGAGCCCCTTTATGTATATATAGGTATATGTGAGAGAAGGGAGGCACGACAAGACCGGCGAGTGGGAGCCGTTTGGGACTAGCCAGACCAAGGGGGTGATGTGGGGGACCAGCGCCGGGCCTCAGCCGGCCCCCATACCGTCTGGTCTTACCTCCGTCCAATAAAATCACGCATAAAATGTCTTTTTATAATTACCGTAAGCTACAGATTAGTACTGTAACTTACGGCCTGTGTTTGCTGTTGAACTCAGAAACCTTACACCGTAGCTTCCGCTTGATAATCATAACCTAAGGTCTTCACTCAAAGATCCATCTCTACTTTAACAACTTGAGATTTAATACCCCTATACTTTATAGGTTCGAGTTTATTGTGCATCCAACTATCTTTCCTACTCGAACCTATACCAATTAATGTAATATTCCATCCTCGGTTGTTCTGTTTCATCATTAAGTTCTCCAACTTGACCGAGTTACGCGGTTAACTTGTAAAATCACAAACTTGCGTAGTCAACATATTCAAAGCGTACAATCAACTAAAGAGCCATAAACATGTAATATAACACACTTTAACATCCGGGTTTCACACACTCCATCAGTTTATAACCAGTTGGGGTAGCCCGGTTGGCCAGCCTCACCCCCCCTCTCCCTAGAGGTCCCGGGTTCGAATCTTGGTGTCTGCATCCCACAGCCAAGCTCTTCGCTCTCGGTTGGGTATTCACCCCCAGGCAGCTATGGGGCTAAGCTAGCTTGTGGAGTGTGATCACTTCAGCGGTTGGGAGGACCGTGGAATATCCCCCCCCCCCCCCCCCCCCCCCCCACTCCATCAGCTTAGTGGTCTCAAATATATAGTGTATGCATGTATGTATGTATGTATGTATGTATGTATGTATGTAAAACATTAAATTCTCCCACTCTCCGGTTAATCAATTATCTATCATTTGTTTTCTTTCTTCTCCTATATGTTGCGAGTTTCCAGTATTTCAACTGCATATTCACCGACGACGTGCACACATTTTTTCTTGCGAAATGCTTCATATATTACCTTCATTGAATTCCAGCTCCATTCACATTCTATCAAGTAATATCAAACCTTTTAGGAATTGCGACTCTATTGAAACAAAAAGCAAACAAATATGTCGATAGTGTGTTTTATATCAACTACACATATAAAAACGTATTTCTATTACCTGCTTATGTAATTAGTTTCTATATAAGGTACCTCCAAACGTTGCAAAATGAAAAGTTAATACCCTAGAAGGTGATTTTAAACTATTAGTACCTAAATATGTTACTTTGTGCAAACCATAGGGACTAACTATGTAATTAACTCTAAAAAATATATAAAGAGATTCATATATGCACATGTATACATACCCGCTGTTTTTTTAATTATAAGGAAAAAAATCGATATCTACTACACGTTACACAGACACATATGTATGTGTGTGACATGTAGTAGATATCGATTTGCATGGTGTTCATATGAGAAATCCATACATTAGGTGTAAAGAAATACATCCATTGTCGTATAACAAATTTAAAGCTTATTTTCGCAATTAACAGCTTTAAAACAACATGATACAAAACAAACGGTTTAATACAAACACAATAACACTATACTCCTTTGTCTAGTGAAAATGAATTCTTTATGGATTTTTTTTTATTGTTAGATTTCTGTTATCTAAAACATCAACTAAAAAGAAAGTAAGATAGAGGTTTTTGATAACTTTAAAATAGATAAAACAAAGAGGGCCCTATATTTATAAACAAAAATGTTAATTACGTGTGTGTTAGTATAAGTTGTCATTTTTGTTCTTGCAATTTGTAATATAGAAAAGAATACGGAGGCTGAGATGTGAAGAGTCAAAAGAATACAAAAGAATACCAACATAGATGATAGAAATAGAATACGTTGATAATAGCATGTTTTACCAACAAGGTCTAAGGGCATTTGTTTGTTGAATGCTTACACGCAGTCAGCCAGTCACGTGTGGCCATATTGCTATTTTATGTTGAATTTTATTATTTATTTTTTGATATTCTTACTTCTTGGTGTTGTGGAAGTATAATAGTATAACATTCTACAAAATCTTCTTATACTTTGTTATAAAACTACAATATATTCATCACTTCACATTCACTCGGGCTCCTCTCAAGGTTAATGTGTTCGGTTGGCGTATGTTGTTGGGAAGACTTCCGACGGCTCACATGTTATTCAAAAGGGGCATCACTCCATCTTTGTTGGAGTGTAAAATGTGTGGACAAGGTACATAATCAATCGACCATGTATTCACTTCTTGTTATGTTGTGTCTATAGTGTGGCAGCAAATTAGTGTGTGGTGCAAAATACCACCGATTTTCGTTTTTTCGGCGAAGGATATTCTAAGCATCCATAAGCAAGCATCTATGTCAAACCGGAAAAGAAAGCTTCTGCAGGTCATCTTATTGGTTGCGTGTTGGTGTGTATGGAACGCTAGGAACAAACAAATCTTCGATGATGCGCCGGTGAGACCAGAGAGCATCATCGGCGACATTAAATCGTTAAGTTACTTGTGGGTTAGATATAGATCTAAAGTGGATTGTATGGATTGGAAAAAATGGCTGTCTCTTGATGTTTGATTCTGTTTTTTTTTTTTGGCCCGTTCCTAGCGGCTTGCTAGGGGGGGCGTGTTTTAATGAAATGTGCCGTTCGAAAAAAACTAATCACAATTTGACCAATTAACTTACTGAATGCTAATTAATGGCATTTATATTATAGTGGAGTGTTCAAATGAGAAGATTTTTTTTTTTTGTAAAAAGAAAAAAAAAAGAAGTTTTAACCAATAAAAATGTTTCATTTTACTTCATTTAATATTTGCATTTAATTTTAGTATAAGGGTATATTTGTAAATTTACATAGATCATTAATTTGTATTCTTCCCCTTTTTAATAACTAACTAAATTAAATTTGTAACTCCTTTTCAAAATATATATATTTTTCAAATTAAAAAACAACTTAATTTAAAGTGTAAAATAAATTACTAGCTGTGTAGGATAAATTACGAGTCGTGTATGATATATTTCAAGTCGTGTAGGATAAATTTTGACTGTGTAGAATAAAATTCTATAATGTGTAGGGTATATGTAGCATAATTTTGATATGTGTAGGTTTTGTAAATTATATGTAGGATAATTAATGATTAGTTGACTAATTAATTAAAGAGGGAAAAATTAATGAGATGAGTTATAAATGAAATAGTATTTTACCAATATGTGCTTTCTTCTTTTTCTTCTTTCAATAATTTTCTTCTCATTTGATCCTCCCCCTTATATTATATTGCTTTTAACAAATATAAGGTATAATTTAATTAATGGCATTTATATTATAGGGAAATGTTCAAATCAGAACAAATTTTGTGTAAGAAGAAAAAAAAAACTTCAATTAATAAGAATGTTCCATTTTACTTTATTTAATATTTGCATTTAATCGTAAGGGTATATTTGTAAACTTACATAGATTATTAATTTTTAGTTTTTCTTTTTAATAGCTAACTACATTAAATTTTTAACTTATTTTCAATATATATATTTTTTCAAAAAAAAAAAAAATAATTTCGAGTGTATGACAAATTAGGTATGTAGGATAAATTACGAGTTGTGTAGGATAATTTTCAAAATGTAGGATAACTTTTTATGTGTGTATGCAATGAAAATTAGTGTAGAGAATAATAATATTTATGAATAATTAATTACTTAAAAATGTAATAAATGAGATGAAAAAATAACTACTTAATATTTTACGTTGTACCCTTTATTCTTTTTCATATGTTCATGTATATTAATAGTGTAATGTAATGTAATAATAACTACTTTAAAAATCAAGAATCACTTTATATTCGTGAAATTTGCTAGAATTTTTTTCACAGAGTGCAATTTTCAAGTAATGAGAAAACATCTTGTGTTCAATGGTGAATACAAGTAAGCGAGTAACCACTTGTGAATTCAATGGTGCATCTGAATACAATGACAAATCAAACTCTAACCTAACATATTTTAACTAACAAAAAAACGCAACCACATAAAAAAAATTCTTCAGATTATAAAAAGTGGTTTTCATTGGTTGATATAGTTTTCAAACTTTTAGTCCAACTTCCCAACCCAAGTGTATGTGTATGAAGATAACGAGATAGTTGAATGGTCATGTGTTAAGGTTAGATTATGGTTTTAGTCCCAACGTAGAAATTATTAAGTTCTTGTGAAACAAAAAATAAACTATACACTTATAAAACCAAAAACAATATAAAACCCCAAACCCCTATTCCCTTGATGTGCGTTAGGTGTGATATATTTTTATTGATATTTTAAGCTCTTTTTAACACTGTAGTCAAGTTTTAAATTTATAAAACACGATATTTTACTAACACTAAACACACATATGGGCAAGTGCACCCATCGTGAGCGTAGTATAGCGTTGGTAAGATACCGAGGTCTTCCAAGGACACAAGAGCTTTTAATACTGGTTTATCCTCAACGTCTAATCAAATCAAAAGTTTTAGAAAATGTTTTAAACATAAAAATAAAAACTAAAAATGCTGAAAATGCTGAAAATAAAAATAAAATAAAAACAGATAGACAAGATGAATCACTTGGATCCGACTCACCTTTAGTGTAACCTTTGATGATTTCCGCACTTTTGCACTTTTTAAGAGATTATCTTAGTTATAGTAGTAAGCCCCTCTTTTTAAGGTGACGTTACCCTTAACCCAATAGTTTGAGTCAGCAAGGATACAATCCTAAAGGGTTGGAATATTTGAAGATAATTATTAAGTTATTAATGCGTAATGTGGTAGGCCCCTCTTTTGAAGGTGACGTTACCATCGGCTAAGTGGTTTGAGTCAGCAGGGATACAATCCCAAGTAGTCGGGTTAATGTATTAATAGTAGTTTACATATAAGGGGATCAAGCCATTCGCACCCCCGCCATCCAATACCAGTGGGTATTGAAGGAGGTCCTAGTAAGCTTGACCCAGTTCCTTGCAGGATCTATACACTGAACAAGGCAAGAACCTTACCAAACCATTCTCTTAACCCCCGACCTGGTAGCCAACATATCTCTATATAGACCGTAGAGATATGAATGGTGTAAATCTTTTATTTTATATAGAAAGTAAAATAACGCCAAGACACCACGGACAAATGATAAGGAAGTTTCACCTTCAACATAAGAAACTAGTTATTAAAGTCATTAATAAAAAACCAAATAAAAAGTGCAAAAAGATTAAAAATCAAAAGTATTACACTAAATGCTTGTCTTCACCAAGTGATGTAAGAGACTTAGGCAAACATGGCCTTTGATTGTCAAAAACTCTTACTATCAATCTTGGATCCCGAGACTACTACACACACTCTAGATGGATGATGGATGATGGTGGTGGATGTGGGTGTTGTGATGGTGGTGGAGTGTGGGTGATGTGGTAGAGAGGTGGTTTGCCAAGAGATGCCTTCGAAGTGAGCCAAACACCCCTATTTTTAGCCTGTACAGAAGCCCGGACACGGCCCCGTGTCCATTGGGCACGACCCCGTGTCCATCCTTGTTCTCTTTCTTCATTAATTGCAATTTGTCTGCATTAGCTCCACACGCCCCCGTGCTCACTGAGCACGGCCCCGTGTGTAGAAGCGAATCTGTACTATCAAGATTTGCAAGATTTTGCGAATCTTAGCTTTGACTACGGCCCGTGTTGAGCTGGGCACGCCCCTATGCTGGGAATAGAAGCTTCTAAGACTTTGTCTTTTCTGCAGGTGCCTGGCCACGCCCCCGTGTTCGCTGGGCATGGGGCCGTGGTCAGCCTTCTATTTTCTTGTTTTTGCTTGGGAAGATGCTGTCGAGGGGCCGGGCATGCCACGTTTATTCCTTTTCTTGTATTTATGTTAGATTTGGCTGCATATTTGTTCCTTTTGTTCTATTACGCTCATTTAGTCCTGAAAATACAAAAGGAAGACAAAAACACACTTTTTCCAACATTAGTACTAAAAAGGGTTAGTTTTATGTCTCATTTGATGTAATTTATATGTTGCATTTTACACACATCATCCCTCTACCATGTTCCTTCACCTACAACTTTCCCCTCATTCGAAAAACGAAGAATAGATGTTCTCCAACGACTGTCCATTACTCTAACGATGATGGACACGATGAAATCACAAGCCATGTGGACGAATATGATGAATGCAACAAAGAACATGGGAAAACGGTATATGACGACTTTAACATGTCTTGTAGAAAACATTTGAATCATGATAATTTTTTAATATATGTAAAGAAACCCCCGAAAATCCATGTCACTACTAGAAAAAAAGAGCTTTAATAACACGCAATGTGTGTCATTAAAGGGTAGATATGACACACAACTTGTGGGTTAAAGTGATCGAAGCAATTCATTATTCAAGGTCAAATTGGGATATGTATCCGACTTTAAAATCGCTCGGCGGATTGTGGAATAGCATTTCCAGTTTACTCGTGAAAACAAAGATTAACGAGGTCCCTCTTAGAAATTTCTTCAAAGGAAAAGTTGGGAATGGCGAAGACATTGCTTTCTGGTTAGACCCGTGGTGTGATAACGAACCGTTTAGAAGTAATATTCCTTTATTATTTGGGTTGGAGGTAAATAAAAGATGTAAAGTGTGTGATAGGGTGGCGGCCGGGAATGTTGGGCCGAGATACGAGTGGAATTGGAGAAGACCGGTTTCATCGGAGTTGGAAGTTAACGAGCTGGTTGGCTTATGTAGCTTGCTTCTTGGCTGTATTTTAAACAAAGAAAGGGACTTTTGGGTTTGGAATGGGGCAATGGATAATGATTTTAGTGTGGGAGGTTTGAAAAAACTTATCGATAATGGGGCTGTTCATGTGCCGTCATACATGCCGGAGTGGTGTAAGTGGTTGCCGATCAAATGTAACGTTTTTATTTGGAGGCATGTGATAAGTAAACTGGCGACAATGGATGCTTTGATAAAACGGAATATCCCGGCGAATGACTCAAGTTGCATATTGTGCGGTGAAGATGAAGAATCTGCGGAGCATGTCTTTACTTCTTGTTATGTAGTGGCGATTCTGTGGCAGCAGGTTTGTATGTGGTGTTCGATTCCTTATATTATGGCATTTTCGGTTAAAGATCTTCTGGAAGCCCATGATGCTTGCGGTCTTAGTGGGGGAAAAAGTAGTTAAAGGTGTTATTAGAATAGCGTGTTGGAGCCTTTGGAGAGCTAGAAATGATGCGAGGTTCAATAACAAGCCAGTTAGCGTTGGAGGTATTCTTAGTGAGGTTAAGTCCGTAGGATTTTTATAGTTAAATAGTAGAGCGAAATTGTTGAGGGTTTCTTGGGATGATTTGTGTAAATTTGTAATTATGTAGTTGTTTGTGTGTGTGGTGCCGCCTCGGTTTGAGGTTTAGCGTGTTGGTTAATGAATTTTACTTTTCAAAAAAGAAAAAAAAATTATGACACACAAAAGAGTGTGAAAGAAGCCCCTATCATTAATTGAAGATGACATGCTTTTGTGTGTCATCCTTTTATGACACACCTTAAAGACACACCTTTACGACACACCTTAATAACACGCCTTTATGACACGCCTTAATGACACACCCTCATGATACGTGTTTATGATAAACTTTAATGACACGCATTGCGTGTCATGGGTTTAATTTTTTTTATTTTATTGGTAGAATTTCTAATTTTCCTAATAGAACCAACACAATACATAAATCCATATCATAATAAAATACACATATACCAAAACAATTCATTTCATAGTCATACGTCAAAAATAATACACATATCTTAAGTTAACAAAAAATATTGTTTGACGTACATACTTCGACATCTAAAATAGTCACTTATAAACAAACACTACCCCATAACTCAAACACCCTTCATGTATCCCATCAATATCCTCATCCGTGTATACCGCTTTGCCTCTCCCAACCTGAGAACAAAATTAAAGAACCTAAATACATGAACTTTTATATAAAAAAACAATTTATGACATTAACAAAATTAGAAAACCTAAATACATGCACTTTGATATGATAAACAAAGATGATATCCACACAATTGTATTCTCATTCAATCATGTTATATAGTTATCTTTTTACCTCGTTTCTTTTATATGCAAATCAAACACTCAGGTTTCATTAAAATCCCCAATATTATAAACTAAATTCAGTGATCTAATAAAAGGTTTGCAGCAAGTTAGCTAACAAACTAATAATACTCCAAAAGTAATCATTTAAAAAATAGTACTCATTGTCATTGGCAAGTATTTCAATTCCTTCTTCAACGACCTCTTTCATGAACTTCAATATGTAGTAGCCACATTCAGTACATCCCGTCTGATATGGAGACTACAAAATTAAAAATTTTGATTCGGTCGATGGAGTTAAAGCTACAATGTTAACACATCGATGCAACTAAAAATATTGATATGTTTCTATCAATAAGAATTAAGTGCTTCCTTTAGCGTTAACCCAATTGACTTTAACCCTAGTATTGGTTCCACCTTGTACAACATACAAGGCCATTGTCCTACAAAAAAATTAAGAAATATATCATAATAATATAATATAATATAATTTTTCAATAATTTATATTGTACAGCATACAAGGCCATTGCCCTAAAACAATTTATATTACTTATGCATCGATAATTTGTCTCAACACTGGATTTATTATGCTATTTCTTATGGAATCAAGATAATAACAAGTATTTGTTTTCATGTCTAAAACTGCCAACACCCAATGTCTTCTACAAAAACCATAAACCAAATTAAGTCAAATAATAAGAAGATAATAGTTTTTTTTTATTCATGAATAGTTATTTAAATGGAAAATCATACCCAGGATTGTAGGGCACTAGGATGATGTCATTGTCCTTTCATGTAGATAACCGATCTGCAACCATTCTACTTGCATCATCAATATGTTTGGGTTTTGATTTACGTTCACTTGGTGAGATTGCACTCGAGCTCACAAAACAAATACCGTGATCATGTTTTGGCCCATTCTTTATTTGCTCACACAATAGCCTGTTAACATACAAAAACTAAATCGGTTAAATAAATTGAATTTTACTAACAATTATTGAAATTAAATTGAAGTACTTATATCATATAAGTCGTAATGACAGAACCAGTCAGCTCATCCAATGTAAAAACTGCTTCAAAATCCTTCCGGGTTAAATATGTGAAACTCTTGTACCCAAATAGATCGTCCACACATTGCAATTTTATAGAATCGGCCTTAAAAACTTATGCATCAACCACACTTGCAGTCATCGTCAAAACAACATTATTTTCAACTTTTATCCTTGGCCTCCTTTGTGCTCTCGCCATCCTCCTTTTTCCTTCATTCACTTATATATCCACTTTTTCCTTTTACAGTTCAAGTTCTCTTTTCCCTTTTTTTTTCTTTCTCACGTACTACTTCTTTTCCTGTGACCTTTTCCACTTGTACAATCTTTTGTTAAAACTCTCTTTCGTTCTCCTTATCAGTTCCTCTTCCTCTTGGTTGTTTTATTTGTTTCTTTCATTCTAAGTCTTTCACAGGTTTTGTCTTTGGTTTCGCCACCATTTTTTCCTACAAATATATAAATTCTTTAAATTAGACCTCATGTCTATATGCATTAAATAAATGAAAATAATATTACCAAGTCAGAGCATTGAATGACTAGATGTCTTGGCCAACTGAGTATGTCCCCAACTGCATCTCCGACCTCCATAATGAACTCTTCTTTGAGTGGAAATGGTAGTAACGCTTCTCTATGTAAACATATGTCCAACACGAAGGAACCCTTCTTCATTTGTATCCATCAATATAGTTCCTTTGGCGACTATATTTGATGCATTGTTAACTGAAAGAAAACACAACATATCCTACAAATATATATAGAATGTTACTTCTTGTAGCAAAGATTTTCAATGAATTCCTATAAAATATATTTAAATTATATTTAAAAAGAAACAGTATGGCCAAAGACACAAGTGGTTCTTCATCTGGATTGTCTTCAAAATCTTCATTTCCCCATTGGCAACTTCCGGCTTCTGACACATTATTCACACCTCTTTTCAGTTTCTCTAATTCATCTTCAACTTTTTTAAGCCATTTGTCATACTTTTTCTCAGTGTCCATGTAATGTTTAACAGTAATGGATAAGTAAAAGTATTGTTGTTGTGTTACAAATTTACCCATCCCATGTACATGGCCACGTTGTTCATCAGTACTCAAGGCTTGCGTAAGCACATCGTGTGCTCCACATGTGACCTCTCCAGAATCTTATTCTTGTAGCTTATCCTGCAAATGTAAGTCAGTAGTAAGTGAAATGTAAGTCAACAGTAGTAATTCTATTGAACTCAGTCGTCACTTGTTATAGTTATCCCTTTCTACTCAAATGATGATTGTATTTATGATGTGCATGGGCTTTCTTTGCTTTCTTACTTGTCTCCTGCATTAGAAACATTAAAATGTTTATCTAACGTTAGATAAGAAATGGACTACTGAACAAATACAACCACCAAAAGTTAAAAAAAAACATTGTTTTGAAATTCTTTGTGCAACAAATAGTTTCGAGTCTTCTTTTTTCAAGAACGGATACTTAGGAGGAGGATTAAATAAATTCTTCTAAATTCTTCTTCTCCTCAGGGTCATCTTTTTGTGTCACAATGTGATCCCTGCATAGAGTTTGTTTGAAGTTTCTCCACTTTGTCCCAATTAATTGTATAGTTTGCTTCCGGCTCTTTGGGCTAACCACAAAATGTGCCTGAAAATATAAAACAAACAAAATATTAAACAACCAGTTAACAATAGGGTTGCATACATTCGGTAACCCTTTAATATTCTGTATACATGCATATACATACAATAGGGCGGCACATATTCCTTTGTATTTTTTTAAGGAATGGATTCTGTTGTGATACCCTTAACTCTGAGCACCTCATTTTGGTTTTGGGTAAAAATAATCAGATTTGGACTTATGCATGGATGGAAAATTGATTGCTGAACTTGGTTTTAAATTGCGTGATGCACTCCGATGCGATTGGTCAAAAAATCTGATGCGCAATGTAAGCGCATCACGTATGCATGCGCTCTTTATAAAAAATATTAATAGATAACTTATAGAAACATACTAAAACTAGAATAACTAACGTAATTAGAAGATAATAGTTGTGCTTTTTGGTTCAAATCAAGCATACTAAAATGTTTCAAGAACAACAAAAACTGTTTAGGACTCATAATGATCCAAATCAAGCATATTAAGATATTAATTATTGAAAAAACTCAACCGATTTCATAAAATTTGGAGAAAAAACATAATAAACAATGATGCGTGCATTACTAAATTTGATGAAACATTAATTGTTATCGGTCATTACTAAACATTGAAAATGGTATTCAATTCGAGTGGTCCAATGGGATTTGAGTGGTGATCACAAAAGTTGGTCAACATTAACTGTGTATCAGTTTGTTGCGAGGCAGATGATTTACATGTGAAACAATTTATAAGTGTCTCAGCAGCTCATTTGCATGTGATTATTGATGTTGTCGGACTAGTGATTTTTGAGGCCCAATTAAAATTGTTTGGTCATTAATTGTTCAATAATATTGGCCCAATCACATTTAATAGTACAACAGTTTTTGTCGGGCTCATACACCAAGATAAAACTCATAATATCGGCCCATGTGATTCATATTTGTACAAAATAGTCATCGGCCCAATAGGATTGTTAAGAGAATTATACTTGTCGGCCACATTGTTTTGAAAGATAATCAAAATTGATTGATCCATGTGCTGAATATTAACGGCCCAATCATAGTCTTTTATCACATTGTTGTCGGTTTAGTTGATTAATCGGTCCAATCATTAAGAAGTGTTGTCAGCCCAAGGTTTACAACATATTAAAGTGCACGGCCCAAATCATTCTAAGGCCCAATTGAATCCATTTCGTTCAGATCAAGTCCATTTATTCAGTGATTTCACCCGAACAACATTGGAAACAATCCGCAAATCTTCGACACGAGTCTTAGACTGATTACACCGTCACACTTTTACGTACTCAGTTCGTTTAAACTGATCATTTTTTTCGTTATCTTGCAGGTTATTTCGCTTGGGAAGAAATTTTGCTTGAGGAGGAATTCCGTTTTAAAGATTGATTTCGTTTGAAAGTGTCTAATATTGTGAAAAGTGTTACCAAAACATGGATAGTGATGATGAATTTGGAAGTTCCTTTGAAGATGATATTTTTAACAAATGTTATTTTTCTAACAAAAGTAACTTTTCAATTTCAAACAAAACAGTTTCAATAAAGAAGGATCCAGAAAAAGTTATAGATAAAACTGAAAAGAATTTAGAAGTTGGTTCTGAAAAAGATGAAAAAGTTTCAGAAGTTGTTTCAGAAAGAGCTCCAGTTTTTGATCATTCATATTCATCTGATGAAGAGTGTAATGATGATAGCAAAGAATTTGAAAAACTTGAGTTTTATAAACAGTTATATTCGTCTGAAATGGTTAATAAATCTTTTGCAGAACAAATTGACAAGCTACAGAATAAACTTGCTGCGAATAAGAAGAATCAAAAGGTAGCAAATGTAGAAGAAAGTGTTGAATCTGAGATAAAACATGTTGTTTGTGCTCACCCAGAAAAATCAAAGCAAGATGAATCAACTAAATTATCACAGAATGGTGAGGATAAAGAACTAAGTACATCAACAAATGAAATTTCAAGTTCTCAACCAGTGTACTCAGAAGTCAAAGAAGAAAAAGTTGTGATGACTGAAGAAGTTGTGAAAGAAGCTGTTACGGAAAAACAGCAGGTTCTTGAAGAAGTAATTTCCGAGAAAGAAGAATCCAAGAAGAATGGATCTTGAAGTTCTGAAATTGTGTGCTCAAAGTGTGATAATCAAGAGCAGACAATGTCAAACTCTTGAAGGATGTGGAGAGTTTGACATTGGAAAACAAAATTTTTAAAGAAAAAGAAAACGTTTTTCTAAATAAAGTAACAATTTTAGAAAATGAAAAATCAAAAATGGAAAAAGATTTTCAAAGTCAAATCAAGATTTTAGAAGATGAGAGAGATATTTTCGGCAAAAATAATCTTGAAAAGCAAGAAGCAATCAATTCTCATCTTCAGAAAATCATTAGACTTGAAAAAGAAGCTGAAATTGCTAGAAATAAAATAAAAGAGTTAGAAAATAAGTTGAAAGGTTTTGTGACTTTTGCATCATATGTTTGTCCAGAACCGATCAATTCTGTTCCAATAAGTGACAATGTCACAAATTTTGACAAAGACAAAATTGAAGATTGTGATGACAAAACTGATGATGAAAATGAGAAAAATGAGAAAAGAAAAATATTTTTGGAATTAAAAGAAAAATTCAAAGATACTGTTTTACATTCTACTGAAATAGGTGAATGCTCAAAGCAAAAACCTGTTAAGAAGAATGTAGAACAAAAACAAAAAGTTAAGAATTCGAAAAATTTTCAAAATGAAAATAAAAGCTCATCAGTTAAGTCATCCAATCATTATGAAAAACCACAAAAATTTAAAAATCGAAACTCACAAAAAGTTGGTAATAAGTGGTGCAGGTTTGACCACAGTGCTCAAATACCAAATCAAGGATACAAGAAGAGACATGATTACCACAAGGCAAATCAATGCTATGATCTAAGTGTGTGGTATGAAAATGGTGTGTGGTATGAAAATGAGGAAAGGTATGATAACAGAGTGTGTTACACATGTGGTTATCAGGGACACATTGTTGTTAACTGCCAAACTCAAAGATTTGATTCAAGAAGATGCTATGACTGTGGAATCAAAGGTCACATTGCCAGAGATTGCCCAATGAGATCAAAGGAAAGATCGAGGGCTGAATCTCAGAAAATGGTGAAGAATTCAGTTGAAATTGAAGAAAAGCCCAAAAGACAGAAAAAGAAAAAGGAGAAAGTGAAGTTATCACAGGGGCAGAAAGATCGACTGAGGAAGAAGAGAAAGAAAGTTAAAGAATATTTGGAAAAGATTTTGTCCTCGGGTACAACTGATAATCCGAGAAAAAGTTCTGATGAATTGTTTTCCTCGACTGCAAAGGAAAGCACAACGAATTCATCAGATGCAAATCTGAGGACAAAAGGGTTGATAAAGAAAGAAAAATTAACTAATCAAACCGATGAACAATCAAAGAAAGTTAATTTTTCAGACAAAGCCTTTATGAAAGTTTTTAAGTATAAAAATGACAATGAAAAATTATGCACGTCAAAGGTTGATAAATTTGGAAAGGTTAAACATTGCAGGGATTGGGTTCCAATAGAGAATGGCGATGAATTTGTTTCTGAGAAAACAAAAGAGCCATCTTCTGGCAAGGAATTTGTTTCTACGGAAGCAAAAGAGTTATCACCTGGCAATGAAACTGACTTGTCAAAGTCAGAGGAGCCACAATCAGGCAATGAAACTGATTTGACAAAGTCAGAAGAGCCACAATCAGGCAATGAATCTGACTCGACAAAGTCAGAGGAGCCAAGTATTGAGGTAAAAACTGTCAAACCCAAGGCTGGTCAGGCTTGGGTGAATCTGTTCAAGTCAAATCCTGACTTGCCGGAACTCCCAGGTTGGTAAGTGTGGAGTAGGTATCGACATCTTTCTTGAGAAATTAGTTTGTTGTAGGAGGGAGTTCTGATTGTTTATGCCAAGTAGATGGCGAATTGAAGCGATTTGATATCAGTTTGTCACTTTCCTTGTATAGTTTGTTTTCAAATTTTTCCCAGAAAATCAAAATTGAAACATATTTTGATTTTAGGGGGAGAAATTTAAAAAAAAAAATTAGAAAATTTGAAAATGTCAAAAACATTGAAAAAGCAAAAATGAGTTTTGTTGTGAATAAGAGGAAATGATAGTAAATTAGTGGACTATCACAGCATGCTAAAGAAATGAAATGTCAAATGTGATAAACGATCTCACTAAGGATGTGACGATAGGCTCACCTAGACTAGTAGATTTGCGATAACGATACAAACATAAATGAAAACGCCTAGTTCTAGTGGGAAACATGGTTGAAAGCATAGTACTTAGTTTTGTCCTTCGTGATTGTGTACCTACTCAGTAGTCGCTGAATGCTAAAAGAGCATAAAAACCGGTTAAGTCTGTGAACTTTCACAACTTGCTGAAAAAGTCGCTGTGATTGTGCATTTTATTTTGCAAAGATTTAAATTTGTTTTATTTCTTTATTTTGTTTAAGCATTGGATATCCTCTGCGTATACGTGAGTATCGACCTGGATGTTATTGCCTAAACGTTCTGCTTTATTTTCTTTGGTGTTTCGTTTAAGCTTTGGATCACCTCTGCGTATACGGGAGTATCGACCTGGTGGTTAAAGCCTAAACAACTTCAACTTGTTTTATTTTCTTATTTTGTTTAAACATTGGACTTTCTCTGCGTATACGGAAGTATCGACCTGATTGTTAATGTTTAAACATTCTGCATTATTTTTGCACATATCACAGTTGATGAAAGTTTAAAAGCATTACTTGAGTCAGTGTATTGCATGATGAGGGGATATGCTGAGATCGTGGGGTCCATAAGAATTTAGTGCAAAATTAATATACCTTAACGTATCGGTAAGCATTTCGAAAGTTTTTAGATTGAGTTTAAGAGGACAACTATATCGTCAATCTATGTGAATCGTTTAAAACTTAAAATGTTTAAAGCTTAACGGTGTTGATGATATGTCTAAAAAACTGATATGATCCTCTTACACAAACTCTCAAAAATATTGTTTGTATATATTTCTTTACTGCATTCCTATAAAAACAAAAACCCAAAAATATTGTGTTTTTTTTAGCATAAACTTTTGAAAAATACAAAAATATTTTTGACAACTGATGTTGGAGAGCTGATTTTCAAAATTCCAAGTGCTAAACTTGATGAACTAGAGGATTGGGAGAATATGTTTGAGAAAAGAAATAATTTTGGAATGTTAATTGGTTCATTAATTTGAATCAAAATTTTGAAAATCTACAAATTCAAGCAGCATATCAATGTCAAAAATTGTTTATCTTACAAGTGGTAGAGAGTTGTGTAGGTTAAAGACAGATTTCTGATCCTGTAGCTACAGAAAGCCAGGAGATGTTTCATATTCTGTGAAAGCAGCAGAGCAAGATTCCCATACCTTAGCATGAATAAAGTTTGAGCCAGAATTCTATTCAAGACTGCGATCCCAGCTTGTTGAAAAGGGGAGTCTGAAGACGTAAAAGTCAGAAATAGGTTCTGAATCAACACTCAAGGGGAAATTTGCTTGAAAGGGGGAGTTTAATTGTTAAAAGATCAGTTTCTGGACTTGAAACTGCGTTCAAGATAAAAGTTGCTGTTGTTGATGATCAAGAGAATTGAAAGATAAGACGCTACGAGATTGACTGCGGCAATATCCAAGGGGGAGTCTGTTAGTACATTTATGTCTATCGCCTCTGTCAATCAATTCCGTAGCTGAATCTGAAGAAATCTTGGCTTTTATTGTAATATCTAGTTAGAAAGGCAAGGTGGCATTATTGTAAATAAGGTGAACTACCTTATAAACCTTGGCCTATAAATAGATGCCTTAGGTTTTAGAATTAAGACTTTTTGCTCATTTGACATCTTAGAGAGATAAGCTTAGAGAGAGAAAGTCTAGAGAGAGAAAGTCCTTCACGTGATTCTCGGCACTTTGTACTCGTCATATTATTCTATAGAATCACGTTATTAGTATGTTCTCGTGTGTTCGGTCACGTTCGTGTACGGATTCCGCACGTTACACGTTCGTTACGCAATCGTTCGGTGTCAAAACCGATCCTACACGACCTAACCCGACCGACTCGTTTTGCCAGGTATAAGTATCATATATATTCAAGAAGTGAATTTATGTAACCCTAACCAAGTAAGTTCTACCAGTTACTCTATACAAGGTTCCTAAAGTAGTAAAATGACATAAATGTCACCCGAAATCGATTCATAAACAACAATACTCTAACAAGAGATTCATTAAACGACAAAGGAATTCCACCCGAAATCGGATACATAGATAGTTTCAAAGTTTTTTTCATATCCAATTAACAAATTCTACCGAGACATTTCATCGAACACCTAGAGTGTGTCTCTAATGACCCGACAAATCACAAACACTTAGCTTCATATCACATACTACATGCTTATATATTATATCTATACACATAATAATATTAATAATAATAAGAACAAAATAACTTTGATACATATGTGTAATTCACTATGCTGATACATTAATACATACAGTAAAGTAAAAAAAACATAAAATAACATTGATATTTCATGAAGTATAACTAAATTTCAAACCTAAAAGCAGATGTTCAGCAGATTATCGAATACATAAACCCTAGAATTTAAGTTAATAGATTATTGGATGAGGTTTGTTACCAGGAAGGAGATGATCAGCAGGAAACTTGTTTGGATTTGGGATGATGAAGCGGGTGAGGGTTTGGGTTTTTGAGAGGGAATTGGGAATTTGGTGTGTAGAATTTTGAGGAATTTGGGATGATGAAGCGTCTGAGGGTTTGGGTTTTTGAGAGGGAATTTTGGGGAGATAAAATATTGTTCAACATTTTGATAAGTTTTTAGAAGGCGCGGAAATGTAGATAGATTGATGATTAAATTAATTAAAAATTAAATGATGACACACAACAATGACACACATATTGATGACACACATTTTGTTTAACTATTAAAAGTTAAAAGATGACACAAAACCATGACATACATATTTTAATGTGTTTTATTTTTTTAAATGACATTTAAACGATGACACACAAGAATAAGTGTCATAAAATATTCATATTTTACCAATGATGACATTTTTTCTATGACACAAGCGTTTGTGTGTCATAAATTTAGTGTGTGTCATTGTTCTTGTGTCATTAAAGGCATTTTTTCTAGTAGTGTGTATAAGTGACTTGAAACTAATAGAACACAGATACGATGTTAAGATATAACAACCTTTGATGAGAAGCGGTTATACCTTAGGAAGAAGGTGAACAAGGATCCAAGTGTAAGATGATGAACGAAGATCCACACCAAGCAATGAAAAGTTCCAAGAGATTCTAGTAAAAAACAACCTACAAATGTTAAGAAGGCAATAAGAAAACTCTATTTTGTTGGTGGAAGTTTATGCAAGACAAGAACCAAAACACCTTGAAGAACCAAGACAAACTACTTATCAGATTCTTGTGTTTATCTCACTCAAAACCGAATTTCTATCCTATCACCTTTTGCTCTCGACTTTTAAACATAGAAAATGGGAGACTTTGTGAGTTACTTTATTTTATAAAACTCAAAGACGTTATATTGTATTCATCTTTTGAAAACCTACACACATATTTTGGCTCTCGTGACACATGAGGACCAAAATGAGAAGTCAAACAAGCACGGGTATGGATAATCTTTCATTTAGGCTTAGGCTGAAAGTAGTTATGGATAGAGTGAGATACTGATTTGTGACGCTTAGATCCAATTGTCAAAGATCTTGTTTAATTTATGGATTTATTAAGCATGTTAGTTTTATAAATCTTTTAATGATTTATAAACTAAAAAAACTTATGTTGCAAACATTGGATATAACTCACATTTCAACAACATAAATAATGTGCAAATATTTCATAAAACACTTCTCACTCACTTGCATTGAATCATAAACATTGATAAACGTTTATATATTTGCGCACACACGCACACACACACACACACACATATATATATATATATATAGGGTCAGGATTTAAAGAGAAGGGTGGAAAGTGTGAGAACGCTTATGGATCGTCCGATCAAAACAATCTATGGACTAGATTGGCGCGGTGGCGTTTTCGTAAATAACACGAATTCTATTAAGTGAACGTGCTTCATTAAGGGTAAAAGGGTCTTTATACTTCTCTACCAAAAATGCCAAACTAATGAATAAAACGTCATTACGGGCCAAAACACATCCCTATATAAACAAAACATCTCAGACATTCATTAAACACACCCCCCGAACCGGAAACGCCATATTTACTACTATATACCATTCATCTTAGAAACGCCAAAAAACCCAAAACATCAAACACACCAACTCAAAACGTCATATTTTACTACATACCAATCATCTTAGAAAATGCCAAAACACTCAAACTTCAAAGATTCCAAAAATCGACGTTTCTTTTAGATACACTATTTCCTCAGTAAAACGCCAAAATGGCAAAAATCGTTTCTTGTATATTCAATATTGTTCTATGCGAAGTTTCGCAGAATGCATTATTGCCTGAGTTGCTGTGACTCAATAACATTTTGCTGCATGAGATGGACAAATCTTCAACAAAAAGATGCTGGTGTCAGACTTATGTTATTTTTTGTGTTTTGTTCTTGATGAATATTATAATGGCATGAAGAGACGAATGACATTGATGAGTGGTTTGAAGATGAACATTCAAACAAAAAATTCACGTCATTTTGTCTTTCCAAAAGGCCACAAAAAAGCCTACTTCAACAACAAAATCTCACGCATGCCAAAGTCAAACCGCCAGTGAACATGTTTCAAAGAAGATAGGGACTGATGACAGTGAAGATTTGGAAGATGAATTGTTTCTATTTTTATTTTTATTTTATTTTCTTTTTCTGTTGTTTGTTATGTATTTTTCAGCTAAGAACAAAAAATACATTATTTTAATAAAAACACAAAACAGACATAATGATTGTGAAACGCCATAATGCAATAAAACACCAAAAACTCCCAAACTATAATAAAAGTAATTTGGACAAGTATTATTAAAAGCTAAAAATGAAAGAAAAAAAAACTCCAAACACTACTTAAAGCCATTAAAAACGCCAAACTTGGAAGATGACACGTCTATCACCCAAAAAACTCTTAAAAAGCTGAACAAAAACAGTAAAAATACACACAGTAACTGAAAAGACGGCTACTTTATTAATATCATTTATTATAAATAAACCCCCCTAAACTACGCGCCAAAAACATCCTATAAGAGAGACGTCTCTACACAATCAATTGATCACACCCAAAAACAACGCCATGTTTAATAGAAACCATCCACTTTAAAACGTCAAAAAATAGTTAAAAAAGCCACAGATGGGAAACCTCGTTTCTTTTATATTGAGTATTGTTCTGAATGAAGTTTCACTGAATGGATTCTTCTCTGAGGTGGGTATCTCTATAAGCTTTTGCTGAATGAGATGGACAAATATTCATGAAAAAGAGACTGATGTCATCATGTCACTTTGTTCTTGATGGATATATGGATGGCATGAAGGGATCAATACATTCGAGCATACGTTGATCTTCAACATATCACCAAACAAGTATATATCTAACCACAATACAGGATGCCACTAAAACTAAGCATCTTCTAAAGACGGGCATTATGTAGGAAAATAAGGATCTAGATAAGCTATTCAAAACAGGTTGAAAACGCCAAAAAGGTTAAAGTAGAAGGGGCTGATGACAGTGAAGATTTAGATGAGAAATCGGATTAGAATTTTTAATTTTTTTTCATTTTCTTTTGTTTGTTATCTAATTCTCTACTAATAAAAAAATTGAGTAAAAACGCCAAAAACTACAAACACCCAAAACGCCTGATAGTATGAAAACTGTGAGAACGGATGCTGGCAAAGCACGTTGTTGCTATATAAAACGCCAAAAAATGCCAAACAAAGTATTACTGGAAAAAAACGACACTAATTGACAGATGAATCAGAACGAAACAGTAATTGCAAAACAATAAAATGAAGAGACGGTAAAATTATTGCCAAACATTTATTATATTAAAAGCCACTACATGGAAAATTGAATTTGTTTATCTTTTCAAAACGCCATAATTGCCTGTCACATTATAGGTCTGCATCCTACATGGCACAACAATTGACAGAAAAAAATAAACATTAGGAAAATTACTGATGTTTTTTACATTATAGGTCTGCATCCTACTTGGCACAAGCAATCAAAGCTATACTTAGTTAAAACACCAAAATATTTACTATGCTCCTGATCTAAAAAAACAATAAAAAAAATCCGCGTATTTGTTAAACGCCAAAAAATGGAACGGTGATGTGACACACGTTTAAAAAAAGAATATAAAATGACAAAAAAGCCCTTCCGCCCTTCACTATGTCGCGTGACACGTGTTACGCCAGAATCCGTTCTCACCGTTCTCACACTTTTGGGCGTTTTCTCCTAATCCCATACCTATATATATATATATATATATATAGGATAAGGATCATGTGAGAAGTAGTAGGCTAAATGAGAAACTTGAGAAGCATTCTGGACCACACATTTTCCTTAAGCAAAAAAAAAGGTGAAAAAATGCAAAAAAAAAAAATTCTTTTCTTTTTTTTTTTGGAAAAATCGCAGCTTTTTCTTTAAGAATTATTTTTTAAATTTTTTTTTTTTTGGATTTATACACATGTGTATATTGTTAATCTTTTAACTATACATATATGTATATTGTCCATTATACATATATGTATATACATGTTTAAAATTGAAAAATAAGTGTTATTTAGGGTTTAGCATTAGTATTTAGGGTTTAGCATTAGGGCTTAGGGTTTAGCTTTATGGTTTAGAGTTTAGCTTTAGGGTTTAACATTAGGGTTTAGCATTAGGGTTTAGGGTTTAGCATTAGGGTTTAGCTTTTGGGTTTAGCATTAGGGTTTAACTTTTGGGTTTAGCTTTAACTTTTGGGTTTAGCTTTATCTTTAGGGTTTGTATCAGGGTTTAGCATTAAGGGTTTAGCTTTAGTGTTTAGTTTTAGCTTTAGGGTTTAGCTTTAGGGTTTAGCTTTAGGGTTTAGAGTTTAGGGTTTAGCATTAAGGTTTAACTTTAGTGTTTATGGTTTAAGATTAACAATATACACATTTTTTCAATTTTAAACATGTATATACATATATGTATAATTGACAATATACATATATGTATAGTTAAAAGATTAACAATATACACATGTGTATAAATCAAAAATTTTTTTTTTTTAATCCTTAAAGAAAAAGCTGCGATTTTTCAAAAAAAAAAAAAAAATTTTTTTGCATTTTTTCACATTTTTTTTTTGCATTTTTTGCTTAAGGAAAATGTGTGGTCCAGATTGCTTCTCAAGTTTCTCAAATAGGGTGGACTTCTCTTAGGATCCCTACCCTATATATATATATATATATATATTAACAATGAAAATTTTCATTTCATATTATCATCTTACTTAAAAATAACACGTTTGACATTATTACTAGGTTGTATACGCTAAAACTGAGTTTAAATGTGTACATGGAAAAGGTGTTTAGTGTATGACATTTTAGGATCGTATGTAACATTGCCATATGTTGTGCCTTGGGCATGTAGATCCAACAGTTTAGAGTAGTGTCATTGTCGATTTGAGTAGTACCACTTTTGTTTGGAGTAGCACCAAAGTCACCGTCGGTTTTCACATTGCAACCCTTTCTTGTTATTTGTTGCATTTCTCTTATCAGCAGACCTAAGCCCCAACTAATTTCCAAGCGCAAGAAATTATTGGTTTGTTTAGGAGGGTTCATCATCTTCATATTAGTTCCTAAAAGTCATTGGTATAATTAATCAAATACGTCAACTTATAAAATTCATCGATTATAGATTTAGGATTCATATTGTAACCTTAGGTGGATGAATATTGTGTTGTTTATGGAGGTGCAACAAGGTGGTTGACGGTTTTGGTTCCTCGTCGAACCTTGACTATGGGTGACAAAGACAAAGAGATGGCACCAATAAAGTGATGAGAGGTGCCTATGGGAGTTTGAGCGTCATTTGAGGAATGCAGATTCTCAATTATCAAACAAAGAGTCATTGTTTGATATGTTAACAGCCTTGGAACTCATCGTATGATCTTGATTGTAACCTCACTACATATTAAATGATGACATTTTTAAATCGTTTGATGCATAGTCGATTACAATGGTGCATCTGACCTCATTATAATAATGCGTCTAACTCATGGTGTGCATCTAACTTTTTATTTATGATTTGTTTTCTTTATAGTAATTTTTTTATGAACGGTTGATTACATCATTTCGTCCAACAAATTATATGAGTGTGTCCAACATTCAAGATGCCAATAGTGTGTATAGTTAAATTAACTCAGTTACGTTTTCTTCAAAATTCAAAACAATAACAATTGTAATTGTTAAGACAATGGGGTATGGGGCGGGGGTTGGGGCGTGGGTTGGCCATAAACGCCCAAGTCACCACCCCGGGTGGGTTTGGATTTCGGCATGGCCTTATTAGCGGGGGTTTCAGCCCGGGCGTGGGGCGGGGCTACGAGCCTGACATGGCGGGATCTGATTGACAAACAAAACTAGCCGTTTGGGCTAGCCGTTGGGCATTAATTTAAAAAAAAAAAACATTTTTTCCTATATAAATACCTTACCATATTTAACATTTTTCTAACACAATATCAAACACATAAAACACAATCTTGCCATGAGTTCTTCAAGTTCAAGTGAATCGTCATCATCATCTGACGATGGTGCGGAAATATTTCTACAAACGATCGCGACGGTGGTGGAAGCTATCGTGGAAGACGATGAGGAAGAGATTTCGAAACCTAAACGGAGGAGGTACATCGCACGTGAACGGCACACCGCTAACAATTTGTTGGTAAGCGATTATTTCTCAGCGGAACCTAAGTATGATGAAAAAATGTTTAGGCGTCGTTTTCGTATGAGTAGAAACTTATTTTTAAGGATATCTAGAGATCTTGAGGAGAAGTATGTTTATTTCCAACAAAAACCGGATGTAACCGGGCAATTAGAATTTAGTACGTGGCAAAAGGTCATTGTGACAATTGGCACTTTTCTATATATTCCGTAGAATAATTAAACAGTAATTTGTGCTTTAATAACTGTGCATGATCTAGTATACAAGACGAATGAAATTCTGATTCCTGTTATATACATACAATGACATTTCTTGTTGCAAGACTTTTATCATTACTACATGCAACACAATATAGTTCTACTAATGCACAAAACAAAATTGGCACAGTTATCATACAAACTAGAAATACTGACGGGAGTTCAGTACTTAGACAGACAAGATGTTGAGACACAGAATGAGCCCCAGAACCAAGTAATACACTAGGATAGTGCGTAGGAAAGTAGGGATTGCAAAACTGTCTTCCTAGTGATGACATAGGTGCTGGAAAATGCCTGAAACACACTAAAACTGCAAAAATTCTGCAGAAAATAAATAATTTCAGCAAAAATTCAGCTTTTCACATCTAAATATAATGCAGAAATGTGATTTAATGGTCCAGAATACTTTCCTAAGTGTCGGTAATCGAAACTGTCATAAAAGACTATATAAAGCACACTAAACTGCGTAATTTAGCACTTTAACGAACAGTAACGAAACGAACAACCAGACACTACCCGAAACATCAAATTCTTACTAGAAGCATTGTTTTAGTATGGTCACCAAACATCATAACACATCTCATAAACATTAAATACATAAAATACCTAACTAGCACTATTACTTTCCAACTAAAACTTGTAACTAACTTTTGAAATGGAACTAGATACCCCCCCCCCCCCCCCCATAACCGGTTATAAAAGTGGGCCCCACACATTGATTTTATTACAATATTTTATAAGATTTGTTGGGTATATTCTAGACATTTATGCCATATGCTTTCTAAATGTTGGAAGTATATTCTATAAAACCATGAAATTATAACACCTAACCTTCATCATCATCAAACTACAACTCTTTCTCCTTCTTCCTCCCAAAAGCTACGGCCCAAACCCCCTCCCATACAACCTTCATTTTCAATCAATCTCCAACTAATCCATGGTGATCTAGAGGTGTAAGAAGCTAAGTTAGGAAGCTTGGAGGCCTTGGAGATTGAAGGACCTTCACCATTTGCTTTTATCCACTCTATTTCTCCTCTTGATCATCCCTAGCCTTGAGCTAGTGGTAAGAACCTTGATCTTTCTATTTTACATCTATTTCAAGTGGTTAAAAGATATTACATAATGATGATCTTGAATAACACTAAGAATCACAAGAATAAAACTTGAACATAAGCTTGAATAATGAAGAAACTAAGTTGTTTATGTGTTGATTTGCTTGTGATTGTTGTTTATTCATGTAGTTGATATAGATCATCATATGATCTTGCTAGATCATGATTAAAAACATAATCTAACAAGATGAGAGGATGAAAGTGTTGTAGGATCATAGATCATCCTCATAAGAAACATGAACTTGAAAGGATATTTGGTTTTCTTGAAAAATAATGATCAAAGTAAGTTGTAATACTTATAGATCTAAAACTTCATGGATGGTTTTTCAAAGGAACCAAGTTAAAAACACAAGATTTACTCGATCTTGATTCTTACATAAATAAACCCTATTTTAAAGGTTAAACAAGTGTAGAAACACTTATGTAACAAGAGAAATCAAAGAAGAAATATTTTTGAAAAATATGATTATAAGTTGTGAAGATCCATTTTCTTTAAAAATAAAGTTTTTAAAGAATCAATCACACTTTAAAGGGTAATAAGGTTTACTAAGAACACTAGTAAGTTACTACAAATTTTTGTGAAATTTCAAGTTCATGAAGTAATAGATTATACTTGTTTTTGGCAAGATCGGTAAGTGTAGATTGTTTATTGTTGACGGGGAATTGATTATGTCGATTTTACAAAAGAAAATGATATACCTTGATGGTATGGAAACCTCCATTTTTAGGGGAAGCTATGGCAAAATTTTTCTAAAAAAATATTAAACACTTAGAAAAATATTTCTAAACAAATATTTACAAGTGTATTTTAAATCATAATTTTTTACATAAACTTTGCCATAATTTTTTGTTACAAAAATATAAATATTGGAGGTTGGTTTTTATAAATAAAAGTGACTAAGTATTTAGGGAATATATATTTAGAAGTCACCATGTGTGTGATTATTTGTACACTTTGTGTATTAGTTATATTATTTTAGGACATGAAATAATATAACTCATCAAGTTATACACAAAATATTGGTGAAACCGAACTAGAGAATATAACTTACAAAATACTCCGAAAATAATATTCATATGTATATTTTGGTAAATAATATTTTGGACACCAAGTGAATAAAAATATGATTTTTTTACAATTACTACAAGAATATATCATATTTTTGACAAGAGAAAAATATATTATCTTTGGCAAGTATAAATATATATATTTTTCTGGAAATTTTTGGAAGATATATTATTTTTGAAAGAAATATATATTTTCTCAACAAATATGAAATACAATATTTTTGGGTGAAAGATATATTTTCTCAAATAAATATGAAATATATTGTTTTTGGAGAAAGATAAGTTTATATATTTTCCAAGTTAGACTTGAAAATGTATTATGTCGGAACTTATATGAAAGTACAAAAATTTTTGCCAAAGGAATGTTATAAATAATTTTTCTAGGTAATATTTATTGGAATATACATTTTGGAAATATATATTGTTGAACTTTTATTAAAGACAATATTCCGGAATGATTAACACGAAAATAAGTATAAGAATACTTAACAAATACAATAAAGATACGTATTCTCGTAAATATAAATACACACCGGAATACGACCCCACTACACGGAAAAAATATACAAGTATAAGACACCCCCATCCTTGGGAAGGAAATACAAGTATACATACTTGAAAATTATCAAGTTAAATTATATTGTTTTAACAATTATTCCAAAATTTAATAAATATAATTTAAGTTAAAATATTTATTATTTTAACAAATAATTGTATGACTTGGAATAATACTGAAGGCATAATGAAACGTAACTCAAAGACACTAACTAATACAAAGTCAAGGCACGACCCTCTCGTCTAATAGACTGTAGTACATTGTAGGTAGTCGTGCACACTAATAACAGCTTGACTTACGTCAGACTGAAGAACGCAAAACTGTGAGTTCATGTCCCCCTTTTCTCTTAACTGTTTTTGGTTTTATAACTCTCGGGGGTGGAATACATGTTACGAATGTTTAAACGGTATGAATTGACTATGAAATGAACTTTTAGATCATGTGAGCATAGATTAAATTTGAAATGCCATTAATTCTTAATTAGGGACCAAGGTTAGATCTAACGGGTACGGCCGAACCCCACTCATGGTACTTATGTGACCACTTGAGTGCTTCGGTGTCCCGGTCGAGGTAAATCGACAATGGTCAAGGCTAAAATTGACATAGTCAAGGTAAATTGACATGGTCGAAGGGGAATTCGACATAGTCGAGGGAATCGACGAGGGTGTAAGCCTACTCATTGTAAGTGCTCCCTATGTCTTCACATGCTTTAATGTCCTTGTAAAACATTAATTTGATCTGTTCATAAATGCTTATCATACATGTTTTCAAAGGAGTTTCTCAAAGGTTTGCAAGTTTTCAGTACTCATAGTAAACGCATGAACTCACTCAACTTTTATTGATGTTTTCCAAAATTACATGTATTTCAGGTAACAAGTTGGATCATAGGCGCTGGTGTAGTTTCTAGAAGTAAATTCCAAGTTTAGATGTCATCCTCTTTTGTTGATCTGTAACTTAGTCGAAGGTTGTGCTGTTAAAACTTAAATAAATGGTGTTTGTAATGCTTTAAACTTAATGAATAGATGAACATCTTTTTGATCATACAGTTGTTTATTATGATTGAATGCCATGGTATTAAACAAGTCACACATCATACGCTTCCGCAAAAGTCAGGGTGTGATAGTTTGGTATCAGAGCTTCGATTGTAGTGAACTAGGATTCCTTCTCGAGTCTAGACTACAATCACTAGGACTCTCTCACGAAAACATTTTACAAAAAAGCTTTTCATTGCATTCACGTAAGCGTCAAGATCCATGCGTCAAACATTTTTCAAATAAAAGACAAGGCAAGGACATTAGTAGGGAGAAGAGTACCCTAAATCAAAGTGCCAATTAAGGCATAGTCTAAGAAAGATAGACTAGCCAAAGGCAAATTGACCCCCCCTTCCGAAAGGATAAACGAGAGTTATATGTGATATGATGCATTTATTTTCCGGTTTATGCTAAGTAACATACTTATTTGTTGATATATATATATATATATACGTATAAGTGTACGGAATAATTATTGATGTGAATGAGATAACTTCGACTTTGAATCCTATTATTGTTCTTGGCTCGCACGATGAGAATGTCGACCTCGCGTTTATTATGAAGCTCATGACTGGAGTGATTATCAATCGAGATCCTGAGCTGGTTCCGTAGAAGATGGCTGCTCTTCCCTCTAGAATGCGAAGGTGCCTGACTACGGTGGTGACAGCGGGGCGGAGGAGGCAACCTTGGACAACACCCTCATCAGCAGGACAAGGTCCATGTGGCTTTTATGAAGCAAGAATTGAAGACGCTCTTATCCAGACTAGGAAGATGAAGTACTTATCTTGAAGGTGCCCCTCCAACTACTAGGAATTCTCCTTATTCCTATTACGTTTAATCATCGTGCTTATTCGTGCGTAACGATGATGGATGTTAGTGCATGGACCACCACAATGGTCCTTTCCATGTCAGAGGTATAAGGACATTAGTGTCCCCTCTTTGGTTGATCATCTGCTTGAACGAGGAAAGTTGGGGTGACTGTGCACGACAATTTATTATTACGGGGGCCCACATAATAACGACTTGTAGTGCATGGAAATCCTGGTGGACCCTGCGGGTCAGGCTAGTGATCACCATCCATACAAAAAAAATTTCTAATTATTCACATCTTCATCTAGCAGAACGATACCTAGACCGTTGCCTTAGCACTTTACAAAGTAGGAAACCTGTCTTTGCCTACTTCGTGTCTGACACTTCTACCCGCATACGAGGCGTTTGGGAACCGATGTCTAAGCAAGTGAAGATGGCTAACACGTGGGAAGGATTTTGTGACGTCATACTTTCTATCACCCCTATATGTACGACCCCCATCTCATGGGAAGTGTACCCGTCATTGTGGGGCTAAAGACCTAAGGAAACCAATGTAGAAGGAAAATAACTACCACTTTCATAGTATGAAACTTGTATGACCGAGGTGACGTAGCCTCGAGTTCATTTTGTTTTCCCCATTACAAACAGTAAGTCAAGTTGTCAAGCCTATATGAAAGCTCAGGGGTTGTTTCCTTACTTATACATTGTTGATTTTATATGCATGTGATATTGGGTGATTACGTGTTTGCTTGTGGTAATATTGTAAGGACCTGCAAAAATATCCCACAACACTCCGTAAGTGGAAACCCGGACCCCTAAAACCCTACTCCTTGTGAAAAATCAAGAAAATCCAAATTTATCCATCTCTCGCGGGCCGCGTAAGAGTTAAGCAGAGCTTACGCGGGGCACGACAGCCTTGGAATCTCCGGATAAGTATATGGGACACGTGTCGTTACACGTGTCAAGACTATTGATGACTCAGCCGACCCAGACTCCCTCGCGGGCCGCGAAGGAGAAGCCGATGGGCTTTGCGGGCCGCTTCAGTTGAAATCGTTCAATTCTTTTCTTTCTCTTAGCTTCTACTATAGAAAAATAATAGCCCGGTATTATATTCAAAACCCCAAAACTCTGCTCGTTATTAGGGTAATAACTCTAATCACTGGTACGATACTGTATCCGATCGATTAAAACCGATCCAACGGATGTTTAAGTGCTGCCAATATCTGGCTATACTTTGTCATTCATTGTGAGGGTTTCGATCTCGTGATTATCGTTAAAATTGAAATGAGTTAATACACTAATACGAGTTCCATTGTATCTAGAAATTAGAATTCGTAACTAGGGAGCTGTTAAACCAGAATACTTAGCAATTAAGTAAACATAGTAGTTAAAATAACTTAACAGTTAAGTAAACTTAGTAGTTAAGAAACCTTAATGATTAAGTAAACTTAATGGTTATGTAACACTTAGCAATTTAAAACTTAGCGGTTAAGAAACTTAATAGCTAAGGAAACTTAACAGGAAAGGAAACTTAGCAGTTAAGCAAGCTAAGTAAGATTAATTAATCAGTTAAGTAAGATTAATTAAGTTAAGTAAGATTAATTAATCAGTTAAGTAAGATTAATTAAGCTAGGTAAGATTAATTAATCAGTTAAGTAAGATTAATTAAGCTAAGTAAGATTAATTAAAAACCTAAATAGATATACATGAAATAGATAATATCTAAAATAGGTATATATGGGGTAGGTATTATCCAAGGAAAATATTACCTAAGGAAAGTTTTATCTAGGGAAAGTTTTATCTAGGGAAGGTCCAACTGAGGAAATTCTATATAGGGGTAAGACTTATCCCCTTACCTATAAATAGGAAGCTTAGGATTTATTTGTGACAACTGTCAAAAATCCAGGTATCCGTACAATTAATTAATCTTGATTAATGCTTAATGACTGTGCTGAATTACACTTAACTGCTTTCTGATTACTGCATTATACTTACACGTGCATCAGATATTGCATAATGTCATATCATTATTACATGCAAACCATATTGACATAAATGATGCACAAAGCACAGCTAGCACAGTTAGCGGATAACTCAGAAAAATGCTGACATAACTCAGCACATAGACAGACAGTGCAATGAGACACAAAATAAGCCAGAAACCAAGTATTACACTAGTATAGTGTGTAGGAAAGTGAGGATCACAAAACTGCCGTTCTAAGTAATAGTTTAAGTGCTAGAAAATGCCTAAAACTCACATAAAGTGCAAAATTCTGCAGAAATTCAGCAAATCAACATTTTGACAAGCTAGTATCATGCAAAAATATGACTAAATGGTCCTGAATGCTTTCCTAAGTGTCTGGAATTAAAAGTGTCACAAAAGGGTACATAAAGCACACTAAATTACAGGTTTAGCACTTTAACAAACCAGTACCTAACCGAACAACCGAACACTACCCGAAACATCAAATTTACACTAGAAGCATTGTTTTAACATTACTAAGCTAGTTATGTTCCCTAAACATCATAACACATCATAAATATCCAGTAACTAAAGTATCTAACTAGATACTTACATTTTAACCACTATTTAACTAACTTGGTTTAACCTAGCCTACATACCCCCCATCTATGTAATCGGCCATCATGGCCCCACCAATGGATTTCATTTCAATTAAAAATTAGTTTTTGTTGCAAGATATGGAACATATTACACATTGGATTAAGTTGTGTTGGGAGATTATAAAGTTAACCTTAAGATCATAATACATCATTCCACAAACTCACCAATACCTTCATCTTTCTCTCCCTCTCTTCCCTTGGCTCGGCCATCACTTCCACTTCTAATTCATCCATTTTCAAGACATCACAAGGTGTAAGAAGGTATACAAGTAAGCTTGGAGCGCTTGGAGATTGAAGGACCTCTTTCATTTGATTTTATCCACCACATTCATCATCTTCATCTTCTTGAGTTTCATCCCTAGCCTTGTGCTAGTAGTAAGGCTCCTATAATCTCTTGTTACTTCTTATAATGTTGGTTAAAAGATAATATATGTTGTTAATCATGAAGAACACTAATGGTCAAGAAGATAATCTCTAACATAAAGCTCACTAACATAAGAATATATGTTGTTTTAGTATATGTGTGATACTTGATGATTGATTCTTGTGTTTATGATGTTAAACATCATATGGAACTTACTAGATTATGATTAAACACATGATCTAGCAAGTTGAAGTGATGATCTTGTGAAAGACCAAGATGATCATACTTTATGTTTCACATGAACTTGAAAATAAGGATGATTTTGAGTATGATAAAGTATGAAATATGTTAAAAGTCTTGTATAAAAGTGATTTCAAACATAGTTTTCTCAAGAAACCAAGTTCATTTGCAAGATTTACATAATCATGGATTTTAAAGAAACTAACCATGTTTTTAGTGGTATATCAAGTGTAGAAATACATTGTTAACAAGAAAAGTTCGAAAGAATGATTTCTAGAAAAATCACCTTGTAAGTTGTAAAAGACTAAGTCTTGCAAGAAAGGGATTTACGAATAAATAACCAAACTTTAAAGGGTAACTAAGCTTACTAAACACACTAGTAAGTTACTACAAGTTTTTATAAAAGTTCAAGTTCATATTGTTATGTAAATTGCATGATTTTGGCACTTGGTAAGTGTTGATTAAATTGTTAATTGTTTGGGATGATTTTAAAAGAAAATGATATGCTTTGAAAGCATGGAAACCTCTATTTTTAAGGGGAAACTATGGCAAATTTTTTGTAAAAATTAAATACTTAGAAAAATATTTTAAACAAGTATTTACAAGTATATTTTAACCATGATTTTCATACAAAGTTTGCCATGATTTTTGTTACAAAAAGTATAAATATTGGAGGTTGGTTTTTGTAAATAAAATGACTAAATATGTATTTGAAAGATATATATTTAGAAGACACATGTGTGTGATTATTTGTATACTTTGTATGTTAGTTATATTATTTTAGGACTTGAGATAATATAACTTAACAAAATACCAAGAAATTACAATCCAAAATATTACCAAAAATCTCAAGGAATAAACATACAAGTTACACGCATAATATTGTGATACCGAACGAAAGAATGTAACTTACAAAATATTCCGGAAAATGCATTTATAAGAATATTTTTGGTAAATGGTATTTTGGATACAAAGAAATGAAAATATGATTTTTACGATTGTCACAAAGTTAGATCATATTTTGACAAAAAGGAAATATATAAGTTTTGGTGAATAATATATATATATATATTTCCTTGGAATTATTAGGAGATATATTATTTTTGGGAAAAATATATACTTTATTGGATAAACTTGAAATACATTATTTATGGATAAAAATAAGTTTATATATATTTTCTAAAGTTAGACTTGAAAATATATTATTTTGGAACTACAAGTATTTTTGCCAAAAGGAAAAAAATTATAAATAATTTTTCTAAGTAACAATTCTTAAATATATATATATATATATATATATATATATATATATATATATATATATATATATATATATATATATATATATATATATATTGGGAAATATATATTAGTGGACTTTTATTAGAAATAATATTCCGGAAAGTTTAACACAAAAATTAAGTATAAGAATACTTAACAACTACAAGAAAATACGTATTCTCGTACGTATAAATCCACACCGGAATACGACACCGATACATGGCAAAAATATACAAATACTTACAAATATACCCATCCTTGGGAAGGAAGTACAAGTATAAATACTTGGGAAGTATTAAAATAAGATATACTGTTTTAATGATTATTCCAAAAAGTAATGAATATAATTTGAGTTAAAATGTTAATTATTTTAACAAATAGTAGCATAAATTGGGATGATACCGAAGACGTAAAAGAAACGCAACTGAAAAACATTAATACTAAGACAAGGCACGACCCGTTCGTCTAATAGACATTAGTACATTGTAGGTAGTCGTGTTTGCTGAAGGAACTTGAGTTACGATTATTGAAGACGCAAGACTGTGAGTTCATGTCCCCCTTTTCTCTTAACTATTTTCAGTTTTATAACTTCGGGGGTGAAGTACATGTCTCAAATGTTTACAAAATGCTTACAAACAAATACAATTGGTATGGTTAGTTATGGAAAGTACACTAGATCATGTGAATGAGTAGGCGCACTCTTAAGACCATTAATCCTCGGGTTAGGACCGAGGGGTATGAGTGATAGATCTATTTGGGTGTAGCGAGCCCACACCCATGAGGACCAGGGTGGCCCATGAGGTGACTATGTCTTACAGCTGGAGGCCTGGTACAAATTTGCTAGGTTTGAGCCTTCCTACGCCGTTGCACGCATGTTAATGGCCTTGCAAACCATTAATCGATCTGTTTCCTTTTTTGCTTTCATACCGGGACTTACAAACATACATACATACACTGATCACAAAGGTTTTATACATTCATATACACAAACACATGAACTCGCTCAACTTTTTTTGATGTTTTCAAACTACAAGTATTTCAGGGAATTAAGTGGATCTGGCGGGTGTTTGGATGTTCCAAGCTGCGTTATGAATAAAAAGATGTCATCCGAAGTCATTAGGGTTTAGGAGATGTATCTTAATCCTGGACGAGATACATGGTTCTAAACTTGGTTTTATTTAAGGTCTTTTGTCGAGTCTTCGTGAACTCTTTAAAACATGTTGTGGTTTGTAATTTAAATTTGGAGTCTACGTTTCAGACATTTATGTTGTGATATTTTCAAACTTAATTTATGGATGAACATCTAATGGTTTAATCATATAGTGTTGTTATGATTGAATGCAATGGTATTAAGAAAGTCACACCATAATCACGCTTCCGCAAAACTCAGGGTGTGACAGCTTGGTATCAGAGCTTCGATTGTAGCGAACTAGGATTCCTTCTCGAGTCTAGACTACAATCATTAGGGCTCTCACGAAAATGTTTTCACAACATACTTTCATTGCATACACGAAACACCCAGATCCAGGAAACAAACATTTTTACAAATAAAAGACACGAAACACATTTCAAGGAATTCGTTTATACTTCAGTCTGAGAGACTGGGTAGTTCAGTCTAAGAGACTGGGTAGTTCAGTCTGAGAGACTGGGTAGTTAGTCTGAGAGAATAGTTGGGACAGTCTGAGAGACTGGGGAGTTTAGTCTAAGAGACTAAGTAGTTCAGTCTGAGAGACTGGGAGGCTTAGTCTGAGAGACTAGGTGGGTAGTCTAGGAAGACAAGGAAGAATACGTGCTAACATTGTTATTACTTACATGCTTAATAATGATTGTTGATATATGTGCATATGATTGTGATTGTTTTGTTACATACACTATGTCCTCATCTGAGAGTGGACTGTCAGATACTGTCGACCCCATGGCTATCATTTCGGACGATGAGATCGTCCCAGACCCAGAGATTTTTACCTCCGACACTGAGAGTGATCAGGAGATGATGTCGGATGATGACGATGATTTCCAGCCTTTTGCACTACCCGACTTTGGCGATGATGTACCGCATGCTGATGGTTTGCCTGACGAGGATCCCTTTCTTATTCCTATTCCTGACCAGGATCATCTCATCCTCGGACATCTTGATGGTGAGCATGCCGTGGTTCCGATCCTGGCCACTTTGCCTCTTGCGGCCATGTCAGTATCAGAATCAGTGGGATAACGCTGCAATCCCAATAGAATGATCAGATGATGATGATGATATGCCCCCTTTTATTGAGCCTGTCACTCCCCCACCTGCACCTACACATGCACTTGTTGATGTCGCCCCTTTTCACCCGATTGTGTCCGATGTACACCGCACTAATCTACCTATCACTTTCTTACAGGACATTCCCGTACCCCGTCTAGGGGAAGGCTCGTCCAGCCAGCTGCCCAGCCATGTTCCACACATGTCAGCAGCTTTTTCTCACATACCAAAGTATACACCTGCTACTCATTTTACTTCTGCACCGTCAGGCGAGCCACTCATATGGTTTCCGCCGAACACTATGCCAGTTTCTGATCCCTACCATCCCTCCCACTTTATTGGTTACACGAGGGATGAGTTGATCCTGTCATTGCAGCTTCAGCAGGAGATCTTGTGTCGTAGATTCATGGAGCTTGAGAGGACTCCACGTCCTCCACCTTGTTCATGTCCGTCACCTTTTGCGACTCCACCTGCTCCTCTTTTTCCTTATCCAGATTTTGATGTTCGATTTCTTACCATGGAGCAGCAGATCAGTTATCTGTTGCGGCACTTTTATGATCTTGAGGAGGAGCTCGCGCATATGCGCAGCTTGCTTTTTGTTCCTCCACCGCCATCAGCATAGTCGGTTTTTGGTTATTTGCAGGTAGCCTGCTTTTGATGAGAGTATCGCTATTGAGCCTAGCTTGCAAAGCCCTTTTAAAGACCACTTTTTGATTTTATGACTGTTGTACACTGATAGACATTTTGGACAAGGGTGGTGTGACCCTGTAGTCCCTTTTGATGTGATACGATACATTTGTAGAACATGTAACTATATTTGTGGTCGATGATTTATGAAAGCTCAATCGCAATGTTCTCATTATATACATTGTTGAATTATACATTGGTGATATGGATGTGATGTTATGCGCTTACTTGCGTTGATAAATGCTATTACATACACGTACTACATACTTATATACATAAGACCTGACCTATACAATCTTCTTTAGAAGATGCCTCCTCGAAGAGACAACCAGCTGCCCACAACAGAGGCTGAGCTACAAGAATGGATTTCACGAGCAATAGCACAACATGAGGCCTTGCGCTCTGAACACATCAGAGGTACCTCAGGAAGTAACCTAGCTCATGGTAATGTTTAAGTCATTTAAGACACATTACGATACGTTTGGACATTCCATGTGCGTTTGCTAATGCTTTCTGTGAATGATGTTACTTATACAGGCTGTACTTACAAGCAGTTCCTTGACTGTAAGCCTCTGAATTTCGACGGCATCAGGTGTGTTGTAGCTTTCGTTAGATGGGCGGAGAAAACTGATTCTGTGCTGAGAATGAGCAAGTGTGCGCCGGAGCACCAGGTCACCTACATTTCGGGATTGTTCTTAGACGGAGCTCTATCATGGTGGAACCTCCAAGTTCAGACTTTGGGAGAGGAAGCTGCATACGCTATGACTTGGGACGAAATGAAAGAACTTATGCGCAAGAAATACTGCTCAAGGGCCGAGATTCAGAAATTGGAAACTGAGTTCTGGAATCTAAAGATGGATGGTCCAAAGATTGCTGAATATGTACAGAGATTCCACGACTTATCTCGCGTTGTTCCTTACATGGTAGATCCGAAGTTCAAGCTAATCGAGCGTTTTATTTTGGGATTGGCACCCCAAATCATGAGCATGGTGACGACATCAAAGCCTTCAACGATCACTGAGGCTATTGATCTGAGTGTGGCATTGACTGAAGAAGCGATCAAGTTGAACAAGTTCTCGATTTTTGACCAAAAGAAGAAGGAGTCTCACGTTGAGTCGTCAGGTGAGAACAAAAGGAAGTTCTCAAATTTCAAGAAGGGTACCAGCAGTGCTAACAAGAAGAAAGATGCGAACCCACCAGCCGAGGTCAAGAATGGTGTTGAAAACAAAGGAAAAGGGTATATGGGCACCTTGCCCAAATGCGATGTGTGCCAGTTTCATCACATTGGACGATGACGAGCCGGAAAGTGTGAGACGTGGAGAAAAGTTGGCCATGCTAGTATGGTGTCGGTCGTGGTAATGGTTGTCTGAGAGGTAATGGCAATGAGAATGGAAACGGTAACCGTGGTGGAAATGGGTATGGAAACCGCACTCTAGGAGGAAATGGCAGTAATTGAAACCGTGGTGGTAATGGGAACCGTGGAGCAAACAACAACCAGGGCGGAATTGGAAATGGAAATGGTCGGGGACCAGGTTGCTTTAACTGTGGAGATGTTGGGCATTTCAAGAGAGATTGCCCAAAGATCAACCAAGCCCAGGGAAGAGTTTTTAACATAGGAGCGTGGGAAGCTCGCCAAGATCCGAACGTAGTCACGGGTACGTTCCCTATCAACCAACACTTTGCATCTGTACTGTTTGATACTGGTGCCGATTTTAGCTTTGTATCTCTAGAATTTAAGAATATACTTGGGTTAGTTGCCGATAAGCTAGATATTCCGTACTCGATAGAACTAGCTAATGGAAAGCTAGTATAAGTAAATGAAGTAATTAGAGGTTGTATAATAGAACTAGGGGAGCATGAGTTTACGCTTGATCTTCTGCCTGTCGAGTTGGGAAGCTTTGACGTGGTAGTTGGAATGGATTGGTTGTCGAGTAACTGAGCTGAGATCGTATGCCACGAGAAGATCATTCGCATTCCGATGGCGAATGGAGAAACGATTGTAGTGCATGGAGAGAAGCATGATACGCCTCTAAGAATTATCAGCTGTTTGAATGCCCGAAAGTGTTTGTAGAAGGGATATGTTGCCTTCTTGGCGCACGTTGTGGACAAAGAAGCCGATGAGCCGAAGCTGGAAGATATCCCAGTTGTGACGGAATATCCGGAAGTTTTCCCCGAAGACTTGCCGGGATTGCCGCCGCAAAGACAAGTGGAATTCCATATTGACTTGGTTCCAGGCGTCGCGCCTGTAGCCAAGGCACCTTATCGACTTGCGCTTTCCGAGATGCAAGAATTGTCGACGCAACTCCAGTTTCCGCATGTGTATTGACTACCGTGAGCTAAACAAGTTAACCATCAAGAATCGGTATCCTTTTCCGAGGATTGATGACCTGTTTGATCAACTTCAAGGTTCAAGTTTCTACTCCAAGATCGATCTTCGATCAGGTTATCACCAGCTGCGAATTCAAGAGGAGAGTATTTCGAAGACTGCCTTCAGGACTCGTTATGGACATTACGAGTTCCTGGTGATGCCGTTTGGTTTGACGAACGCGCCAGTAGTGTTTATGGATTTGATGAATAGAGTTTGCAAGCCATATCTCGATAAATTTGTGATTGTGTTTATCGATGATATTTTGATCTATTCAAGGACGGAGGAAGAGCATGAACAACACCTAAGAGCTATTTTAGAGCTGCTTAAGGAAGATAAATTGTACGCTAAGTTCTCAAAGTGCGAGTTCTGGTTGTATGAAGTGCAATTCCTCGGTCACGTAGTAAACAAAGATGGAATCCACGTAGATCCCACCAAGATAGAAGCGATTAAGTGTCACACCCGCTCGTAGCAGAAGCGCGAGGTGTGATCTGTTCGGTTCGGTTCTCATTGCATAACGATATAAGTAAACATACTAAATGAATAAAACATGCTCCAATGCCATTGTCATAATTGTTCAAAAGATCACAACTTGTTAAGTACATTTTTTACAAACCATCAAATGAAAATAAGTTGTCATTGTTTCATACATCAAATGTAAGTCTAAAAATGTCAAGGCTTTGACCACTATAGCACTGCAAAGATGCGGTATATAACAGGTAAACCCTTCAATAGTTGGCATGGAGTATTGATACTTGTTTTCCTTGAACAGAAATCTTTGCATTGGTCCACTAATTCCCTGAAATACATGTAAGTTTAAAAACATCAACAAAAGTTGAGCGAATTCATGCAGTTTAGCTGTATAAGATGTATCTGTATCAAAACAGTATGTAAGATGTATTTGTCTCAATTGTAATTGCATCCAAACTGATATAAGATGTATCTGTAAAATGTGAGATGTATTTGTATTTGTATCAAATGAAGTATGAAAAGCGTCAATGAAATCGTGATCATTAATGTTTTGCAAGGACATTAATATGTGTGATGAAATAGGAAGCAATCCAACCCTAGACGATTTTAATTTTATCGACACCATGTCGTAGGGCAACAAAAGCACTCCTAAGCAAACAAATGGCCATGAGTGGGGCTCGCCAAAACCCATTAGATCTAACCCTTTTGTTCCTTAGTCCAAACTTGGATTAATGGTGATTTAGTTATGGCCCTAATTTCGCACATGATCTAAGGTGTTTCATTCCTTGACTTATCATACTATTGTACATATATTTTCCCCGATAGTTGTAAAGCTTGAAAAGTATTTAAGATGAAAAGGGGACATGAACTCACAGAATTGCATCCGTAAACTGTATGTAATTGTAACCTCACTTGCAGTTGTCTTGAATTGTATCACGACCTACAAAGGTCCTAGATTTGTTAGACACTTCTGTCTTTGTATTGGCACATGTACAAGTCTTCTATCTTGAATATGTATTAAGACTTGTTTGTATTTGTTATTCGTTGAACTGTGCATTAGATGTATGAATTGTTAAACTGTTATATACATATATATTTCACCAAATATATATATATATATATATATATATGTAATCTTGTATCTTGTGAGTTGTATCATCGGATCTTGTCCTCTTGATTTTATGTCTTATATGAATCAAATGTATACTTTTATTTTTACCAATTATGTCATTGGGCCGAGCCCATGTTTTCATGTCATTGGGCCGAGCCCACGTTTTAATGTTATTGGGCCTAGCCCAAGAATTTATGTTATTGGGCCCAAATGTTATTGGGCCTAAATTGTATTGGGCCTAAATAGTATTGGGCCTAAATAGTATTGGGCTTAATGTTATTGGGCCTTGGCCCATAGGTTTGGTTTTGGGCTTAGCCCATGAGTTTTGATATTGGGCTTAGCCCATGTATTTATGTTAAGCCCATTTAGGAAGATAAGCTCATTTATATAATATAAGCCCATTTGTTTAAAATAAACCCATTTGTATAAAACAAGCCCATTTGTAAAGATATAACCCCATTTAGTAAAAATAACTCCATTTTGTGAATATAAGCCCATTTAGTAAAATCTTGTAATTTATATAAAAATCACAAAGTTTTAGTTAAAAACATAATAGTTTTTATGAGTTTCAAAACATCCGGATATTGTTGTCGGTGATTTATATGTATTCGCGTCGAATGATCGCCTAAACGTCGTAGTAACTTCTCGGATTGGCATTATGTTATAGATTCGTCCGTCGTTCATTTTGACCATAATTTGTATCCGATCATTCGGATCGTCCGTAACTTGTTTTTAAGACATATTTAGTCTTGTAAGAGTTTGATGGTAATGTATCTTATGTTTATTTGTTACATTGAATTCAAGTTCTTAGTTTTGATACGTATAAATAATACACCAAGTATCATATTGCACATACGTTGTTAAAGTGATCAAATATATATTTTCTCAAAAATATATATTTATCTAACTTTGTTTTTATAAAAACCATTCTTTAAAATCTTTTTAGTCTTGTAAAGATTTAGCCAAAAATAATGGTTTTGTTAACATATGATTTTTAATAAAAATCGGCCATATAACCTTTGTAATATGCACTTTACCATGTTTAAATAAACATATCATTTTCTTTTCGAATTCACCAATCAATTTACTCATAACATTCTTAAAGAATAACACATGAGATTTATAACATAACCTCATTAAGATGATCTCAAAATCGTGTAGGATTTTTGGTGTGATCATAACATATGTTAACTAGTTCAAATCCATGCTTTAATTCTAGTTTTAACCACTTTTACAAAAATCCCATCTTGTATGTTTGTTTTCATAATCTTGTAGAAGTATTGTTTTTGATGAAAAACACTAAATACTTTAACAACACCATAGATTATGATCATCCATATAAACTTGATGTTTAATAAAAACCCTTTTCACATAAACATGTGTACTAGTTAAATCATGTATTTAAACATCATCTAACAATTTATTCTTATGATATTCATCATGAGAAGATCAAATATGCAAGTAATAAGTCATAAATCACAACATAAACAAACATATATATCATGATTATTATTTTGCTTCTTTGTATCTTCATAATATTATGTATGATTCTTTTAGTTATATCATGTTCTTAAATCATCATATACATAAATAAGTATGAAAAAAATAGATTTAGAAGCTCACTTCTAGCACTTGTGGCTAGGGATGATCTAGATGCTGATTAGAAGCAAAGAAGATGAAGATCTTGTTAGTAGAAAACTCTTGAATGGGTGAAAAAGCTTCCTTTAACTAGTAAGTGCTTTAGATCATCTTATGCTCCATTAAACTCCATGTTGATCATCAAAGAAATGATAAAATGAAATGGGTTTTTGGATGGTGTTCTTGGTGAAAAGATGAAGATTGAAAGAGTTTCTTATGTGTGTGTAAATAAGGTGTAAAGTGATGGAAAAATGCTAGTAAACTTAATGTGATTAAGTGTTATAATTTCCACCAATTACATCCACTTGCCAAATGTGAAAATATCTAGATATTAATCAACTTGGTTAATCATGTGGGGCCCACCTTATTTACGAAAATTACATGGGGGGGGGGGGTCTCATGTTTTGCTTCTTGTTTTACTAATAAAAGTGTTAGAATTTATTAGCAAAAGTTAGAAAGTTTAGATGTTTAGGGATTTCCAAATGTTTTCAAGATGTTAGGTGATCATTACTAGTTTAAAATGATCCAAATAATGTTTGATGGTTACTAAAAAAATATCCGATATCGTTCGGATAATTGTTACGCTTTGTTTCCGTTTGTCGTTATTTGAACGCTAAGCTTGTGTAAATTGTGTGAATTGGTGTGATTATGGTTTGGATGATACCCGAAGGTATCCTCATACGAATTCTATGTTAAACACTACTTTTACATGTTGAAAAAATATTTAATTGTTGAATTCTGCAGAATTTCTGCGGAAAAGTGTTGAAACTGTTGCTTTTAGTGCTTTTCGGCAGTTTTTAGTGTTATTGGACATCGTGAAAGTATTAGACCAAACCCTTGCATTCCTAGCTAGGGTTTAATGTATATTTGAAGTTAGACTTTCGTCTGAGTCCTAAAAATATCATTAAGATGGTTTCTGCGGATCCTGCGTTTTCGTCAGAATACTAGTTCGCTAAGTGCTTTTCTAGTTGTTTTGATGCATTGTTTATACTGTTTCAAATGTAATCAATAAAAATAAATCATGTGCATCAAAATAAGTATTTCATGAGTATTCTAAGTGTATGTCATGTAATGATGCAGTTCGAATATTCAAAACACGAAACTGTATAATGTAAATGATTGTTTTTAGTGTACGTAAATTACCAGAAAGTGGCAGTTGTCACATTCTCCTCTTGTTATTGAGAATTTCATCCCGAAATTCAAGCTAAGTCATCCTTTGCAGGAGACTTCTCGAACAAGTGAGAGTATTTGGCTTTGAATTAAATTTTCACGTTCCCAAGTATACTCGGGTCCGTGTTGAGAGTTCCAACGTACATTTAATAATTTAATACGACTCCTCCATGATTTCTGGACTTTATAGTCCATGACTTCAACAGGTTCTTCAATGAATTGGAGTTTGTCATCAAAATGAATTTCATCCGCAGGGATGATAACGGTTTCTTGCGTTGGACTCTTTTTAAGATTCGACACCTGAAATGCGTCGTGCACATTGCTAAGTTCGTCTGGAAATTTTAGCTTGTAGGAAACAATGCCAATCTTCTCCAAGATTTCAAATGGTCCAATGTAACGTGGGTTAAGCTTTCCACGCTTACCGAACCTCGCTACGCCCTTCCAAGGCGAGACTTTCAACAAGACTTTGTCTCCGACCTTGAAAGATAATGGCTTCTGTCTCTTGTCTGCGTAGCTCTTGTGTCGATCGCGAGCCGCCATGATACGGTCTCTGATCTGAAAAAAATTTATCCGTAGTCTCTTGGACTAGTTCCGGACCAATTAATTGTCTATCGCCTGTTTCCGCCCAACATAGCGGAGAGCGACACTTTCGACCATAGAGAGCTTCGAACGGTGCAGCTTGTATACTAGTATGGTAGCTGTTATTGTAGGAAAACCCAACTAAAGGTAGATGCGTATCCCAATTGTCGCCTAAATCCATAACACACGCATGAAGCATATCTTCGAGTGTTTGGATTGTCCATTCGCTCTGGCCGTCAGTTTGTGGATGAAAGGCTGTACTTAGATTTAAACGAGATCCAAAGGCCTGTTGGAATGACTTCCAAATTCTTGACACAAAGCGACAGTCTCGATTCGAGATGATTGAAATAGGCACTCTATGACGAGCCACTATTTCCTTGAGATAGGGTTCCGCTAGTTTCTCTATACTATCCTTCTCCTGATTTGGTAAGAAGTGTGCGGACTTTGTCAATCTATCGACGATTACCCATATCATGTCGTGACCTCTTGAGGTCCTGGGTAACTTCGTAATGAAGTACATCGATATTTGTTCTCATTTTCAAACGGGAATCTTGGGTTGTTGTAGCAAGTCCGAGGGTTTCTGATATTCGGCTTTGACTTTCGCGCAAGTTAAGCATTCTCCAACATAAGTCGCGATATCACTTTTGAGGTTAGGGAACCAATAGTATTCTTTCAATACTTAGGCCTATTTACTTCCTCAAAAATATCATCCCGAAGGCCGCCAAAGAATAGAACCTAATTTCAACCCATAAGGTATAAAGTTCCATCTTCTTTCGGCACTAATTGTTCCTTCATGCCTCGAAGTGTTTCTGCTTGAATATGCTCTTCCTTGAGCGCTTGTGAATCATCTTCTCTAGTGCTTGAACTCTCAATGTTCGAACTCATTCCTTGCGACTCAAGGCGCCTACTACAACGTTCGCCTTGCTCGGATGGTACTTTTTTTCATAATCATAGTCGTTCAGCAATTCAACCCTACGTCATTGACACATAATTTGGTTGAATATGTGTTGAAGGCTTTTATGATCCGTGAAAATTGTACATTGAGTACCATATAAATATTTTCGCCATATTTTCAAAGCGAATACCACCGCGCCTAATTCAAGGTCATGAGTGGTATAGTTCTTCTCATGAACTTTTAATTGGCGCGACGCGTATGCGATAATTTTTTTTTTACATTGCATGAGTACGCAACCCAATACTTGATACGAAGCATCACAATATACAACAAAGTCATCGGTACCGTCAGGTAGTGATAAGATTTTGACATGCTATGTACCAATCTTATGGATAAGATGTAATGCTATTATTTGTTTTTCGATTAGGGCGAATTTATTGTCTTTCTGAGTGAGGAAGGTTAGAGGTTGAGCAATTTTTGAAAAATTCTCAATAAATCTCCGATGATATCCCGCTAATCCCCAAAAATTGTCGGACTCCAGTTGGAGTCTTGGGCACCTCCCAATCCTCATTTGCTTCAATCTTAGCTGGGTCTACTTGAATGCCTTTCTCGTTCACTACATGCCCGAGAAATTGTACTTTGCGAATCCAAAATTCACACATGGAAAATTTCGTGTATAGTTTCTCAATCTTTAGTTGCTTGAAAATGGTTCTCAAATGTTGTTCGTGCTCATCTGTCAATCATGAGTATAAAAAAAATGTGGTCAATGAATATTATGACGATTTTGTCGAGATATGGCTTGCGCACGCGATTCATTAAATCCATAAAGACTGCTAGAGTGTTCGATAAACCAAAAAGGCATAACGAGAAACTCGTAATAACTATAACGAGTTTTAAAAGTTGTTTTCGGTATGCTTTCCTCTTGAATTCGTAATTGGTGATACCCATATTGTAAGTCTAACTTGAAATAGAAGCTCGAACGTTTCATAAACCATTTGAGTTAGTTGGAAATTCATTTGTAACATGGTTTAGAAATATGAATTTTCGTTCATCGAAATGTTGTGCACTTTTGCAAAACTTGCATGTCTTTCCACCCCCAAAACCCTTATAAAGATGTATAATGGTAAACAGTGGGGGTTATGAACTCACAACGTCCTTGTTCGGTCAACTACAAGGTTCAGAAGGTGCTAATCGATATGGAGATTTGGCTACGGGTGCAGCTCCCGTTACCAAGTCGATGTGAAACTTAACTTGTCGATATGGTGGTAGTCCTGGAAAGTCTTCAGGAAATTCTTCAGGAAATTATTTTATCACAAGAATATCTGTCAGCTGTGCCCAACGGCTTTCTTGTCTACAACAAGTTCTAGAAAGGCAATACAACCTTTCCGTAAGCACTTTTTGTGCCTTCATGCAATTTATGGTCCACAATGGTGTGTCGTGCTTCTCTCCATGAATAACAAATGTCTATTCGTTCGGCAGTGGTAGGCGAATGATCTTCTCATGACAGAAGACTTCGGCTAGGTTAACGGATAACCAATCCATGCCAACCACTGCTTCGAAACTACCCAACTGAACGGGTAAGAGATCGATATTGAATTTCAGCTCCAGAATCGACTAGTTTACCGTTTGCCAATTCTATAGAATGAGGAGACGTCTAGCTTACTTGACTCTAGGCCAAGTACATTTTGAATTCTATGTAGTAAGGACTTCACTGTACAAATGTAGAGGACAACCCAATCCCTATGTTTAGATGTAGGATAACCCAATCCTTATTTGTAGCTAGGACAATCCCGTCACTAGCCATGAAACTCATTTCACATGCATGAATTTGGTTGATAGAAAACGTGTCGGTGACTCTTAATGATTTGACAAGAGTCAGCTAATTCCCCATTAGCTAAGTTGATATAGTAATGTGTGTCTAACTAACATGAATCTAGTTTGAGTATATGTATAACACCTAAAGACACTAGTTAAGCTCGGTGTTGGTATCAAAAGAATTGATACATAATGATTATAGAGTACAATGTACTCATGATATCATTGGGATTTTGTGGAGTATTCATAGTTCTAACCATACACACACTTATACACTAGCTTGATTCATTCTTAAGTATTACCATCTTACTAGTCTTTGTTTTGCGCCCGATCTCAGCACATTGCTACTCTTGGTACTTTTGCAAATGTTCTCCCGATGAAGTCTCACTTGTCGCATTAAGGATTTCAGCAAGTTACCTGCGTACCTCCTGGTGTCAAAATCATTTATGGCAGCAAATGCCTTTGTTTTTCTTGTCGCGAGAGTTTCCTTCCATTTGTTACTCGTTCTTGAACCTTTCCTAAGATGTGAGAACTTTCGCCTCCCGTAGAATCCTTGGTGAGACTAATTGCGAGAGTTATTGTTTAAGTGTTCAAGGTAGGGTGAGAAGATGTGACCATACTTTGAATTTCAGGGGCTAAACTTAAATTGTAACGCTCAATGCGTTTGAATTCGGGCGTTACCAAGTATGGAACAACCCCTGAGAAACCGTGAAAGCATCGAATGTAACCAACAACATTGGCTCTAGTCGTGATCGAGTTCTTTTATAAAATCATATGAAAATCAGATGATATAAAAGAATGATGTATGGTTAAATAAATAACCAAATGAAATGTAGTGTATAATATATATCATGCCTTGAAATCGAATATCATGTCTTGTGTAGAAGATGTTGTGTCTTGTCTTTGTCGAAGTGGTTTGGATAACACCACGATATGCAATATAATATAAGCACTTATATATAGGAAGTACCAACGGCGTATCCACCATGCTTTTATCATATTACACACGTCTCGTTATTTACAAAAATGTCTTGTGTATACCAACGTTAAATGTCATGTATAACAATGTCTTGCGTAACAGTGTCATGTATAAACCACGTCTTGTGTAAAAGCAATGATTTTCAACACATAACTTTTGACTTAAACATTTGTTTCTTTTGGTGCCATGATATTTTTAATACACACTATTAAAAGAATCTAGACAAATATTTGGATAAATATAGTTTATCATGCGCCCAAGAATGAAAAATGCAACCGGTCATGGAAACCTCAAGATCGCATTGTTCATATATGTTTGAATATATGATAATATGGATAACCGAAAAAAAAATGATAATGTGAATAACCGCAACCAAAATGCGTAGTGCCTCCATCCCTATAATATGTTTAAGTGGCAAAGAAATAATTTGTTGAGGAGGGAAAGCCAACCCGTGGCCTCCGTCCCTATAATATGTATTCCATACTATATGGACCTCGGTCGTCCGAAGTAAAGAAATTTTTTTGTCGTACTTGCCCATGTGACGAGTATGGTGATAGTGCTTGAGCTTCACGAGCTCTAACAAGGTCATTAGAATCTCCAAAGATGTTGAATATAATGCAATGAGGGAGTTGCAGCATGGCTCATGCCATACCATCCCTTGGGAAAAGACAAATGTCAAGCGGCGAAATTTATTGTATCTATATCCAATAAATATGATAAGGTGGAATATGATAAGGTAAGGTAAGGTAAGGTAAAGTAGGGTAAAGTGTCATAGACACCATGGAAATAGCCCATGTATAAAAATTTTAGAATGTTGAGGAAAATACTTCATGAGTGGCTAACAATTTTTGTTTGTTTAGATGACTAGTCTCAACTGAATCGTGATGTAGATCGAATGTTAGGTGTGAACAAATACGTGTCGTCTTCCTGTATTGTATTGTATTGTATTGTATTGTATTGTATTGTATTGTATTGTATTGTATTGTATTGTATTGTATTGTATTGTATTGTATTGTACTGTACTGTATTGTATTGTATTGTATCGTACTGTATTGTATCGTATTGTAGGGTGTTATACTAACCACCCCAGTTCGTGTTCTACTAGATAGGAAGAATTGAATCTCAAGTAATAACTTAAGAATTTTGAATGAATAGTGATCATTAGCTTAGCCCGTAGAGTCCACCAGAATTTCCATGCACTACAAGTTGTTATGACGTGGGCCCCCGTAATATTAAACTGCCTTGCATGGTCACCCTAGCATTCTCTCTTTCAGAGCAGACGATCAGTCAGAGAAGGAATACTATTGTCAATATACCTTCAACATAGGATGGACCTTCGTGATAGTTCACGTGTCAACGTCCGTTGTTATTACTCGCAGAACGGCACGACGTTAGATGAAATAGAAATGGAAAGAATCTGTAACAACTAACAATAACAACTGAAGGGGCACCTTAAAGATGAGTACTTCATTTTCCTTATCTGGACATGAGTGTATCAATCTTGATTAGTATGAGTCGCAGGGACCTCGTCTCACTAATGGAGTTGTTGTCCAAGGTTACCACCTCCGCCTCGTCGTCACTATCATGGCCAGGCATCTCAGCATTCGCGAGAAAGCAACCATATTTTACGAAATAAAGTGTAAGATTTCACTTAGGAATCATGATCACCAAAAGCTCTGCAGTAGACGTGAGGTCGATATTTTCATCGTGCGAGTAAAGAATAATAATAGAGTTTGAAGTCGAAGGTATTTTGTTCTTGGCAAATTATTTTGAACAACACATATATAAATAAATCATATATATATATATATATATAATCACATGAAATCCTATCTAACAAGGATTTCTATCTTGCATAAGTTGAATTTGTATATGCTGAACTTGTAACTGTTTATGATGTATAAACTGATAATGTAATGTGTCTATCTTGTATAAGCACTGATAATGTAATGTATTGTAGGCACATAGTCTGTTAATATAATGCGCCTATCTCTCATAGACTTCACCCATGGAAATGTCCTTGCTTGGTTTTTATGAAATGAATTTTTGTTTGTAGTGGACCTGGAAAATGTTTATGCAATGAAAACTTCCTGTTCTTGTATAAATTGTTTTCGTGAGAGGTTCCTAGTGATTGTAGACTAGACTCAAGAAAGAATCCTAGTTCACTACAATCGAAGCTCTGATACCAAACTGTCACACCCACTCGTAGCGGAAGCGCGAGGTGTGATCTGTTCGGTTCGGTTCTCATTGCATAACGATATAAGTAAAATACTAAATGAATAAAACATACTCCAATGGCATTGTTGATGTCTGTCGTTAGTGACATGCAAAAACCTATTTAAACTATTAGTATAGAATAAGTAGGGTATTGAACCAAGGGAGGATTGTGGAAAGTGTCGAAATTTTAAATGTTGCTTATCTATTGCGTAAAAGTAAATCTTGATTGTGGATTTGTGAAATTGCTAAAGTAAACGAATTAAATTGAGGTTTTAATCAATAAGAAGAACAATGGTTCCTCCGGAATTCAGATTTCCAGTTAGATTCGATTATGTCTTTTATCACAACACTCACATAGACATAAGTGTTTGACCTAATCAATTGATTGTGCTATCCAACGACTAAGTACTCCGATTAATACATGATGGGAGGTTATCAAATGAATATCAATCACAATTACCAACCCTAATCCCGCCTCAAATATATCCCGATTACTAGAACTCCCGGGAATTGAATGCTTAAAGATTAACGATTAAATAAAATGTAACTGTTTACAATCAACCAATCAAATCATAGGTGAAAAGCATCGAATGCTTAGATCACCGAGTTAATAAATGTCAAAAACACATAAAGTCACCTAACATACGAAAATCCTCCATCCGGAGGAAACCATGAAGGAATTAGCCGCTCATGCTTGTGAATTGATTTTCAATCTTGATGTTGGTAGGCATGATTGATGATGGAATGATGATTAGATGTTGTGGAATGGTGGGAAAAGCTCAAGAGAAACCCTAAAATTCGTCCCTTCAGTCGTGCCTCAAAGTTGGAATACCTCAGATATCGAAACCCCTATGTTTTAACATATTTTTATTCAATTTTCGTTCCCAGAACCGTAGCTTAAACCAGAACAGGCTGAAGCCGTAACCTACTGCAAACAGATTCTTCATAACACTGTTTTCTTCGTAACTTCTTCGTTTAAAGTCCGTTTTCCTCCCCGTTTGCGGCCACATCTTCATAATTCAGCCCTCTATCATACCATATCCCAAGATCTTCAATTCCACTCCACTTATTTTCCTCGAAACACGTCCAATCTTCGTGTTTAACCTACAACACATCAACTTCTCGTAGTTATTCAATTCCAAACATTTAAACACATAAAAACTCATATAGTTAACCATTTAAACATGTTAAACACCATTCCAAACCCATTCCATCACATCCCCACACTTAGCCTTTGCTTGCCCTCAAGCAAATCCGTTCGAAACACTATAACAAACCGAACAAATACCCCAACCGCCCCGATCATGTCTTAGCTAAGGTCCGAAGTCATACCCTAATCATGATTTGCACTAGATGTGTTAATTCAGCAAGTAAAAGTGATACATCTTTTTTTTTAAAACAAACTCGCCTAACTAAACCTAACATGCTTCTGGCTTTTATTCTCATGCAGCACACCCCTCACAATTTTTCACTCCTCTCAGTTTAATATCTGAACTAGCATGTAATACACTAGTATAATCACTCAAAAACCGAAGATGAAACTCTGTACTCATAAGCTTGTATGACAATCACACCTCCACTATAACATATAACGTAGCACATATCAAAGGGACTTTTCGGGTTTTGGGTTAAGGGTAAAGGTAAGGGAATATTTTTGTCTTTTTTTTTTTGGCTAACACAAATGAATATACCAAACCATGACAACTTATTCACAATACTACTAACACTTTGGGTGATTTTCGACCCATTTATTTAACACAAACATAACAATGATTTCTGCTTTTCTTTTTCTTTCTTTTCTCTTTTTTTATTTTTTATTTTTTTTCACTTCTTTATTTTTCAACAAATATCTAAAATATAATTGTAATTCATGGTTGGTAGTCAACGGGTCAAACAAGGTGTATCAAACGAAGGGTATAAGGCTCAACATGGTTAACTAAGGTGAGTGGAATCAACAATCAACAAATAATACAATGGAAGGGATCCTAATGCCTTTATCCTATATGTGTATACGCTAAACCACAGTCTCGCCACGTATCAAACCACACAAGTTCTAACACAAAGTAACATATGGCCTACACTCAACAAATGAACAATTATTGCAATTCACTAACAATCTAGTAGGCTTAAATATCTCACCGAACAAAAGGAATATGGGTTGCCGACACGTAGCATGTGTAATTCCCAAAGCATGTTACCCCTAGTTAGGCATCTCTTCTCACTAATTTTCTAAAATCTGTCAGAAATACTCTCATGAAACTTAAAGGGACAAGCATGACTAGGGATCTAAGTTAGTTTAATATCAACAAGGAACTCATTAGCAATTGAAAATGTTGGTTTTCATGAATTTCAAGCATACTTGAGAAACAAAAATTTTCAAAATTTATCAATTTTAAGCAAATTCAACCCTTTCAAGCATTTAAGATCAACAATCTTACCAACCCTCTCTTGAGTTACCGCATCCCCACACTTGGGATACATTGTCCCCAATGTATGGTGCAATTTATACTCTAAACTCGAGAAATACCACCTAACAAACCATGAACAGCTAATACCTGGACGACTCAACACAAGTAAACCACTCCCAACACAAAAATTTCACACCACCAAGTACACAAAAACAAATAAAACGCAGGATAGATAAACACATACGTCCCTCATGGATTCTTTGAGATCTCACCAGGGATGTTGCCAAACATCCCCACACTTGATTCATTGCATCTGTGAAGATGGAACGTAGAAACCTGTCAAAACACAAACACACCAAAGGAAACCAAAACAAAGTACAAACTCTACATCCTCAGGCTGCCTCCCGAGAGCGCTAAGTTTAAAGGTCTTTAGCCAGACCGTACCTGATTAAGCTTATGGTGGTTCAAATGGCATCTCTCATGAAAAGAACACTTGTGCTGGTGAATGGTTAGTATCCCACTGCCATCCTTCACTCCATATGGCATCCAAATGATCCGGGTTATCGAAATATATCGACTGTAAGAATTTACCCTTAATTTTCCTTGTGGGCTTCTTCTTTTCCTTCAACTGTGAGAACTCACCCATATTTACCTCAAGTGGTCTTTTCTTGGATTTGGTTGCATCCTTTGGTGACTCCTTTTCTAACTTGACTGAACGCTTTTTGTTTCTTATCTTGAGCCACCAGGGTGATTTGACCACTTTATCCTTCACGACCTTTTCATCTTTAGACCTGTCAATCATAGCAACACTCTCTTTTGGGACATCCTCATTAATTAGAGGATGTCACTTATTAGCAATATTAGAATAAGCACAAGTGTGAGACATAAAGTTTAAGGAAAACTTACGTGACCCGAAGACCATATTTACCGTATTAGCATTGCAATCAATGATAGCCTTCGCGGTTTTCAAGAATGGCCGACCTAAGATAACTGGCGGTTGTCCTTCAACATTGGATGTCGTGTGGTCCACAACTAGGAAATCTTCGGGGTAATAACAATCGCCTACTCTTACAACAATTCCTCTCAACATCCCCCTAAATGGTTTCCTTGACCCATCTGCAAGCACAATCGTGGTGTCCACCTCTTCAAGCTCACCAAAATCGTATTCATCAAACACTCGACCCGCCAATATGCTTATGCTTGCCCCATGATCCATCAATGCCCTATCAGTCTTGAACTCACCCAACTGGACTGTGATCATAGGCCCATTCTCCTCTTCATCTTCAACACTTGCAACCAAAAGATTGCACCACCGGTCATATTTAAACGGACTGGTGAATCATTATCATCAACTATTACCCCTACATGAGTTACTGCCTCTACATCTGATTCTTCAATACAAACATCATCTTGGGAATCCGTGATTGACTCAGATATTTGAGATTGTGAATCCACTTAATTGTTGCTTCCTAACCTCTTGGACTCTCTTTTAACCCGCTCATTGCATAGTGCATTTATTAATTCACCTAGCTTGACTACATCTTCATAAATCTGATATATATTAGGAATGTCTTGGGCGTAACTTGATGAGCCATATTCATTAAAATGACAATGGCCTCCAAAACCATAGTCCTCAAAATATTCTGATTTTCTATTACAACCCCAATCTGGCTTGTACCGGTGACCATCATCCATCTCATAACCATTGTACTCCCAATTTGGGTCATGATGGTAGTCCATATCATCGATCTCTTCTTGATATCTATCTTGATAAGAATAACCCTGGTGACCCGCATCTTCTTGTCTTTGCATACGTTGGGACCATATCCACTCATCAAATTCAGCCTTACTCACAAACATTGGGCATATGAATGCCCAATGTCCTTGGCACCCACACCTTGTGCATGAAACATATTTTTTATATTCACAGCTCATATTTCCTGCACAAGTAGCAAACGAAAAGCAGTACTGAACACAAAGAAAACAAAGACAAAAGTGAAAGAAAAAAACTAACTAACTAGAAAAGGAAAATACTTTTTGGATTTTTTTTTATTTTTTTTTAGTTTTTATGTAAAACGAAAGCAAACAAACAAAACTAAACTAAACTAGCACTAAGCGCACGACTCCCCGGCAACGGCGCCATTTTGATGTCTGTCGTTAGTGACATGCAAAAACCTATTTAAACTATTAGTATAGAATAAGTAGGGTATCGAACCAAGGGAGAATTGTGGAAAGTGTCGAAATTTTAAATGTTGCTTATCTATTGCGTAAAAGTAAATCTTGATTGTGGATTTGTGAAATTGCTAAAGTAAACGAATTAAATTGAGGTTTTAATCAATAAGAAGAACAATGGTTCCTCCGGAATTCAGATTTCCAGTTAGATTCGATTATGTCTTTTATCACAACACTCACATAGACATAAGTGTTTGACCTAATCATTTGATTGTGATATCCAACGACTAAGTACTCCGATCAATACATGATTGGAGGTTATCAAATGAATATCAATCACAATTACCAACCCTAATCCCGCCTCAAATATATCCTGATTACTAGAACTCTCGGGAATTGGATGATTAAAGATTAACGATTAAATAAAATGTAACTGTTTACAATCAACCAATCAAATCATAGGTGAAAATCATCGAATGCTTAGATCACCGAGTTAATAAATGTCAAAAACACATAAAGTCACCTAACATACGAAAATCCTCCATCCGGAGGAAACCATGAAGGAATTAGCCGCTCATGCTTGTGAATTGATCTTCAATCTTGATGTTGGAAGGCATGATTGATGATGGAATGATGATTAGATGTTGTGGAATGGTGGGAAAAGCTTGAGAGAAACCCTGAAATTCGTCCCTTTAGTCGTGCCTCAAAGTTGGAATACCTCATATATCGAGACCCCTATGTTTTAACATATTTTTATTCAATTTTCGTTCCCAGCACCGTCGCTTACACCAGAACAGGCTAAAGCCGTAACCTACTGCAAACAAATTCTTCATAACATTGTTTTCTTCGTAACTTCTTCGTTTAAAGTCCATTTTCCTCCCCGTTTGCGGCCACATCTTCATAATTCAGCCCTCTATCATACCATATCCCAAGATCTTCAATTCCACTCCACTTATTTTCCTCGAAACATGTCCAATCTTCGTGTTTAACCTACAACACATCAACTTCTCGTAGTTATTTAATTCCAAACATTTAAACACATAAAAACTCATAAAGTTAACCATTTAAACATGTTAAACACCATTCCAAACCCATTCCATCAATTGTCATAATTGTTCAAAAGATCGCAACTTAAGTTAAGTACATTGTTTACAAACCATCAAATGAAAATAAGTTGTCATTGTTTCATACATCAAATGTAAGTCTAAAAATGTCATGGCTTTGACCACTATATCACCGCACAGAGGCGGTATATAATAGGCAAACCCTTCAATAGTTGGCATGGAGTATTGATACTTGTTTTCCTTGAACTGAAATCTTTGCATTGGTCCACTAATTCCCTGAAATACATGTAAGTTTGAAAACATTAACAAAAGTTGAGCGAGTTCATGCAGTTTAGCTGTATAAGATGTATCTGTATCAAAAAAGTATGTAAGATGTATTTGTCTCAATTGTAATTGCATCCAAACTGGATATAAGATGTATCTGTAAAATGTGAGATGTATTTGTATTTGTATCAAATGAAGTATGAAAAGCGTCAATGAAATCATGATCATTAATGTTTTGCAAGGACATTAATATGTGTGACGAAATAGGAAGCAATTAAACCCTAGACGATTTTAATTGTATCGACACCATGTCGTAGGGCAACAAAATCACTCCTAAGCAAACAAATGGCCATGAGTGGGGCTCGCCAAAACCCATTAGATCTAACCCTTTTGTTCCTTGGTCCAAACTTGAATTAATGGTGCTTTAGTTATGGCCCTAATTTCGTACATGATCTAAGGTGTTTCATTCCTTGAATTATCATACTATTGTACATGTATTATCCACGATAGTTGTAAAGCTTGAAAAGTATTTAAGATGAAAAGGGGACATGAACTCACAGAATTGCATCCGTAAACTGTATGTAATTGTAACCTCACTTGCAGTTGTCTTGAATTGTATCACGACCTACAAAGGTCCTAGATTTGTTAGACACTTCTGTCTTTGTATTGGCTCATGTACAATTCTTCTATCTTGAATATGTATTAAGAATTGTTTGTATTTGTTATTCGTTGAACTGTGTATTAGATGTATGAATTGTTAAACTGTTATGTATATATTTCACCATATATATATATATATATGTATATATATGTAATCTTGTATCTTGTGAGTTGTATCATCGGATCTTGTTCGCTTGATTTTATGTCTTATATGAATCAATTGTATACTTGTATTTTTACCAATTATGTCATTGGGCCGAGCCCATGTTTTCATGTCATTGGGCCGAGCCCATGTCTTAATGTTATTGGGCCTAGCCCAAGAATTTATGTTATTGGGCCCAAATGTTATTGGGCCTAAATAGTATTGGGCCTAAATAGTATTGGGCTTAATGTTATTGGGCCTTGGCCCATAGGTTTGGTATTGGGCTTAGCCCATGAGTTTTGATATTAGGCTTAGCCCATGTATTTATGTTAAGCCCATTTAGGAAGATAAGCCCATTTATAGAATATAAGCCCATTTGTTTAAAATAAGCCCATTTGTATAAAACAAGCCCATTTGTAAAGATATAAGCCCATTTAGTAAAAATAAGTCCATTTTGTGAATATAAGCCCATTTAGTAAAATCTTGTAATTTATATAAAAATCACCAAGTTTTAGTTAAAAACATAATAGTTTTTATGAGTTTCAAAACATCTGGATATTGTTGCCGGTGATTTATATGTATTCGTGTCGAATGATCGCCTAAACGTCGTAGTAACTTCTCGGATTGGCGTTATGTTATAGATTCGTCCGTCGTCCGTTTTGACCATAATTTGTGTCCGATCATTCGGATCGTCCGTAACTTGTTTTTAAGACATATTTCTATGTAGTCATGTAAGACTTTAATGGTAATGTATCTTATGTTTATTTGTTACATTGAATTCAAGTTCTTAGTTTTGATACGTATAAATAATACACCAAGTATCATATTGCACATACGTTGTTAAAGTGACCAAATATATATTTTCTCAAAAATATATATTTATCTAACTTTGTTTTTATAAAAACCATTCTTTAAAATCTTTTTAGTCTTGTAAAGATTTAGCCAAAAATAATGGTTTTGTTAACATATGATTTTTAATAAAAATCAGCCATATAACCTTTGTAATATGCACTTTACCAGGTTTAAATAAACATATCATTTTCTTTTCGAATTCATCAATCAATTTTCTCATAACATTCTTAAAGAATAACACATGAGATTTATAACATAACCTCATTAAGATGATCTCAAAATCATGTAGGATTTTTGGTATGATCATAACATATGTTAACTAGTTCAAATCCATTCTTTAATTCTAGTTTTAACCACTTTTACAAAAATCCCATCTTGTATGTTTGTTTTCATAATCTTGTAGAAGTATTGATTTTGATGAAAAACACTAAATACTTTAGCAACACCATAGATTATGATCATCTATATAAACTTTATGTTTAACAAAAACCCTTTTAACATAAACATGTATACTTGTTAAATCATGTATTTAAACATCATCTAACAATTTATTCTTATGATATTCATCATGACAAGATCAAATATGCAAGTAATAAGTCATAAATCACAACATAAACAAACATATATATCATGATTATTATTTTGCTTCTTTGTATCTTCATAATATTATGTATGATTCTTTTAGTTATATCATGTTCTTAAATCATCATATACATAAATAAGTATGAAAAAAATAGATTTAGAAGCTCACTTCTAGCACTTGTGGCTAGGGATGATCTAGATGATGATTAGAAGCAAAGAAGATGAAGATCTTGTTAGTAGAAAACTCTTGAATGGATGAAAAAGCTTCCTTTAACTTGTAAGTGCTTTAGATCATCTTATGCTCCATTAAACTCCATGTTGATCATCAAAGAAATGATAAAATGAAATGGGTTTTTGGATGGTGTTCTTGGTGAAAAGATGAAGATTGAAAGAGTTTCTTATGTGTGTGTAAATAAGGTGTAAAGTGATGGAAAAATGCTAGTAAACTTAATGTGATTAAGTGTTATAATTTCTACCAATTACATCCACTTGGCAAATGTGAAAATATCTAGATATTAATCAACTTGGTTAATCATGTAGGGCCCACCTTATTTACGAAAATTACAGGGGGGGTCTCATGTTTTGCTTCTTGTTTTACTAATAAAAGTGTTAGAATTTATTAGCAAAAGTTAGAAAGTTTAGATGTTTAGGGATTTCCAAATGTTTTCAAGATGTTAGGTGATCATTACTAGTTTAAAATGATCCAAATAATGTTAGATGGTTACTAAAAAAAGATCCGATATCGTTCGGATAATCGTTACGCTTTGTTTCCGTTTGTCGTTATTTGAACGCTAAGCTTGTGTAAATTGTGTGAATTGGTGTGATTATGGTTTGGATGATACCCGAAGGTATCCTCGTATGAATTATATGTTAAACACTACTTTTACATGTTGCAAAAATATTAAATTGCTGAATTCTGCAGAATTTCTGCGTAAAAGTGTTGAAATTGTTGTTTTAGTGCTTTTCAGCAGTTTTTAGTGTTATCCGACATCGGGAAAGTATTAGAGAAAACCCTTGCATTCCTAGCTAGGGTTTAATATATATTTGATGTTAGACTTTCGTCTGAGTCCTAAAGATATCATTAAGATGGTTTCTGCGGATCCTGCATTTTCGTCAGAATACTAGTTCGCTAAGTGCTTTTCTAGTTGTTTTGATGCATTGTTTATACTGTTTCAAATGTAATCAATAAAAATGAATCATGTGCATCAAAAATAAGTATTTCATGAGTATTCTAAGTGTATGTCATGTAATGATGCTGTTCAGATATTCAAAACACGAAACTGTATAATGTAAATGACTGTCTTAAGTGTACGTAAATTACCAGAAAGGGGCAGTTGTCACATTAAGAGTGGGGAAACTACGAAGACGCCAACCGAGATCCGTCACTTTCTAGGTTTAGCTGGGTATTATCGCAGATTCATTGAGGATTTTTCGAAAATCGCTCAACCATTGACCTCTCTCACTCAAAAGGATAAGAAGTATGAATGGGGAGACAAGCAAGAAGAAGCTTTTCAGCTACTCAAGAAGAAGCTTTGCGATGCACCTATCTTATCCCTATCTGAAGGCACCGACGACTTCGTGGTATATTGTGTCGCCTCGCGTCAGGGATTAGGCTGCGTGCTGATGTAGTGACAAAAGGTTATAGCTTATGCTTTGCGCCACTTGAAGCTTCACGAGAAGAATTACACTACGCATGATTTGGAACTAGGCGCAGTGGTGTTTGCATTAAAGATTTGGCGACATTATTTGTATGGCACCCAATGCACGATCTTTACCGATCACAAGAGCCTTCAGCACATATTTGATCATAAAGAGCTTAATATGAGACACCGACGATGGGTTGAGTTGTTAAATGATTATGATTGTGAAATCAAATATCACCCAGGAAAGGCGAATGTGGTGGCAGACGCCTTGAGTCGAAAAGAAAGAATCAAGCCCATAAGGGTTAGGGCTTTGGAAATGATTATACAGACATACCTCACGTTGCGCATCCGTGCTGCGCAGAGAGAAGCTCTTAAGAAAGAAAATCTTAAGGATGAATATCTCCGTGGGATGGAGAAACAGTTGGTACCCAATGAGGAAGGAACATTGTGTTTCATGAAACGAATTTGGGTTCCCCTCTTTGGTGGTCTTAGAAACGTGATTTCAGATGAAGCTCATAAGTCAAGGTACTCGATCCATCCAGGATCGGATAAGATGTACCAAGATTTGAAGGATTTCTATTGGTGGCCGAGATTGTAAGGAGATGTTGCAACTTATGTCAAAAAATGCTTGACTTGTGCCAAAGTAAAGGCCGAATATCAGAAGCCTTCAGGTCTTTTGCAGCAACCTGAGATACCCATGTGGAAATGGGAGCAGATTTCAATGGATTTTATAACAAAGCTGCCAATGACACCCAGAGGTCATGATACGATTTGGGTAATCGTAGACCATCTGAAAAAATCTGCACACTTTTTGCCAATCAGAGAAAAGGATAAAACAGGTAAGCTAGTCGAGCTGTACCTCACCGAGATAGTGCACGACATGGAGTGCCTCTCTCGACTATTTCTGACAGGGACGGAAGATTTGTGTCAAGGATTTGGAAATCCTTCCAAGAAGCCTTTGGTTCTCAGTTGAATCTGAGTACTGCGTTTCATCCACAGACAGATGGCCAGAGCGAACGAACGATTCAAACGCTAGAAGATATGTTGCGAGCTTGCGTAATGGACTTGGGTGGCAGTTGGGACACTCACCTACCTTTGGTAGAGTTCTCATATAACAACAGCTACCATACGAGTATTCAAGCTGCACCGTTTGAAGCTCTCTACGAACGCAAGTGTCGATCACCGTTATACTGGGCAGATGCGGGTGATAGACAGCTTGTTGGTCCCGAATTGGTTCAAGAGACGACAGATAAGATTATACAGATCCGAGAGCGCATCAAGGCGGCTTGTGATTGACAAAAGAGCTATGCGAACCAAAGTTGGAAACCTTTGGAGTTTGAAGTGGGAGATATGGTTCTATTGAAAGTCTCACCTTGGAAAGGTGTAGCACGCTATGGGAAACGTGGAAAGTTAAACCCACGATATAGTGGACCGTTCAAAATCCTAGAGAGGATTGGTCTTGTAGCTTGCAAGTTGGATCTACCCGCGTAACTGAATGGAGTTCATGATACATTTCATGTATCTAATCTGAAAAAGAGTCCAACTCAAGAAACAGTTGCTATTCCTGCCGATGAAGTTCACATTGACGACACACTCCACTTTACCGAAGAACCTGTTGAGGTTACTGATTGGAAGGTTAACAAGACACGTAGGAGTAGTGTTAAACTCGTCAAAGTTCGATGGAACGCGCGTCACTGCCCAGAGTTCACTTGGGAGCGTGAGGACCGCATGAAAGCAAGATACCCACATTTGTTCCCAAACTCCCCTACAGCTAGTAGCAGAGCTTAAATTTCGGGACGGAATTTTCTTAACAGGGGGAGAATGTGACAACTGTCAAAAATCCAGGTATCCGTACAATTAATTAATCTTAATTAATGCTTAATGACTGTGCTGAATTACACTTAACTGCTTTCTGATTACTGCATTATACTTACATGTGCATCAGATATTGCATAATGTCATATCATTATTACATGCAAACCATATTGACATAAATGATGCACAAAGCACATCTAGCACAGTTAGCGGATAACTCAGAAAAATGCTGAGAAAACTCAGCACATAGACAGACAATGCAATGAGACACAGAATAAGCCAGAAACCAAGTATTACACTAGTATAGTGTGTAGGAAAGTGAGGATCACAAAACTTCCATTCTAAGTAATAGTTTAAGTGCTGGAAAGTGCCTAAAACTCACATAAAGTGCAAAATTCTATAGAAATTCAGCAAATTAGCATCTTGACAAGCTAGTATCATGCAAAAATATGACTAAATGGTCCTGAATGCTTTCCTAAGTGTGGGAATTAAAAGTGTCACAAAAGGGTACATAAAGCACACTAAATTACAAGTTTAGCACTTTAACAAACCAGTACCTAACCGAACAACCGGACACTACCCGAAACATCAAATTTACACTAAAAGCATTGTTTTAACATTACCAAGCTAGTTATGTTCCCTAAACATCATAACACATCATAAATATCTAGTAACTAAAGTATCTAGCTAGATACTTACATTTTAACCACTATTTAACTAACTTGGTTTAACCTAGCCTACATCCCCCCCCCCCCCATCTATGTAATCGGCCATTATGGCCCCACCAATGGATTTCATTTCAATTAAAATTAGATTTTGTTGCAAGATATGGAACATATTACAAATTGGATTAAGTTGTGTTGGGAGATTATAAAGTTAACCTTAAGATCATAATACCTCATTCAACAAACTCACCAACACCTTCATCTTTCTCCCCCTTTCTTCCCTTGGCTCGGCCGAGAGCACCACACACCACCACCATCACTTCCACCTCTAATTCATCCATTTTCAAGACATCACAAGGTGTAAGAAGGTATACAAGTAAGCTTGGAGCTCCTGGAGATTGAAGGACCTCTTTCATTTGCTTTTATCCACCACATTCATCATCTTCATCTTTTTATGTTTCATCCCTAGCCTTGTGCTAGTAGTAAGGCTCTTATAATCTCTTGTTACTTCTTATAATGTTGGTTAATCTCTAACATAAAGCTCACTAACATAAGAATATATGTTGTTTTAGTATATATGTGATACTTGATGATTGATTCTTGTGTTTATGATGTTAAACATCATATGGAACTTACTAGATTATGATTAAACACATGATCTAGCAAGTTGAAGTGATGATCTTATGAAAGACCAAGATGATCATACTTTATGTTTCACATGAACTTGAAAATAAGGATGATTTTGGGTATGATAAAGTATGAAATATGTTAGAAGTCTTGTATAAAAGTGATCTCAAACATAGTTTTCTCAAGAAACCAAGTTCATTTGCAAGATTTACATAATCATGGATTTTAAAGAAACTAACCATGTTTTAGTGGTATATCAAGTGTAGAAATACATTGTTAACAAGAAAAGTTCAAAAGAATGATTTCTAGAAAAATCACCTTGTAAGTTGTAAAAGACTAAGTCTTGCAAGAAAGGGATTTACGAATAAATAACCATACTTTAAAGGGTAACTAAGCTTACTAAACACACTAGTAAGTTACTACAAGTTTTTATAAAAGTTCAAGTTCATATTGTTGTGTAAATTGCATGATTTTAGCACTTGGTAAGTGTTGATTAAATTGTTAATTGTTTGAGATGATTTTAAAAGAAAATGATATGCTTTGAAAGCATGGAAACCTCCATTTTTAATGGGAAACTATGGCAAAATTTTTGTAAAATTAAATACTTAGAAAATTTTTTTAAACAAGTATTTACAAGTATATTTTAACCATGATTTTCATACAAAGTTTGCCATGATTTTTTTTACAAAAAGTATAAATATTGGAGGTTGGTTTTTGTAAATAAAAATGACTAAATATGTATTTGAAAGATATATATTTAGAAGACACATGTGTGTGATTATTTGTATACTTTGTGTATTAGTTATATTATTTTAGGACTTGAGATAATATAACTTAACAAAATACCAAGAAATTACAATCCAAAATATTACCAAAAATCTCAAGGAATAAACATACAAGTTACACACATAATATTGTGATACCGAACGAAAGAATGTAACTTACAAAATATTCCGGAAAATGCATTTATAAGAATATTTTTGATAAATGGCGTTTTGGATACAAAGAAATGAAAATATGATTTTTACGATTGTCACAAAGTTAGATCATATTTTGACAAAAAGGAAATATATAATTTTTGGTGAATATATATATATATATATATATATATATATATATATGTTTCCTTGGAATTATTATGAGATATATTATTTTTGGGAAAAAATATATATTTTCTTGGATAAACTTGAAATACATTATTAATGGATAAAAATAAGTTTATATATATTTTCTAAAGTTAGACTTGAAAATATATTATTTTGGAACTACAAGTATTTTTGCCAAAAGGAAAAAAAAATTATAAATAATTTTTCTAAGTAATAATTCTTAAATATATATTGGGAAATATATATATTAGTGGACTTTTATTAGAAATAATATTCCGGAAAGTTTAACACAAAAATTAAGTATAAGAATACTTAACAATTACAAGAAAATACGTATTCTTGTACGTATAAATCCACACCGGAATACGACACCGATACATGGCAAAAATATACAAATACTTACAAATATACCCATCCTTGGGAAGGAAGTACAAGTATAAATACATGGGAAGTATTAAAATAAGATATACTGTTTTAACGATTATTCCAAAAAGTAATGAATATAATTTGAGTTAAAATATTAATTATTTTAACAAATAGTAGCCTAACTTGGGATGATACCGAGAAGTAAAAGAAACGTAACTCAAAAACATTAATACTAAGACAAGGCACGACCCGTTCGTCTAATAGACATTAGTACATTGTAGGTAGTCGTGTTTGCTGAAGGAACTTGAGTTACGATTATTGAAGACGCAAGACTGTGAGTTCATATCCCCTTTTTCTCTTAACTATTTTCAGTTTTATAACTTCGGGGGTGAAGTAAATGTTTCAAATGTTTACAAAATGCTTACAAACAAATACAATTGGTATGGTTAGCTATGGAAAGTACAGTAGATCATGTGAATAGGTAGGCGCACTCTTAAGACCATTAATCCTTGTGTTAGGACCGAGGGGCATGAGTGATAGATCTATTTAGGTGTAGCGAGCCCACACCCATGAGGACTAGGGTGGCCCATGAGGTGACTATGTCTTACAGCCGGAGGCCCGGTACAAATTTGCTAGGTTTGAGCCTTCCTACGCCGTTGCACACATGTTAATGGTCTTGCAAACTATTAATCGATCTGTTTCCTTGTTTTGCTTTCATACCGGGACTTACAAACATACATACATACACTAATCACAAAGGTTTTATACATTCATATACACAAACACATGAACTCGCTTAACTTTTGTTGATGTTTTCAAACTACATGAATTTCAGGGAATTAAGTGGATCTGGCGGGTGTTTGGATGTTCCAAGCTGCGTTATGAATAAAAAGATGTCATCCGAAGTCATTAGGGTTTAGGAGATGTATCTGAATCCTGGACAAGATACATGGTTCTAAACTCGGTTTTATTTATGGTCTTTTGTCGAGTCTTCGTGAACTCTTTAAAACATGTTGTGGTTTGTAATTTAAATTTGGAGTCTACGTTTCAGACAATTATGTTGTGATATTTTCAAACTTAATTTATGGATGAACATCGAATGGTTTAATCATATAGTGTTGTTATGATTGAATGCAATGGTATTAAGAAAGTCACACCATAATCATGCTTCCGTAAAAGTCAGGGTGTGACATCATTTTTCTTTGCTCATTCCTTCTATTTCTTCTCACTATATGTTGGTGTTCTAACCAATAATCACCGATACGATATTCTTTCCGATCGATTCGGGATCCAACTAACGAATGCCAAAGTTCTGTCTAAATAAGACTATACTTTGTGAATTTCGTTAAGGTCCTGATCTCGTGACCATCTTAGGTTTGATATGGTTTTACACTAATACGTATTCCACTCTGTTAAACTAAATGTTTAACTACCAGAAAACTCTACACTATACACTTACAATCAAAATAGATGTTTAGCTATCAGAAGACTTAGAATCAGGATGCTTGTTTAATCAAGACTATATGCTACCAAGGTGAGTCATTCTCTTTTCATTAAAAGTGTTTTTCAAAACCAAAATGTTTTCCAGTTATATTTTACAGGGGGTAAGTCTTTGTTATCTTAAATTACTGGCAGTAAGTGGGGTATTGTGCACATTACTATTGTTTTCTCACTTTTAGGTGGACGAACCTAAACAGTGATAATCATTATTGGGTGAAAGGACCCAATGGTGGTATGACCATAGTCACGAGGGTGTGACACTAGAATTGTAAGATAGTGGCAATTGTAATCGCTCTTAATCCTGTAGATTATAACACTGTGTCGTTTTGTACAAAACGAATAAACTGACCAGTATTTCCTGCTGACCAAAATGTTTTTAAAACGCGTTTCGGTAATTACAGTAGATTGGAACAAGAGTGGCGAGATGGCACCAAAGGCTTAAAGGAGTGGCTTATTTTATCAAATAAATTAAATTAAATTAAACTTTGTTTTACGTATTCGGGTATATCCCATATTAAAGCTACCTCTCAAAACAAGATTTTATCCCATCTATTTAATAAATAAAATTCGGTGTTTTCTAAACTCTGATATTTTTCGTAACTCACGGTCCTGATGAATATTTCTGCTGCAATGTTTCTAAAATAACCGCCGGTACCGCTTGACTGCTCACGACTCCCATCAAGGGTGTGGTCGGGGGTCGTGACAGAAGGTGGTATCAGAGCCAAGCCACTGGTTTAAGCAATTGGGTGTTGTAATAATACCTAAGCTTAAACAAAAGAGTTAGGAAATTGTTATTAACTGGTAGCACCGAGGATGGTATTTAGACTTGAACTTAAGAAAGATGCCTTAGTATAAGCTTCGAGATAAGCTAATTACTTGCTTTGATAAAATGTGATGGGTGTTGGTATGCCGTGAGGATGATAACTAGAACGTTGCGAGTATGGTAAATAAGCGATAACACTTGGCCACTATTATTTCTTATTTATTGGTACTACCTGGTTCTAGAATATGATCCATCATGAGAATACTAATTTCCTTGCTTCTTTATGCAAGTCATAATAAAAGATGCACTTTCAAATTCATGATTTAAGAAAGATCTATTTACGGGAAATTCAAATTACCTCTCCGGCGAGAACCGGGTAAGATAGGGTTACCTCTCCAGCGAGAACCGAGTAAGAGGGGGTATAGGATATGTCAAACAAGTGACAGAATTCCCTAAATAGTATCATGACCTGATGTCTGACTTGTTTTTGGCAATATGAATCTGTTAAATACATTGTCCTTATGAATGGTATGTATATTACAGTATGTGAAATATATGATTATATAAATATGTATATCTATAAGGAAATCCAAAAAAAAAAAACATAAGAATTGACAATTTAGAATAAATCACGAGCATAATTTTTAGATCTCCTTATTAGGAATCTCTCGTATACATCTATAACTCCGATATCGAAAATTATTTCAATTGATCATCCGTCTCGTAACTCCTGCGACAAGATGTATATGAACCCCTTATGTTGGGATGCCATCGAAAGTATAAGAATTCCCTTTGCGCTACTTTAGATTATTAACGCATTAGGAAACCTGTAGCTAAAATTGTGCTAGGCATAAAACATCTCAAAACTTATGCTAATAAGAGTAATTCTACTTTCTTTAAGAACTCTTGCAAAGATAAAAGTAACCACAACTAGATGCACTTACAAAGACTCTTCACCTATAATCCTACTAAGATTACTAGTAATAAAAGAATTGCTGCAACAATACATGGGCTTAAAGGACTGAAGTGTCCAAGCCATTAGTATATATGCTATAAGACGAATGAAGTAATGTATGCTTCAGAATCTAGGCATCAAATATTCGAAACACATGATCAAGACATATGCCATGAAATGAAAAGAATGAAAAGAACTGTCAGAAAGGAAATTCTGTCTGCTTCATAAAAAGGAACAAATAGAAACGATGATTCCTGAGGTGATTGCTTAATTAGGTAGAGATTTGCAAAGCCAACCGGAGAAGTGACCACAAGGAGGGAAGATAGATCAGCCGACAAAGTTCATCTCTGTGATGAAAGCTGCGAGTTATGCACGGAAATAAGACATAGCGTATATGGTCTCGGAGTTCATTAACAATAGGGGCATGGAAAAAAAATTTCTGGTAATATCGGAATACTCTAGCGTTTTCCCATAGGATCTACTTAGACTATCACCCGATCGTGAGGAGAAACTCAGAATTCATCTGATACTAGGAACAACACCGCTTGTTATATCACAAAGTTAAGACTAAGGAAGTAGTTGATGCTTTAAGTCATAAGTTTCATAAGAAGCCAAAACAAGTACGTGCTCTTAGATTAAAGTACAAATAGATTTAATGAAACAATTAAATAGTACCCAAGAACACAGCAATCAAGAATGATGCTGAAGGATTACAAAGGAATAATGAAGGAATCAAAAAAAGGAAGTAATGGAATCTAGAGATTCCATAAGAAAATAATTTGGGTACTAATCAAGGAAACCTATGAGAAGGAATTCTCGAAGGAGCTCATAGAACTAAGTATTTGTTGCATCGTGTAAGTGATATGAGGTATCAAGAGTTTTATAAGAATTACTGATAGATAGCAAGTTATGCCTCTAAGTATTTAATCTGGTAGCAAGTTAAAGCTGAACGTTAGAAACCTTTAGGTTGACTTCAATGATTAGAAGTGTCAGTATGGAAAGGGGATTGATAACAAATGGATATTGTTACCAAATTACCCAACGTAAGAAAATGTAACGACACAATCTGGGAGATTGTGGATCGATTAACCAAGTCTGCTCAATCCCTACCAATGAAGGAAACCCTTTAGTATAAAACGCTTAGTTAAGTTGTGTAGGGATTAAATGGTTTCATTACATAGAATCCCGTTATCTATTGTATTAAATCAAGATAGTCATTTCACTTCTCATTTTTGGGAAAGTTTTAACCCGACTTATTTTGAGAAGAGTGAAGGAACACTATAAACATAGAAAGACATGCTAAATACATGTGCGATATTAATGAAAGTTGGACTATCATCTATCACTCATAATATTTTTCAATAATTGGCTTACAAGTATTAGTGTTACCCGTTTGAAGCACCTTATGGATGAAGGTACCATCTAGTACATTGGACAGAAATAAGAGAAAATCAGCTATCAGGCCATTAGATCGGCAAACCATTAGAATTTCAAAATCAGAAAAAGAATGATAAAATAAGTTCTCCATAGAAAAGAATAGACTGATTCGGTAAGAAAGGAAAGTTAAGTCCGAGGAATGTCAAACCATTAAAGTAACTAAGCAAAGTGGACCAGTAACCTATCAGAAGAACTAACAGGTATACATGATGTGTTTCATGTATGAAAATTTAATGAAATTCTAAGCTGACAAATTCTTAATAGTATCTCTTCAAGATATAGAAGTAAATTCAATTTTAATTGAAAGACCTTATCAGTCAATTATGAGAATTCCAAAAACATACAAGATTAGTTCTGGTCAGGGTGAATTAGGACTTAAAGCGTGGACAAGAATATACTTGGGTATCGAAGATAAGACGAAAGTATCCTTACTTGTTCCAGTAAATCTTGAGGACGAGATTTTAATTAAGGTGGGGAGGATGTAAGGACCTACATAAATATCCCACAACATTCCGTAAGTGGAAACCCGGACCCCTAAAACCCTACTCCTCGTGAAAAATCAAGAAAATCCAAATTTATATATCTCTCGCGGGCCGCGTAAGAGTTAAGCAGAGCTTATGCGGGGCGCGACAGCCTTGGAATCTCTGGATAAGAATATGGGACACGTGACCTTACACGTGTCAAGACTATTGATGACTCATGCGACCCAGATGTGACAACTGTGCTCTGTAATCGATGAACAATGCAAAACAATGTTAATTATCAATAAAACAATGTGTTTTGGTGTTACTATATGTGCATTTGTGTTTGATGATTTTATGATTTGATTCGATTCCGATTTCAAGCTTTAAATCGCCTTCTGGAAAGTTATACGCAAACTGGTGCGTAAACGCAGTCAGTTTAACGCGAAAAACACTCCGGAATAGTGACATAGGATTAACATACCTAAAATAACCTTTACATAACTTAGAAATAAGTTTTGGATGGTTTGGTGTGTTGAAAACAAGTCTATTCGATTGCAGGGACTATTTGTGTCAAATTGCGAAACTATACCGATTCATATGGTATCAAAGAGTCCGGAACTTTATCATAAGCTAAACATACCATATATAACCTAAACATAGCTTAGAAATAAGCTTTGAGGGGTTCGGTATGCGAAAACATGCTTATTTGATCTTACAGGGACTAAAAGTGTCAAAACAACGTAAGTTTGCATTTTCGCGCATATCTTACGTTCTGACCACATCTGGACATCCAAAATTTTTGTACACACTAAAACATTTTTATTTTAGTGATCGGCATGCAAAAATACCACTCGTTTCGCAATATGGATCGTTTTCGCGTCCGTTACGATTTCCGTCGTAATTAGCCGAACAACGTAACCATACAGCCAAACAAACCGACATCCGCAACATTTTTGAGCAAAATTCAAGTTAAACATACTTTAACTTCATTATGGAGCTTAAAAACGGGCTTGACGGGTGTTAGATGTGCCAATATGCGACGAAATAAGCTCAGGGGCTGAAACTGTCATTATGTGAAAGTTACTGATCAGATGCAGGGTCCTTACGGACCGTAAGGGTCCCCTTGTGGACCGTAAAGCATGCCCACCGACCAGAAACTTGATTTCAGCTGCTGTTTTGCAAAATCAGGCCCTTGTTTGTAATTTCCATGTTTTAGGGACCAAGTTATCTCTTCTCTAAGGCTTTGAACCTGCATCCAACAATTGTATGGTCATGATTTCTTGCTTCTTGGCCACACAAACAAGTGTCATGATCTTGTGATCCCATGATCACTATAAATAGCAAGGCCCTTCACTTGTTTCATTGCTCATTTCTCTCCTCTAATCTGATTTGGTAGCTCTCTCAAGTGTTTGGAACTTCCTCTCTGGTTTTCTTATTATATTCTTTCTCTCTTTGGACCTTTGTAAGTCTTCTTTCATGCTTAGTCTTTATGTTTAAGCAGAAAGTCAATCAGTTTGGCCAACAGTTTGACTTTCGGTTTTGACCATCAATTGGTCAAGTCAAAGTTCAATTGAACTTTGCAACGAGATTGTAATCACGATGTTTATAATCCTTAGCGATTATACCTACTGATTACCACGTTAACTAGGCGTAGTGACGAGTCAAAGTTTCGGTCAAAATGCGTTTTAGCACGCATTTTGCAACGGAACTATTTTCGGGTATCAAAACCCATTGTTTTGATACCAAATCAGTTTTATAAGTTAGTTAAACATGTTTTGACATGTTTAACTCGTCACTATTAGTTTAGTGCTTGTTTAGGGTCGTAAGTTAAGCGGTCTAAACAACCGCTTAGACTTTCGAACCCGACCCGTTTGGTCGATCTTTAGGATCCGATCAAGCTTGATTAGTGATCATAGTTGCATAGGGAATAACCACTGAGGTTATACCTTATGATCACATAGGATTGGTTAGTTCTTTGTTAAGTAGCTTGTATGCCCATAAGAAATGACCAAAACGCCCTTTTGAAGCATAAATCTGTATTTTACATATGTGAACATGTTTTGACATATAATCTGATTTAGTAACATGTTTAGGTATTATTGGGCATGTAAGACTTGACATAGCACATAGTTAACCATCCGAACATAGTTTTGCGCAAAAGACGCGTTAAAGTAGCATAAGCTACCTTAATAGGTCGTAACGGGTCGAAAGCACTTAGGCTAAGTTCCGAGCTAGGATGTAGGCTTTGTTAAACCATATCACATGAGTTCCAACACTCATTTGGTTTACAAGAACTCATTCTATCCGATCTTCCGATTTAGGTGTTGAATTATTTACTAGTAATCCGATCACTAGGTACCACTTGAATTTCCTTGGTTTGTCTGAGCTTCGCTAAGTTCTTTAGATCAAGGATATCCTATCATTCAATGTGAGTACATAGTTCCGCTATTTTACTGTTTTCAATTGTTTTGGGGTGATTCATATGTATTAAAACGATTTTCGATATTTTAAACGATGATTTCAAAAACGATTAAGATGGTTTATATTAAACTAATAACGATTTCGATAATATGAATGAACTTGTTGGTTGTAATTACATAACGAATGACATTCATTAGCATTGATCAAGTTGACCAGTATTAGGTTATGGTACCATAGGATCTGACAAATCCAATTATCAGACTACACCCATGGTTATGTGTGGGGGTTATGTAGGTAACGACCGAATCTGATGATTGTTAACTTACCCTTTGGTGGTTTGTTAATGCGATAGGCGAGGTAGTCGAGTCACGAAGGTTTGAATGTTATTAGCGAGACGACCATAAGTAGTTTCACAATTTAAAATGAATACGATTTTGGGACGAGTTAAAACGATTTGGAATGACTTAAACGAGATAAAACGATTTGAACGAACGATTGGTTTGGGTTGTGATTAGGTAATGGGATGGGTGTAACATGATAGAAGCATAGTAGATACACCGCTGGTACATCTTATATATAAGTGCCTTTATCATATTACATTTCATGTCATTATTTAGTTCACTTGGGAAACGATTTGAAACGATGTCACACAACGAGGTTTTCGAAAAAATATAAACCATACGAGTTTTATTAACGAATTTTAACGAGATGTTTTTACGAATCGGTTTACTAAAACAAAAGTCTTTGAGTTAAGAATCATGGCTACGAGATTTTATAAATTATAACCATCTTGATTTGAGTTGGTTAATCATGTTGCAATATTATATACTTTTCAAAACAAGGTTTTCGAGGTATTGCAATATATATAAACGAGCCATGATTCTGATTCTCTTATAAAACCTATGTGCTCGCCAGCATTTCTTTGCTGACTTTATTTTTACATATGTTTCAGGTGACGTTGCGTGATGATTGCTAGGGAGCATGTTCACTTAGGATCTGGACGTGACCTTAGTGACATTAAAACGATAGTAGATAATGTTTAATTTGTTTATTTGGTTTTAAGACAATGTAAATTACTTAATGAATCTATAAAACGAAACTTTTAATTACCATGGTTGTTGAAACGATGATTCTGTTACAACACTCCCCGACGTTTCCACCACGGTTTGTTGTTTTAACTTGGTCGGGGTGTGACACCAGACTCCCTCGCGGGCCGCGAAGGAGAAGCCGATGGGCTTTGCGGGCCATGACGCACCCCGTTTCCAGCCCTATAAATAAGGTCTTCGAGCTTCAGTTGAAATCGTTCAATTCTTTTCTTTCTCTTAGCTTCTACTATAGCAAAATAGTAGCCCGGTATTATATTCTAAACCCCGAAACTGTACTCGTTATTAGGGTAATAACTCTAATCACTGGTACGATACTGTATTCGATCGATTAAAATCGATCCAACTGATGTTTAAGTGCTGCCAATATCTTGCTATACTTTGTCATTCATTGTGAGGGTTTCGATCTCGTGATTATCGTTAAAATTGAAATGAGTTAATACACTAATACGAGTTCCATTGTATCTAGAAATTAGAATTCGTAACTAGGGAGCTGTTAAACCAGAATACTTAGCAATTAAGTAAACATAGTAGTTAAAATAACTTAACAGTTAAGTAAACTTAGTAGTTAAGAAACCTTAATGATTAAGTAAACTTAATGGTTATGTAACACTTAGCAATTAAGAAAACTTAGCGGTTAAGAAACTTAATAGCTAAGGAAACTTAACAGGAAAGAAAACTTAGCAGTTAAGCAAGCTAAGTAAGATTAATTAATCAGTTAAGTAAGATTAATTAAGTTAAGTAAGATTAATTAATCAGTTAAGTAAGATTAATTAAGTTAAGTAAGATTAATTAATCAGTTAAGTAAGATTAATTAATCAGTTAAGTAAGATTAATTAAGCTAAGTAAAATTAATTAAAATCCTAGATAGATATACATGAAATAGATAATATCTAAAATAGGTATATATGGGGTAGGTATTATCTAAGGAAAGTGTTATCTAGGGAAGGTCGTATCTAGGGAAGGTTTTATCTAGGGAAGGTCCAACTGAGGAAATTCTATATAGGGGTAAGACTTATCCCCTTACCTATAAATAGGAAGCTTAGGATTCATTTTTCTTTGCTCATTCCTTCTATTCTTCTCTCTATACGTTGGTGTTCTAACCAATAATCACCGATACGATATTCTTTCCGATCGATTCGGGAACCAACTAACGAATGCCAAAGTGCTGTCTAAATAAGACTATACTTTGTGAATTTCGTTAAGGTCCTGATCTCGTGACCATCGTTAGGTTTGATATGGTTTTACACTAATACGTATTCCACTCTGTTAAACTAAATGTTTAACTACCAGAAAACTCTACACTATACACTTACAATCAAAATAGATGCTTAGCTATCAGAAGACTTAGAATCAGGATGCTTGTTTAATCAAGACTATATGCTACCAAGGTGAGTCATTCTCTTTTCATCAAAAGTGTTTTTCAAAACCTAAATGTTTTCCAGTTGTATTTTACAGGGGGTAAGTCTTTGTTATCTTAAATTACTGGCAGTATGTGGGGTATTGTGCACATTACTATTGTTTTCTCACTTTTAGGTGGACGAACCAAAACAGTGATAATCATTACTATTAGGTGAAAGGACCCAATGGTGGTATGACCATAGTCACCAGGGTGTGACACTAGACCAGATAATTGTAAGATAGTGGCAATTGTAATCGCTCTTAATCCTGTAGATTATAACACTGTGTCGTTTTGTACAAAACGAATAAACTCACCAGTATTTCATTCTGACCAAAATGTTTTTAAAACACGTTTCAGGTAATTACAGTAGATTGTAACAAGAGTGGCGAGACGGCACCAAAGGCTTAAAGGAGTGGCTTATTTTATCAAATAAATTAAATTAAATTAAATTAAACGTTGTTTTACGTATTCGGGTATATCCCTTATTAAAGCTACCTTTCAAAACATGATTTTATCCCATCTATTTAATAAATAAAATCCGGTGTTCTCTAAACTCTGAAATTTTTCCTAACTCACAGTCCTGATGAATATTTCCGCTGCAATGTTTCTAAAATAACCACCGTTACCACTTGACTACTCACGGCTCCCGTCCAGGGTGTGGTCGGGGGTCGTGACAAATATGTACCTCATAGACAATTATGGAATGTTGTCTAACCTACCCCATACCTTTTGACAGAAGAAGATGCCGCCCAGACGTGACACGGACACCATTACGTTAATTGTGGCCGAATACAATGAGCGCATTTCACAAGTTATAGCGCAATATGAAGCCCACCGCCCCGAACGCAGCGGTGGCACTTCCGGAAGTGACCCTCTAACTGGCTGCACTTATAAACAATTCCTGGACTGCAAACCATTGAATTTTGACGGCACAGGAGGTGCCGTTGCATTTGTTCGTTGGGAAGAAAAGACTGACTCTGTTTTGAGAATGAGTAATTGTTCACCCCAGCGGAGTGTTACCTTTATCTCAGGGTTGTTTTTGGATGGCGCACTCTCCTGGTGGAACCTTCAGGTTCAGACCCTTGGTGAAGATACTGCTTATGCACTAAGCTAGGACGAGCTCAAGGAATTGATGCGGAAGAAGTATTGTTCTAGGACCGAAATCCAGAAGCTTGAGGTTGAGTTCTGGAATTTGAAAATGGATGGGCCGAAGATTTCTGAGTACGTCCAACGATTTCACGACTTGTCTATGGTTGTTCCCTGCTTAGTCAAGCCAGAGTTCAAAAGGATTGAGCGATTCATTTGGGGACTTGCACCTCAAATCCTGAGCATGGTTACTGCCTCAAAGCCTCTAACCATCACAGAGGCTATCGATTTGAGTATCACACTTACTGAAGAAGCTCTCCGTATGGGAAAATTTCCGTAATCTGAGGCAAACAAGAAAGAGACTCATATGGAGTCTTCGGGCAATAAGAAAATGACGTCTTCGAACCTAAAGATAGGCACCCAAGTTAGTTATGGAAGCTCTAAAGCAAACAAAAGAAGGGAAGTGAACCCGTCTCATGGCACGCAAGATTATGGAGCCACTAATAAGGTCGGTGGTAAGGTTTACTTGGGGACTAATCTGTGGTGCGAGGAATGCAATTTTTACCATGAAGGTCGATGTCTGAGGCCTAAGTGTGGAAGGTGTGGAAAGGAAGGGCACAGCAAGGATGCCTATTGGGTGAAGGATCCAGATGGAAGAGCTAATGGTAGAGTTCCAGGTTGCTACAGGTGTGCTGAAGTAGGTCACTTTAGGAAAGATTGCCCTAGGAAGAACCAAACAAGGAAGGGTCTTCACATTCGGAGCTCGTGAAGCATGCCAGGATCCAGATGCGGTTACGGGTACAATCCCTATTAACCAATCCTATACATCCATTTTTATTAATACTGGCACCGACTTCAACCTTGTATCCTTAGAACTTAAGAAACTGCTTGACCTAGTTTCAAGTAGAATAGACGCCCCGTATTCCATAGAATTGGCATATAGAAGGTTAGTTAAAGTGAATGAGTTAATTAAAGGTTGTCTTTCTGAACTTAGAAGGCAAGAACCTTCTATACCATTGACTTGGGAAGTCATGATATGGTAGTCAGCATGGATTGGATATCCAAGTATAGAGCAAAAGTTGTTCGTTATAAGGAAAATCATTCGCATCCCTCTTGCGAATGATGAAACACTTATAGTACACAACCTTCTTGCAATAAGATGCGAGGGCAATAGGCTCCAAAGGATGGTGAATTAGCGACGTCTCACATTGATTATAGAGACACGGGAGCGCCTCCGAATGGACTATATAGCCTTCCCTGCTCATGTTGACGATAAGGAGACCATGAAGCCAAAGCCTGAAGACATCCCCATGGTGGAGGAGTTTCTAGAAGCCTTTCCTGAGGACTTGCTAGGAATACCTCCACAGCGACAAGAGGAGTTTAGGATAAACCTAGTGCCAGGAGCGACACCGGTGACAAATGACGCCTTACCAACTAGCTTCGTCCGAGATACATGAACCTCCGATGCAACTGCAAGAACTGCTAGACAAAGGAAATCTACCAGGCTAAGCCTCTCACCGTGGGAACCCCCGGTGATATTCATTAGGAAATAGGACGACAGTTTTTGCACGAGTACACAGTCTAATCTAAGAGGAACTCAGAAGAACTAATGTAGAAAAAGTGTTACGCATAGGATACATGGAGATAGACGACTAACCATCAAGAATCGGTACCCCCTTACCGAGAATTGATGACTTGTCGACCAACTACAAGGTCCCAGCTACTATTCCAAGATGGAATTGAGGACATGATATCCTTAGTTAAGGACACGAGAAGAAAGTTGGCAGTTTCCATTTTAGATCAACTTCAGAGAATTGGATATCAAGGACCGGTATCCTTTGCCAAGGATTGGCGACATGCTTGAACCAATCGTAAGGTTCTAGTTACTACTCGAGGAGTGACTTGGGGTCAGGATGTCCTCAACTGCAAATACAAGAAGAAAATATCCCTAAAACGACCTTTAGGGCTCGCTTCGAGCATTACGAGTTCCTTGTCATGCCGTTTGGCTTAACACATGCGCCGGCAGTTTTCGTGGACCTCATGAATCGGGTGTGTAAGCCACACCTGGATAAAATCATGATTATATTTATTGACTACATTCTTATATGCTCAACGACCAAGGAAGGTCATGAGCAACATCTATAATTTACCTTGTGACTCTTAGAGAAAGAACATTTGTGTGTTAGGATGTCTAAGTGCGAACCTGGGATTCGCGATGCAAGATTCTTAGGATACGTGGGGGATAAGAATGAGATTCATGCCGACCCTGCAATCAAGGACTAAGGAGTCCCTAAGACACAACAAAGGATTTTTGGGAATTGTAGGCTGTATCCGACAACCCCTAGAAAACCTTTCAAGGACTGCTCAACCGCTAGCAACCCTAACATAGTCGACACCTATCTTGTCCTCACCTAAAAGTACCAATAGAGTTGCAGTACTTGTGACGCTTCTCGACAAAGTATCGATTGCGCGTTGATCCAATGAGACCACGTCATCGCGTACGTGTCACGTTGATTGAAGGAATCATGAGAAGGGACCCTGAACTAGGTACAGTAATTGCACGTTGAAGTTTTGGCACCAGTACTTGTATGGGAAAACGCTGCACGATCCTTACTGATCACAAGGGTTGCAGCACACCGTTGATCAAAAGAACTTAAATAGTAGATAACGAAGATGGACTGAGCTACTGAATGGGTATGATTGTGAGCTTGAGTATTTCCTGAACATGGAGAGCGTTGTGACAAACGCCTCGAGCCGCAAGGAACGCGTAAAACCTCTAAGGGCATGAGCCTTTGAGGTGACCATACAGACAAATCCCGCTACTCGGATTCGTGAAGCTGAGCAAGAGGCGCTCAAACCAGAGAACCTACGAGCTAAAGCATTACATGGAATGAGAGTGCGATTATTTCCTAAGGAAGACGGAACCTTATACTTCCTTGAACGACTCTGGGATTCCATTTCATGACGATTTATGAACGCTTATTTTGGGGCAAGGCTCATAGGTCAAGACACTCGATCCATCCTAGGATTGGACAAGCTATACCAAGACTTGAAGGATCAATATGAGTGGCCCAAGGTGGAAGCTGATATAGCTACTTATATGGGTAACTGTCTTACCTGTGCCGAGGTTAAGACAGAATATAAGAAACCATCAGGGCTGCTGTAACAGGCTAAGATTCCCATATGGAAATGGGAGCGAATCTCAACGGATTTCATTACAAGCTACCATGAACACAAATAGGTCACGATATGATTAGGTGATTATTGACCGACACACCAAGACTGCACATTTCCTGCCAAACAATGAGGAAGACAGCGCAAGCGAATTAGCAGAGATTTGGCCTAAAAAGATTGTGGCACGTCATGGAGTGCCTGATTCTATCATGTCCGACCGAGATGGTCATTTTATGCCAAGGAGATGGCAGACGTTTCATAGGCGTTTAGGTCACGATGGACCCTAGTACTACATTTCACCCTCAGATAGACGACCCAAGAAAACGAGCGATACAGACTTTGGTAGACCTGCTATATGCTTGTGTGATAAACTTTGATGAAAAGATGGATCACTCACTAGCCCTTAGTGGAGTTTCCTACAATAATATTTATCACACCGCCGTTTAGGCCGTCTCGCGCAAAGTTTTATAGGAACGTAGGTGTTGGTCCCCGTTGTGTTGGACGGAGACCGGAGATAAACAACTTACTGGCCCGAGTTGGCTCAGGAAATTATAGGCAAGATTGTTCAGATACGTGGGCGTATCAAGTCAGCACGCGGTATACAGAAAGGCTACGCCGACGAGCTGCGGAAACCGTTGGAATTTGAGATAAGAGGTATGGTTTTAAAGAGAGTCTCGCCTTGGGAAGGCGTGGTATGATTTGAAAAGCATGGGAGGTTGGACCCACGGTATATTAGACCTTTCGAGATCCTGGAAAGGATCGGGATCATTGCTCACAAGCTGAAACTTCCAGAGAAGATCAGTAGTGATCATGACACATTCCACGTGTCTTGTCTTTAGAGGAGCCTGACTCTGGGAACAGTCGTTATTCCCGCAAATGAGATTCACATCAACGATAAACTCCAATTTATTAAGGAACACGTTAAAGTTGCGGACTGGGAGTCCACAAAACACGGAGAAGTCGTAATTGATATGTTAGAGTTCGTTGGAATTCATATCATGGCCCAGAGTTACTTGGGAACATGAAGACCAATTTAAACCTAAGTGACCACATTTGATTCACAACTCCCCCCTGCGAACCGATGGCATCGCTTGAATTTCAGGACGAAATTCTTTTAACGGGGGTAGAATGTGACAACTGGCACTTTTCCATATATTCCGTACAATAATTAAACAGTAATTTGTGCTTTAATAACTGTGCATGTTCTAGTATACAAGACGAATGAAATTCTGATTCATGTTATATACATACAATGGCATTTCTTGTTGCAAGACTTTTATCATTACTACATGCAACACAATATAGTTCTACTAATGCACAGAACAGAATTGGCACAGTTATCAGACAAACTAGAAATACTGACGGGAGTTCAGTACTTAGACAGACAAGATGTTGAGACACAGAATGAGCCCCAGAACCAAGTAATACACTAGGATAGTGTGTAGGAAAGGGGATTGCAAAACTGCCTTCCTAGTGATGACATAGGTGCCGGAAAGTGCCTGAAACACACTAAAACTGCAAAAATTCTGCAGAAAATAAATAAATTCAACAAAAAATCAGCTTTTAACATCTAAATATAATACAGAAATGTGATTTAATGGTCCAGAATACTTTCCTAAGTGCCGGGAATCGAATCTGTCATAAAAGACTATATAAAGCACACTAAACTGCGCAATTTAGCACTTTAACGAACAGTAACGAAACGAACAACTGGACACTACCCGAAACATCAAATTCTTACTAGAAGTATTGTTTTAGTGTTACAAAGCTAGTTATGGTCACCAAACATCATAACACATCTCATAAACATTAAATACATAAAATACCTAACTAGCACCATTACTTTCCAACTAAAACTTGTAACTAACTTTTGAAATGGAACTAGATCCCCCCCCCATAACCGGTTATAAAAGTGGGCCCCACACATTGATTTTATTACAATATTTTATAAGATTTGTTGGGTATATTCTAGACATTTATGCCATATGCTTTCTAAATGTTGGAAGTATATTCTATAAAACCATTGGATTATAACACCTAACCTTCATCATCATCAAACTACAACTCTTTCTCCTTCTTCTTCCCAAAAGCTACAGTCCAAACCCCCTCCCATACAACCTTCATTTTCAAACAATCTCCAACTAATCCATGGTGATCTAGAGGTGTAAGAAGCTAAGTTAGGAAGCTTGGAGGCCTTGGAGATTGAAGGACCTTCACCATTTGCTTTTATCCACTCTATTTCTCCTCTTGATTATCCCTAGCCTTGAGCTAGTGGTAAGAACCTTGATCTTTCTATTTTACATCTATTTCAAGTGGTTAAAAGATATTACATAATGATGATCTTGAATAACACTAAGAATCACAAGAATAAAACTTGAACATAAGCTTGAATAATGAAGAAACTAAGTTGTTTATGTGTTGATTTGCTTGTGATTGTTGTTTATTCATGTAGTTGATGTAGATCATCATATGATCGTGCTAGATCATGATTAAAAACATAATCTAGCAAGATGAGAGGATGAAAGTGTTGTAGGATCATAGATCATCCTCATAAGAAACATGAACTTGAAAGGATATTTGGTTTTCTTGAAAAATTATGATCAAAGTAAGTTGTAATACTTATAGATCTAAAACTTCATGGATGGTTTTTCAAAGGAACCAAGTTAAAAACACAAGATTTACTCGATCTTGATTCTTACATAAATAAACCCTATTTTAAAGGTTAAACAAGTGTAGAAACACTTATGTAACAAGAGAAATCAAAGAAGAAATATTTTTGAAAAATATGATTATAAGTTGTGAAGATCGATTTTCTTTAAAAATAAAGTTTTTAAAGAATCAATCACACTTTAAAGGGTAACAAGGTTTACTAAGAACACTAGTAAGTTACTACAATTTTTTGTGAAATTTCAAATTCATGAAGTAATAGATTATACTTGTTTTTGGCAAGATCAGTAAGTGTAGATTGTTTATTGTTGATGGGGAATTGATTGTATTGATTTTACAAAAGAAAATGATATACCTTGATGGTATGGAAACCTCCATTTTTAGGGGAAACTATGGCAAAATTTTTCTAAAAAAAATTAAACACTTAGAAAAATAATTCTAAACAAATATTTACAAGTGTATTTTAAACCATAAAATTTTACATAAACTTTGCCATAATTTTTTGTTACAAAAATATAAATATTGGATGTTGGTTTTTATAAATAAAAGTGACTAAGTATGTATTTAGGGAATATATATTTAGAAGTCAACATGTGTGTGATTATTTGTACACTTTGTGTATTAGTTATATTATTTTATGACATGAAATAATATAACTCATCAAAATACCAAAAAAATTACAATCCAAAATATTACCAAAATTCCAAGAATATGAATATACAAGTTATACAAAAAATATTGGTGAAACCGAACTAGATAATATAACTTACAAAATACTCCGAAAATAATATTCGTATGTATATTTTGGTAAATAATATTTTGGACACCAAGTGAATAAAAATATGATTTTTACAATTACTACAAGAATATATCATATTTTTTAACAAGAGAAAAATATATTATCTTTGGCAAGTATAAATATATATTTTTCTGGAAATTTTTGGAAGATATATTATTTTTGAAAGAAATATACATTTTCTCAACAAACATGAAATACAATATTTTTGGGTGAAATATATATTTTCTCAATTAAATATGAAATATATCGTTTTTGGAGAAAGATAAGTTTATATGTTTTCCAAGTTAGACTTGAAAATGTATTATGTCAGAACTTATATGAAAGTACAAATATTTTTGCCAAAGGAAAATTATAAATAATTCTTTTAGGTAATATTTATTGGAATATATATTTTGGAATTATATATTGGTGAACTTTTATTAAAGATAATATTCCGGAATGATTAACACGAAAATAAGTATAAGGATACTTAACAAATACAATAAAGATACGTATTCTTGTACGTATAAATACACACCGGAATACGACCCCACTACACGACAAAAATATACAAGTATAAAATACCCACATCCTTGGGAAGGAAATACAAGTATACCTACTTGAAAAGTATCAAGTTAAATTATATTGTTTTAACAATTATTCCAAAATTTAATAAATATAACTTAAGTTAAAATATTTATTATTTTAACAAATAATTATATGACTTGGAATAATACTGAAGGCACAATGAAACGTAACTCAAAGACACTAACTAATACAAAGTCAAGGCACGACCCGCTCGTCTAATAGACCGTAGTACATTGTAGGTAGTCGTGCACACTAATAACAACTTGAGTTACGTCGGACTGAAGAACACAAAACTGTGGGTTCATGTCCCCCTTTTCTCTTAACTATTTTTGCTTTTATAACTCTCGGGGGTGGAATACATGTTATGAATGTTTAAACGGTATGAATTGACTATGAAATGAACTATTAGATCATGTGAGCATAGATTAAATTTGAAATGCCATTAATTCTTAATTAGGGACCAAGGTTAGATCTAACGGGTACGACCGAACCCCACTCATGGTACTTATGTGACCACTTGAGTGCTTCGGTGTCCCGGTCGAGGTAAATCGACAATGGTCGAGGGTAAAATTGACATAGTCAAAGTAAATTGACATGGTCGAAGGGGAATTCGACATAGTCGAGGGAATCGACGAGGGTATAAGCCTACTCATTGTAAGTGCTCCCTATGTCTTCACATGCTTTAATGTCCTTGTAAACATTAATTTGATATGTTCATAAATGCTTTTCATACCTGTTTTCAAAGGAGTTTCTCAAAGGTTTGCAAGTTTTCAGTACTCATACTAAACGCATGAACTCGCTCAACTTTTGTTGATGTTTTCCAAAATTACATGTATTTCAGGTAACAAGTTGGATCATGGGTGCTGGTGTAGTTTCTAGAAGTAAATTCCAAGTTTAGATGTCATCCTCTTTTGTTGATCTGTAACTTAGTCGAAGGTTGTGCTGTTAAAACTTAAATAATTGGTGTTTGTAATGCTTTAAACCTAATGAATGGATGAACATCGTTTTGATCATATAGTTGTTTATTATGATTGAATACAATGGTATTAAACAAGTAACACATCATACGCTTCCGCAAAAGTCAGGGTGTGACAGTCACGACCACACTTAGACAGTTAGCGTACGACAATAGTTCAGACATTATGGATGACTATTTAAAAATGTCTGCATGTGTAGCTAGAGAAAGTCTTCACAACTTTTGTTTGTGTATTTTCGAACTTTATAAGAAAAGATGTTTGAGAAATCCCTCGTTCAGTGACATGCAACAAATATTGGAACGTCACGCAGATTATTATGGGCTACCCGGGATGCTAGGTAGTTTAGATTGTATGAAATGGCCTTGGGAACTTTGTCCAACCGCATGGCAAGGTGCTCACATGAGTGGATTTCACGGGATGCCAGCCATCATGCTTGAAGCGGTTGCGTCCCAAGATCTTTGGGTATGGCATGCGTTCTTCGGTATGCCAGGTTCATATAACGATATTACCATCATAAACCACTCGCCCCTTTTCAATGATCGGGTAAATGGTATAGGACCCAAAGGAAGTTTCTTTGTAAACGGGGTTGACTACATGTATGGGTACTACCTAGTTGATGGGATTTACCCAGAGTGGGGGGTTTTCGTAAAATCGTTCACAAGACACGGTACCATAGATCCAAAAAGATTAAAGTTTAACAGGGTCCAAATGGCTGCACGTAAAGACCTCGAGCGAGTGTTCGGTGTTTTGAAGAAAATGTGGTGAATATTGGCAATGCCTTGTCAACTATGGGACAAGGATCAGATTGGAAACGTGATGTACGCATGTATCATTCTTCACAACATGATTTTGGAGGACGAAGGTAGAGCGGTCATTACCTACTATGATGACGATGACCCCCCAACCAGATAACGTAACAGTTACAGACGAAGATAAATCGTCAAATGAATTTTTGATCAAGTCAAGGGATATACATCACAACCTTCGATCTGATTTGGTGGATCATGTTTCAACGATTCCTGGGTTCGAAACCGACGAAGACGACGAAGAATGATTGTTTTTATTTTGATACTATTTTTTTTGTAATTATTATGTATGTTTATGTAGTTTTTAGTGGTTATATATATATATATATATATATATATATATATATATATATATATATATATATATATATATATATATATAAATGATGTGGTTTGGCCATGCCAGGCCAGCCACGCCCACCATACCTCTATGAACTTGGGTTTGTGTATTGAGTGCCCCATAATCCTCGTGTCAACCCATGCCCCCAACTCCCGCCCCACCATACCCCACGGTCTAAGGGTACTATTTTTTTTATTGGTCAATGACTTAAATTTGTAGGGTTACAATATTATTGTTCTTATAATTAATTTACTTTTTAATCCTGAACTTTAATAAAGTTATTACACAACCTTTGAATTCTGATAGTTGTTTTCTTATAAATGATTTACGTTTATACCACTGAACATTGATAGATTTAAAATATGAAAGTTTATTAATAACTCTTTTCTTATAAACGATTTACGTCTCGACTTCTAAACTTTAATAAAGCTATACGGCCCTTGAAGTTTAATGAAGTTAATTTTTCCATTTTTAACAAATATATGTTCGTTTATTTGTTTTAAGAGGTTAGTTCGTTTTTATTTTACTTATTATTTTTAATGTATTAAAGATCAAATACAAATACCTTTAACGTACAAAACGTACGAACGGAAGGTTTTGCTGAAAAAACGCGGTGGCATTTTCGTACTAGCAAATAATTACGAAAATGTCACCGCGTTTTTTTTTTTTTTTTTTTGCTTTTTCATGCATTTCGTACGTTTTGTACGATAAGGCACTTTGTATGTTAACTTAACTCTATTTACGTAATCACGTTCCTTTCTTATTTTTACCGTCGTTTAAATTAAAGACTACATTGTCTGTATTAACCGTTCAATATACCACACAACCGATTTAATTATTTTTATTTACCTTATTATAATTATAACTAACTTATAACTCTAGAATGTTTACTCAACGGTGCTGATTATTATTTTTACCGTTGTTTAGATTAAAGTCTACATGGTCTATAATAATGCATCAATATATCATATAACAAATGCATCCTCACAAGCTTCTCTTACGACCCCCTCTCGAAACACAGGTTCCAATACTAGTAAAAAATAAATATGTCGCGTTTTATAATCCACATAGGCTTATTAAAAACCTCTTTTATTAATAACCAACATAAATAATAAAGAATTGACAGGTTGTTACATAAGGTAAGTTATCCCCCTCTATAGAAAGAGAGACGTGTGGTGGAATATCATGATTATTTATATACTAAAAAATGTTTCTAGTCATGTATATAACACTATAGAAGGAAATAAAAAGGAACCCTATGTTTTCCTTACGTTAACGTCTCAACCATTTCCATTTTTCTCTCCTCACACACTTCCAGAGAGAACACACAAACAAACTTCCAGAGAGAATAAATATATAGATAGAATAGAGTGTGTATGATGTGATCAAAGATCTAGAGAATTGCATGAATCTCATGAACAGTACAGGAGCAATCGTGTTGGGTTTCTATTGCTGGGACTGGGAATTCTTAACTGCCCTTCTTCTTTTCTCCTCCTCCTACTAATTTTCTTTTCTTACTAACTTCTTCAAATAGAGTTATGGTGGGGGAGTTGTTGGTCACAAAGTCTTCTCCATCCCCCTTCCTCCTGAAAACTTACATGTTGGTTGATGATCCTGCCACCGACCATGTCGTGTCTTGGAACGCTGCTGGGACGGGCTTCGTCGTGTGGCAGCCGGCTGAGTTTGCTCGCGACTTGCTTCCGACTCTCTTCAAACACAGCAACTTTTCCAGCTTTGTTCGACAACTCAATACCTATGTATGCATGCTTCATCTCTCTTTCCTTGTTCACACTTTTACTTTCAAATTTATGGGGGTTAATGTAAAACTCATGAATAACAATTTTTCTATATCATTAGGTTATATGTTATACATATAAGAAGTATCATAATTACACTATTTTTTTAAAAATATATCTTAGAATATATTGTTATGTTACATATAATAAATTATCATATTTATTCTATATTTTTAAAAAGGTAATTTAGATATATTGTCAAGGGGTGAGGCATACTTGTCAAACCAAAAAATTAGAATTTGTCTTTCGGCGAGCTTTTGTAAGAGTGGTAGTTGGATTGTAAAATCAAAGTAGTTTAAGAACGTGGAATTTAAATTAAATTTCTTTAATCATCATATATATAGTGTTGAACATGTTAATCAATTTTTGTCCTTTATACAATAAATAAATGATTTACAACTATGGACAAAATGGATAAATATTAATATTTTCTTTACAAATCATTTCATACATCCTTACCTACTAGTTTCTTTTAGGTATATTGTTTATCTAATGTTTCTGAACCAGTACAATCACATTAATATTATACACGCATCAAAGTCAACAGATATTTGGACAGATTCCGAAGTTTAATTCTTGTATCTAGTCTATGAAAGGAAAAACAAATTCATTTACTTTTAAGACTTCGTATGAAAAAAGATTATAAATCAAGAAAATAATATTAAAAGGGGTAGTGCCCCTGTGACTTTTTAAAGGGAGAGGTCGCTGATTGGAGTCGTGTTCGTCACAAAATGTCATGCGTGAGCTTTCAAGTGGTGGGTTTCCCCTGGAATTTGTGACGGGCCAGGTCACTTATCGTGGGTGGTCTTTTGCCTATGGGTGTAACTAGGGGGCCAGCGTTTGTTTGACGTTGAAAAAAAAAATAAGAAAAACAATGTGAATAATTATATCATGGTGCATGTGTAGGGTTTCCGTAAAGTTGCAACAAGCCGATGGGAATTCTGCAACGAAAGGTTTCACAAAGGTCACAAAGAGGTGCTATGTCAAATTAGAAGAAGGAAATCATGGGCCAACAAGGCACAACCAGTCACTCAAACACTGAAAGAATCTGATGAAGATCAAAGATCTTCATCTACCAATTCTCTATCCTCAGGATACAACATCCTCATGGATGAGAACCATAAGCTCAAGAACGAGAATAAAGTGTTATGTTCTGAGCTTTGGAGCATGAGAAAGAAGTGCAAGGAGCTCCTTGATTTGGTTAGTATGTACGCTACTAGTAGCTCAAACAAAGAGGAGGAAGATGATCAAAGGCCAAAACTGTTTGGGGTAAGGTTGGAAGTGCATGGTGATAAGGAGAGAAAGAGGAAAAGGATTGAAGAGGTTAGTGAGAGTGCCAGAAGAATTTTACTTTCAGTCAATGCAAACAAGTAGATAGCTTTATAGACATACAGAAATAACTTTTATCAAATGTATCACTTTGAAAGAAATGTTTCAAAGTGTCTTATAATGCATGTATAGGAGCTGAGGTATACGTCTATGGTCTCAGGCTATATATGTAGTTTTAAATTGCAAAAATATTGTAAGCATAAAAACATTTATGGTACATCAATTGAACTAATCTTGTCATGATTTAATTGTTAGTGGATTAGAGGGGTTAATTACTAAGTTTTTTTTTATTTTTTTATTTATTTATTTTGTTTTGAAGTAACTTGGCCAACACAATAGTAATAAGTCGGCCAATTAGTATAAATTAAAATAAGTGTTATAATAGGTATGATGGAAACCGGTCACTTCACCACTTGGTCGGAGTTATTTAAACTTCACTGCAAATCCTTCCAAGTTTATGATCATCTCCTTCCCCGCAAAGAACCTACTACTCCTTACGCTTCAATTGACAAATACAAGCAACTCGTTGCAGCCACAGCGGATGAACTTTGGACCCTCCCAGATTCTATAGTACTCCATTGGATTTACGACACTATATCCACGGACCTTCTACATACCATACTCAAACCGAACTCCATGGCACATGACGCCTGGACAACTCTCAAAAACATCTTCCATGACAACAAAAACTCTCATGACATTCACCTCTATCACCGGTTCTCGAACACCCGTCTTGACGGGTTTGCCAATGTCTCTGCATATTGCCAAGAACTCACGGTCCTTGCTTATTAATTGGCTAACGTTGGGGCACCGATTGACAATGATAGCCTAGTTCTTCGGCTATTCTATTGGCTCAATGAACAATAAGAAGATATAGCCACAATCTTGCAACAGCTGGACCCTCTTCCCACCTTTTATGCTGCCAGATCTAAACTCGTTCTTGTGGAACCTCGCAAGGTCGAGCAGGCCCTTCAAGCCTCTAAAACCATAGGTACTGCCCTCACCACTTCTGCGTCGAAAAACGCTAGCTAAGCCCTTACTCCATCGGATTATCGGAACGAATATAAGTCAGACGGTTCTGAACATGGCCTCTTGCGTGGCCTGGTTTGAAGTTAATGGGGACGCGACAGGAGTTCTAGATACACTTCACATCCAAGTTCTTGGTCCAACTAGCCCACTAACTTCTCCAATTAGTGGGCTCAACCCCATGCACCACCTACATGGCCGGCCCACAAACCCCATCGTGGCCACAATGGCCCACGCCACCTTGCCCATGTCCTATTTCTACTACACGATCAAGTACCAACAGCGGGAGCGACATCCTAGGCCTTCGACCAACTCGGTCCTATTATTGTCACACCCTGATTTCCTAGTGGGCCAGGACTTGGGCTATATGACAAATTGATATGGATATTCACAATTAACATAGCGGAAGTCTTGGGAGTATAGAATTATTAAAAATTACAAATGTACAAAGTTCAAAATATTATACAGACCAAAGTGTATAAAGATACACAGTTGGATCGGATAAACAAATGATTACATAAACAAACTACTAGGCATCTTGCATGGAGTTGCAAATTCCACTTCAGAAATTACCGCGCAGCTTCCAGCCTATTTACGTACTTTGCAACCTGCGCTTAGTCTTTTGAAAATACGTCAGTTTACACTGGTAAATACAAATAACCGACACATTTTAAAAATATTTCAAAAATGTTTTATATACCATAGGTATATCAATTTTCATAAATAACTTGGGATAAAATATATCTCTTGTTATCAATATTACATGCTTGTCAATACATATGGGGCCCGAAACTAAACTCCGATAACATGATTAACCGACACGTCAGTTTAACCCATAAAAGGGTATCCCCATAAAGGGTAAGAAAATATTTTATTATAGCATTAGCATCTGTTGGGTGTATGCCTACACCCCATGCTTAAATCGTGGTCATTTGCAATTAAATGAGCCGATGATATCCAGGACACGGTCGCATTAACCCTCAACGTTTAAGTTATCAAGCAAAACGAATTAAAATGGGTTATTGGATTTTTAGACACAATCCTTCATTGCCCCCATACCTGACCAAATGGTCATAATTTACCGTATGCCATGCTCGTATAGGAAAATAGGTTAAGAGTATTTACCTGGCTTAAGTCTTTACAATCCAAAGACAATATATAATCACATTCGCTCAAACAAAATAACAAGTAAGGTTGCAATTTACTAGACACCCTTAGTCTGGAATGAATGGTTTAATAACCAATTAGAATGTTAACGGGTCCTATTCAAGTCATAGACTTGGACCAGTTAACTATAATATAAAGAAAATGGTACGGTACTCTAGATTAAGTGGTGACCGGATAGAATGTAGTTTAAACCCTCACAAGTACTATGACTTGTATAATATGGGTTAACAATATAACATTCTAAATTTTAAAAGAAATTGAAGGTGATTATTACATTACCGTACGCGCATAATCGGTATTGGGTGATTGGATGAGTCAATGTCAAGTTCATTATGCCAAAACGTGATTATTACATTACCACATCAGTAGGTATTACATTTAATCCATTCATTATGGTTTAAAAATCATTTTATGCTCAAAAGGGTAAAATTGGTATTTTCAAGGCATAATGTATGAACTTGCATAAAACCCAACAACTGATTATGATCAAATGGTATAACCTCAGAGGGTTATTCCATAGATAAATATGATCATAATGAATATTCAAATCAGTAGCTAACTTGGTTAAATCGGGTAAAAATCAAAAGTCAAAGTAGAAGTCAAACTGCTAGACTTTCGGTTGCAAACCGAACTATAAACTGGAAATGACGGGCTGAACATGTTGTGACATGTTCTATTATGTTATAGTAACTGATATAATGTCAAAAACATGTGTTTAGATACTTAGAAGTTCATTTTATATGTTTTCCGTAAAACCGCGTTTTGACTTTTATTTTATCATAACTTTGACCCGTCATTTGCTCAATTTAACATGATCTTCAGGAGGTGCCCTCATAGGGGATTATCACCTACCTTATTACGATCACATAGCTACGTTCAATTCAAACAATGGCTGGACCATAATGGTCATAACCGAAATTCAAAGCAAAAGTCAATTTGCTTGACTTTCGGCCAATTACTTAGCCTACAAAAGAGATGAGCTAAGAAGGAACACATACATGTGTTCTAGGATGAAACTTGAACTCAGAGGAGGCCTCTATGAAGAAGCAAACCCCAGTAGAGTGTAGAGAGAAAGAAAATACGAAGTGAGCAAGGAAAATAGTAGCACAAGAGGTGCTATTTATACTTGAACTTTGATGATATGATCAAGACAAGTGTTAGTAAGCTTCTACTGATGTTAGCAAGTGATGCGTCGAGACCAGGGAGAGAGTGGCATTTCGCGAGATAAGTGTCACATGTACAGACTGCCTTGGCCAGCAAATAAAACTGCCAACACCATGCCTTACGGACCGTAAGGGTCCAAGGCTTACGGTCCATAAGCCTCTTGGCGCCCATGGTTTTTAAATTGCTTATGGTCCGTAAGCATATAAGGCTTACGGTCCGTAACCGAATGTCTGAAACAATATTATATTAGCCTTACGGTCCGTAAGGGTTACTCAGAGGCCAAATTATTGGCATGTTAACACAAATGGTCCCTCCAAAATTATTCTTCCACAAATTTACACATTTAGTCCCTCTCGTTCAAATAATTGGTATATTTGAGAGTTGATTGGGCACGTGTTGCCATACATTTGATACAAATTTTCGAGGTGTTACATCCTCACCTCTTTAGAAGAAATCTTGACCTTAAGATTTTATTCAAAATGATAGGGGTACTTTTTTCGAATATTCGACTTTCTGCACGACGATGGGCATCCCATTTGACTTTCACGATGGGATCAATTTCTTTCGGAGCTTTTTAACCTGTCAATCCTTGATCGAAATCAGTTTCTCAATGAACCTCAGGTTTTCATCAATTTGCACATCATGGTGCGATATTGCTAGCGACTCATCGGCTAGACATTTCTTTAAATTACAAATGTGGAACACATCGTGAATTCCACTAAGTTCCTCAGGTAGCATAAGCCTATAAGCTACGAAACTGATACATTCGATTATCTCGAATGGTCCAATGCATCTCGGGCTCAACTTGCCCTTCTTTCCAAATCTCATCACATCTTTCCAGGGTGATACTTTCAATAACAATTCTTCCCCAATTTGGAACTTAAGAGGTTTTCTCCTCTTATCAGCATAGCTCTTATGCCTATTACGTGCAGCTTTGAGCCTGTCACGGATTTGAATAATCTTTTCCGTGGTTTCCAGGACTATCTCAGGTCCTGATAGTTGGCTTTTCCCAACTTCAGCCCAACAAACGAGCGTTCTGCATTTTCTCACATACTAGGCTTTAAATGGAGCGGTCTTGATGCTAGTATGATAACTATTATTGTAGGAGAATTCAATTAGGGGAAGATGATCATCCCAACTACCACCTAAATCAATCACGCATGCTCTCAACATGTCTTCCAATGTCTGAATGGTACACTCACTCTGTCCATCAGTCTGTGGATGGTAAGTCGTACTGAAATTTAATCGCGTGCCCAATGATTGTTGGAAGATTTTCCAAAAATGATATGTGTATCTATTATCTCTATCAGATAAAATGGATACTGGCACTCCATGCAAGGACACAATATTGTCCACATATAATTTGGCCAATTTTTCGGAACTAAAAGTCTCATTGATTGGACAAAAATGGGCTGACTTAGTCAGTCTATCGACAATCACCCAAATCGTGTCATTGCCACGTTTGGTCTTTGGTAACTTGGTAATAAAATCTATAGTTACCATCTCACGTTTGGTCTTTGGTAACTTGGTAATCAAATCTATAGTTACCAACACGTCAGACACTTAGCTACATAAGTGGCTATGGATTTCTTCATACACATCCACCAATAATTCTTTTTCAAATCCTGGTATGTTTTGTCTCCTCAGGATGTATACAATATCTAGAATTATGAGCTTCCTGAAGAATCAGATCTCTGAGTCCTCCAAAGATAGGAACCCAAATACGATAGTTAAATCTCAGGATTCCATCATTTCCAGGTGCTAACTGATCAACAGTTCCACCTAATCCATCATTAGAAGCATTTGCTTCTAATAAGGCTTGTTTCTGATCATCTAGAAACTTCTTATTTAAGAAAATATGTAGCTCAATGCTTTTGGCATTAATCCGAATTGGTTTAACCCTTTCCTTGCGACTCAAGGCGTCAACAACGACATTTGCCTTGCCAGGATGGTAATGAATCTCACATTCATAATCGTTCAATGTCTCCATCCAACGGCGTTGTCACATATTCAAATATTTCTTATTAAACAGATGCTGGAGACTTTTATGGTCATTGTATATAATACATTTTATGCCATATAGATGACGTGTCCACAAATTTAGTGTGAACACAACATCACCCAATTCCAAATCATGGGTGGTGTAATTCTTTTCGTGCACCTTAAGTTGTCGTGATGCATATGCAATCACTTCGCCTCTTTGCATGAGTAGCAATCCATACCTGTGTGCGAAGCATCACAGTAAACAACAAAGTCTTCAATCCCTTCAGGTAGGGTCAAGATAGGAGCATTGCTCAATTTCTACATCAGAATCTCAAAAGATTCTTTCTGTTTGGGACCCCAGTCAAACTTGACATTCTTGTGGGTTAACGTAGTCAAAGGAGTGGCAATTCTTGAGAAGTTCTCAAAGAATCTTCTATAATAACCAGCCAGTCCGAAGAAGCTACAAATTTCAGATGGAGTTTTGGGTGCTTCCCAATTCATGATAGCCTCAATCTTGGCGGGATCCACTTGGATACCACGCTCACTGATGACATGTCCAAGAAACTGGACCTCTCTAAGCCAAAAATCGCACTTAGAAAATCTTTGAGTTGACCACGCCCTGTGTTGGCTTGACACGGCCCCGTGTTGGCTGTCAGTTTTGTCCTTTGCTGTTGTCTTTTCTTCTACACAACATCCAGTCTTGGACACGTCCCATGTCTGGTGGACACGACCCCGTGTCAGGTCTTCAAATCTTGCTATTCTTGGGGTTTGGTTGTGGATTGGGGCTTGGCGAGTTGCGTCAATTCCTCCGTTTCGTATTTATGTTGGTTTTTGCTGTCTTTTTGCTCCTTTTGCACATTTAAGCTCTTTTGACCCTGTAAATTAAAAAGGAACAAAAAAACTAGCTTTTTCCAACATTAGACTGAAAAAGGGTTGATTGTACGTCGTATTTGATATAATTTATATGTTGTACTTTAAGCACATCAAATACCCCCACACTTGAATCTTTGCTTGTCCTCAAGCAAAACTCTATTACGAGGCTTACACACCCAAATAGAATAGGTAGATGAGAAGGTTTTAGTCTCATCTTTAGAGTTTCAGGAATCCAAGTTCTAAATTTATTTTGTTTTTATTTTATTTACAATTTTATTCTTCATGATTTATTTAAAATACAAGTTAAGAAAAATTATTTACTTTGGGCATAACATGCCTTTATAAAATTCCATTTAGTTATATACAAATTTACACACATCACAAGTGATCACTCAACACTCGGCCGATGATGTATTATTGAAAACGCTTGTGCCTGTTTTGGAACTTACTCCTACCATAGGCTTGACAATCAATCAAACCTCCTCCTTTTGACGTTAAATCTTTGTAAATATCAAGAGGGATTTTAAAGGGTAGGTGGTGGTTTGGGTTTGGTATGTTTTATTGAAATGGCGAAAAGCGTAAAATATCGGTTTTTCTATTGCTTTGTGGCTTAGCAAAAAATACTTTGGGCAAATTTTCTGATTTTTGTGGTTGCCAAAGTTGAAACTGGGGCATAATCGTAATTTCATAACCGATAGGTTTACAAAAATGAAAGATGAAAAATGAAATGGTTTATTTTTATGAGTTTGGAAATGAAAAGGTTTTTAAGGTTCAAAGGGTTTAACGAGGGGGATGTTTTGGGTAAAGCAAAGAAAAATAAAGGTTTGGATTTAAAAAAAATGGGTTGATCCTAATGCCTCCATCATTTACTTACTTGGATTTTTTCGGTAAGGACTTGGAACGTATCGCATTGTCAAGTTCTAGATTCGTGAGAACCAAACGGGCTATTCACACAAGGTAACAAAATTGAGCAATTAGTGTAGATGTATATTTATATGCTCAGTAATGGCTTAAAACTCACTTTTGTGGGAAAGGGGGTTGTAGGGTAAAAATGTATATATAATCAAATTTTACAAAGATTTGTCATGCCCGTTTTCGTCATTTTCTCAATTGGTTCTTTTTATCACGACGCTATCAGTTGTAAATTTGTAAAAACATAAGTTTAGAACTTATTTTACCCAACTAAACCAAGATAAGTTAAAGAAAATAAAAAAAATTTGAAAAAGTTTGGGGTGATTAGTGGTTCTAAGGCGAGTTTTGTGTAAGGCTTGATTTAGGACAAATGATTCAAGGTTTTTATCATCCCCCCGCACTTAAATTACACATTTCCCTCAATGTGTCCCAAATAGGATTTATTTTGGTAAAATGTGTAAAAAGTGTGAAAATAGCAAAATTTTTTGGTTACTGGCACTTGCAGCACGGGGGCGTGCTATGGGGACACGACCTGATGTCCAAAGTGCAGTAACAAATTTTAAACAGAAGACTACAGTGGGGTGGCCATGGGGGCGTGCTGGGTGAGCACGACCCGTGCCACCTTCTGGGCAGAAGATTTTTGACATCAGTAAGTTGGGCACGGGGGCGTGCTAGGTGAGCATGATCCCGTGCTGCAGCCACTGTTTTGCAGTTTATGAGTCGGGAGGCCTCCGATTAACGTGCATGGGTTCCATTTTTCGTCACCTTTCTGGTATTTCCATTTTCTTTAACACATTTATTTAAATCACCAACATCCAATCTTCCATTTCATTTAAAATAGAAACAATTACAAGAAATTAAAAAATACAAATCTACATTTGCCTAAGATAGATAGATAGGATCTTGAGAAATGCCTCCCGAGATCAATTTTTTAACAACCCTAAAGCTACATTCCGAAATCTAAGAAGGCTAGATGTTTGAGGACTTGCGCTTTTGTGGGAAATACTCAATTAGAGGTTATTGAGCATCTCTTCGATCTCCCTTGGAAGGAAGATCTAGGGTTCCTCTTCGACCTCTTCTTGGGGGGAGCATGATTTATCGGAACCTCGAAGGCAACATTGAGAGGGGGAGGTTCCGGAATCTCATCTTCCTACCCGGTGGGTTGAATGACCTCATTAGCAAGGTTCCAATCTTCTTGCGGCCAGATTGGTTCCATCGGAGGCATGGCCAAGATGTACAACCTTTGGTGTAAAAGGTTGATTTCCCTAACCATTCCTCTAGGCCCATGGAGAGATAGTTCACAGGGTCTATAAGAACTTCTTCCACTAAGGTCATTTCGTCGAGAGACTCTCTCAAGGCACTCACATATCTCTCAAGAGTAGCCTCGAGGGAGAGTCTCCTCCCTCTTCGGTGGTTCCTGGAGCTTGTTGATGACGTTCCACTTTGCTGGCTCGACATTCTAGGAGAAAATGACCAACCGTTAACAAGATATGGAATATCAGAATGTTCAGCATGACCCCGTGTTAGAGTGGCACGGTCCCGTGCTGCTCCATCTGTTCTGGATTCTTAGCTCAAGAAATTTTATTTTAAGTTAGATTTGATTGATTTTTAATTTTCTGAATGTAAATAACTTAAAATAATGTTTTACAATAGTAGATTTGCAAAACTTTGAGCTAAGAATCAAGTGTTTGAACTTCCTATTGAAGCTTTTTAAGCTTGAAGCTTCAAGCTTTAATGGAGTTTATGGAGGAATGAAGAAAGGGAAAGAACCAAAAGAAGGATCTTGCCCTTTTGGAATGGTTCCAAACATTCTCCTCAAAGGCTGACTTTATAGACAGTGACAACACACTGGCACGACCCTGTGTCGTCTACATGTGTCAAAGAATGTTGTCCATTAGTAGAACACGGGCCACATCATCACTGACACGGCCCTGCGCCAGAAAAATGCGAGGGACACGGCCCCGTGTTAGTCCGCCACCCCCATGTTTCTGAAAGATGTTGGGCGCGGCCCCGTGTTCAAGGAACACGATCCGATGTTCAAGGAACACGACCCCATGTTCAGGGATTTTATGAAGATTGTCTAGGTTTTTTTTTAAGGAATTATCCAACATCGGGTGGTTCCTTACTGGTTGGAACAACACCGTATTGCCGCATATACCTCAGACTCCGGCGAGAGGTACGAAAACGCAAGAGGTTATCGGAAAGGTAGAAGACGTCTCTAAAAATGGGAAAACGGGACCATCCCTTATTTACCTTATCCGGGCTCTTGTGAAAGAAGGTATGAGTCGATTTGCTACTGTCTAAACCGACGGTATGAAACTTACACTCTGTAAAGGGGACCGTCATCACGAAATCGAAACAGGGACGACTATCTCTTTCATCTTCACAAGCGTCTACGGTAGAGGGTTGGTTGACCTCGTTGTTGTCGTTTATACCTGATTTTTCTTCCATCGATTCTCTTTCAGATGGGATCCTTGATGAACATCGCGCCTTCATCAACGATTCTATTTCTTTGATTTTTAGGAGAATCATCTCTTCTATTTGACTTATGTCTTCCAAGTCGTCTAGGTTAGGAGGTTGATGGAGTTCAGGTGGATGGATTTCATTATCATTTTTACTTCCGCCCATCTCAAGGTGTTCGTTACAGGAAAACGGTGGGGCTAAGTAGTGGAGAGTGAAGTTTAGAACGCCACATTCCGATTCTTCATGCTCCTCCCCACATAATCGCACCATGCACCGTAAGAGTGATGGGGATAAAAAAAATTAAAGAAATCCATGTTTTTCCAGAAAGTTTTTAATCGTCAAGATCAAGCGGTCACTATTTTCTTACAAACTGGTAGTTTGACACGGTCGCGTGTTAGGGCAACACGACCTGTGCTGCAGTTTGTATCTGGCAGAAAATAGATTTAATGATACTGGAGAGTTGACACGGCCCCGTGTTAGAGTAGCACGGCCCCGTGTCAATTCAGCAGAAAGTGAAAATATAAAAAGAAAAAAGAAAAGAACCTAAAAATAAAAGATAAAAAGGATTAGGCCGTTAATTTTAAGCTTTCTTAAAATTCTTGTGTCCCCGTCAACGGCACCAAAAACTTGACGTGCGTGCAGGTGTATATATTTTTTAGTATATTTTTAGCTATTTTTACTCGCCGATTTAAGTTTTAAATTTAGGGTTATTAGATTTTATCACCTCCAATTATTGGCTATTGGTCGCTGTCACCCCCAGCTATTACTTTGACGCCCGTCATCCCCAACTTAACACTTAGTATGTTCTGTCACCACGTCGTTAACTGACCACTAACTTTTAATCTTGTTACTACACTTTTTGGGGTGTCATAGGGATCTTGGTAAGGTTTTAGGGATCTTAGGACACCCCCAAAAGTATATTAATAGGATCAAAAGTTAGTGATATGGTGACAGAACACACGAAGTGTTAAGTTGGGGGTTACGGGTGTCAAAGTGATAGTTGGGGGTGGCAGCGGCCAATGACAAATAGTTAAGGATGATAAAATCCAATAACCATTAAATTTATAAAACACAATATTCTACTATCACTCTACACACAAGCTAGGGCAAGTGCACCCATAGTGGACGCAGTATAGTGATGGCAAGATACCGAGGTCGTCCAAGGACACAAGAGCTTTTAATACCGGCTTATCGTCAACGTCTAATCGAACCAAACTTTAAAGAAAAGATTTTAAAACTATAAAATGATAAACTACAAAGCAAAAATAAAATACAAGGAAAATAGATAGACAAGAAAGAATCACTTGGTTTCGACTCATATTTCATGTATCTTTTTTATGATTTCCACACTTTGAGCATTTTAAGCGAGTAGTAGGCCCCTCGACGTTACCCTCAACCTAGTGGTTGATGCGTGGTCGAAAACCAGTGTCCGTTTGTGTTTAAGTTGTAGTTTTTACGTGAATTTTAGTTTCAAATAGCCTACTTTTGATTGCAGTTGTGTTTTGCAGGTCAACGGGGTTTAAGGTGCTATTCGGGAACCAAACAGAGCATCGGGATTCAACACGGGTCAACCGGGAGCGAAAAAACAAGAAAATAGGAACACCACACATACAGGGGGCGTCTGTGACGCCAAATATGGAACCACGTCGCTGACAAATCGCGTAGGCAGGGACATGTGGCGTGGGCAGAAAATTCAAACAAGCACACGCCATCCTGCCCCTGCTGCCCAACGGGATTTTTTGTTTTCCTTTGTTGTTTGACGAGTTTAAAACGAATTTTGACCTCATTTTCGGGAGTTACACTCTATTTTGAGTTTGAATACCATCCTTGGAGCCTAGAACTCAGACAAATCCATCCCCAATCCATCCATTCGATCCATATCCATTCAATTTCATCATCACACTTCATCCTACAATCCTAATCATCATTTACCATTCCATCATTCATCACCACCAATCATTCCAAACCCTGATCACCATTTCCACCACTTCAAAGATTCAAGATGATGATGTTCAAGCTCTCAACATCCGGTGATCGCGTTCATCCTTCCATGAGCAGCTAGATTCTTGTGGGTTTCACCCCGGTGTAGACTTTTGTAAGGTTTAGGGTTTATTATTTGTTTGATACTTAGTTTGTGACAATTTGAATTGCATTTGAAACATTGGATGATTGTCTTAAGTTTGTATTGAATTTCCAAATTGTCGAATGAGTTATGAAATTTGACTTTGTTAAATGAATATACGTAGTTATGCCTTGTCTTGCATTAGGATTTAATTGTCCGAGGTAACGAAGTGCATTGTGGTCCGTTTTGAACGTCAATAGCAATTGGCACCTAAGCCTTGTGATTATAAAACCGTTAATGAACTAATTCATCTAAATCAAGTTAAAACATTTAGTAACTCTAGGCTTTGCAATAAAGGTGTACAAATCAGTTTTTTTCAAAAACCGGTTTCGGTTATTAACTGAACTGGTTTTTTTCATCCAAAATGAAAACCGGTTTTTTTAATAATCGGTTTCAGTTACTAACTGGTTTTTCAAGTCCAAAACAATAACCGATGTAACTGGTTGGGGCCAGTTTTTAACCGGCTTTTGCTAAAAAAACCGGTTTTTAACCGGTTTAATCGATTTTTTTTAAAACCGGTTTAACCGATTTTTTTTAAACCGGTTTCGGTTATTAACCGGTTTTTCATACCAAGAATCCTAACCGGTCTATAACCGGCGGTTCGGTTATAAAAAAACCGGTAAAAAAAAACCGGTTTCGGTTTTTTTCCCGGTTTCGGTTCTAAAACCGGTTTTTTTGTACACCTCTACTTTGCAATTGTTGAACCGGGTGTGAACCTTGTTTTCTTATATTGTTTTAAACCAATCATTAAGTTTTTGTTCCATTGTTTAAAGTTCTTCGTAGTTAACAATCAATGTCAAATTATCGGTTCATTCCGACACACGTTCCAACAAACAAAGTTATAAAATTTATAGCAAGCTTCATAATTGTGACAAAACCTTTTAAATCAATCAAATCCACATGCAAACCACAAACTCTTCATAGTTCGACCCCTTACTACCACTAACGCATTGTTAAGGGTAATTCGAGGTTATAAATATTATCTTTGACTTGAGCGCGACACTCCGATCAAATTTTAGCGTCGCTGCTAGGGAGTTCATGCACTTTGTGCTTGGATATAGTTGATTTGTGTTATTATCTGTTTAAGGTGTTTGTTTCTTTTTGCTACTTTCTCTATTTCTTTGTTACGCGGGTGTGTTATTTGTATAGATTATAGGTAGTGCATGCATACAAGGAATTCCGGGAGGAACTTAGCCAACTGGTTGGAGGCAACTCTTGCTTCCGACCCACTCAACACCCATCCACCATCTACACCATCCGTTGAACCTAAACCGATGGAACCCCAAAATTCAAACCACTCTAACAACCAAAACCAATTTCAGTATCGAGGCAACCTTCGCTCCAATGCAAACATTCAACAAGATCAACCGAGCGTTGGTAACAATTTAAGACCACCTACACCACCATTCCAAAACCGTGGCCACAACAACAAGCAATGTACACCCACACCTCTACATCAAAATCCCAACCGACAAAACCCATTACCACCCAACATCAACAACTGAAACGTTAACTCCAACCGTGAGCTAACCAAAATCGCGGCAATCCCGCGAATGAAGACCCATTCTTCAATCTTGATGATTTGAGGAATTCCATCCCTTATAATGAACCATATAGTGTTCCCGGTTATCAATCGCTAGAACATGTGAGTATTTACTCGTAATACTCGGACGACGGGGGAAATTATGATGAAAGAGTTAAGGACAATATTTTGGGTGACGTGAATGCGGATAACATCTACAATGTGCGGGGGTTTGATAATGAGGATTTCGGTTCTCAAAACGCCAGTTACGTGGGCAACGAAGGTTATGGATATGGATATGGCCGAAATGACGGATATGGAAACAACTGCCAACCACGAAACAACAATCAAAGGAACCGAGATGACGGTTACTACAATAACAATAATAATGCTAACCGTAATCGAATTCCCCAATTCGTGGGTGGTGGTAACCAAAGTGGTGATAGAGGAGGTGATAGAAGAGGAAATCGAAGGCCAGTGGATCAAGAGGTTAATGGTCCACGTCATCGTCCGCAACAAGCTCCAAGGGGTGTAAATGATCGCTTTAGACCGGTGGTCACCGAAAATAACTCACCAATTGTTCCTCCACCCCGAGGAGTTAGGTCATTTGAGTGGAAGCCCAACTACATCGACATCCTACCTCACATTAACGGTAGGACACATGACGAGCCATATACTCATTTGGCGGAATTCTTCGCTATTTGTAGTACGATAGGGGGTGTGACTTTGTGATCGAGGAAGTGAAATTGAAGCTATTTCAATTTTCACTAAAGGATAAGGCAAAGCAATGGTTCCTCACACTTCCAGCGAATAGCATTCGTACATGGGCGAAGATGCAACAAGTTTTTCTTGACGAGTACTACTCAATAGCAAAGACCGATGATGCAAGGGATGAAATTCGGTCATTTCGCCAACTTTCGGGGGAATTGTTACACAAGGCTCTCACGTGGTTCAAATAATTGGTTCGGAAATGCCCTCACCATCAAATTCCGAGGTTAGAGTTGTTGAAATGTTTCGTTAGAGGGTTTGATGCCGATGAGCACAAGTACTTGCTATCCGTAGTAATGGCACTATATTAAACAATCACGAGGAGGATGATTGGATTTTCTAGAGAGGATGAGCAAAAATTCGAAGGCGGATGCTATGGCGTATCGAGCCAAAAAGCATCCGGTTTCCCGATCTCTTCCCGATCTTGATTCGAGTGCCAAGGATCGAATTGCTACTTTAGAACGGGAGTTGGCACGTATGAAGAGAAAGTATGTAGGAGTGGTCCAATTTGCGGTGTGTGAAGAATGCGGGGATTTTGGTCATAGAGTCAAAGAGTGCAAAGTGAATATGGCACAAGCCGCTGAAGTGGTAAAGCAAGTGTATGGAGATAGAAAGCAATATGACATGAACTCCAACACTTACCATCTGGGTTTGAGGAACCATCCAAATTTCCGATACGGTAATGCTTCAAATCAAATGAACCCAAATTTTCAATCGGGGAATCAAGGCGGTGGTCAAGGTGGCTCTTTGTATCAAAACCGACAAGAAGCTAACCACGGGGGTTACCAACGCAACAATTACAACCAAGGGAGTGGTAACCAAGGGTATCAAAGCCGAGACAACTACCAAATAGGTTACAACCAAGGAGGTAATAGTAGCGGGTCGGGGAATAATCAAAGTGGTGGAGATGACTTGAGTGCGAAGATGGACGCCATGTTGAACTTGATGAAGGAGACGCAGAAGGAGAATGAAGTGCGAGACAAGTCGCACGAGGCATTGGCAAAGCAAGTGGGCCAACTAGCAGAGGAGATGGCTCAACTGAGAGGAATCAGAGGAAGACTTCCTAGTGACACCACCGTGAACCCTAAGCATCAAGGGTCAAGCTCGAAGAACACACGTGAGGTACCTATAAATAAAATTTCTTTACGTAGTGGTCAAGTCATAGATAGTGGAGTCACGCCACCATCACCCAAGTTTGTTGAAGGGGTGGTGGAAGATGCTGGTGATGAAGAGGAGGTTGACGGTCAAACGGGGCAAAATAAAAAAAATGATTCAAAAATTAATAAAAATACCCCCGTTGTGACCGTCCCCGTCCTAAAGGCTAAGGAAAAGGGTGTGGAGGTTAATACTGCCCCTTATCCCAAAGCTTTGTTGGGACCGTCTAAGAAAGTGGTAACGAAACGTGGCCCACAATAAGAGGAAATGCGGGAAATTTTTAAACAAGTTAAAATCAATTTACCACTCTTAGACGCGATTAAAAAAGTACCATCCTATGCTAAGTACTTGAAGGACCTTTGCACCCAAAAGTTAACTTGATTTAACTGAAAATGTAAGTTCGATTCTTTCGGGTGCACTTCCACCAAAACTCCAAGATCCGAGGGCGCCCATTATTTCAATACAAGTGGGTGAATTCAAAATGACAAGGGCACTTTTAGATTTTGGGGCAAGTGTGAGTATCTTGCGGGGTAGTTTATATGACCAATATGATTTTGGTCCACTTCAAGCGTCGAACACCACCGTTCTGTTAGCCGACTTGACCGCTAAACTACCCTGTGGGATAGTCACGGATGTAATAGTCAAGGTCGAGGACTTTTACTATCCAGTGGACTTTCTTGTACTAGATTATGTTTCTTTGGACCGAACCAAGCAACCAACGGTTATCCTCGGTCGACCATTTTTGGCAACATCAAATGCCAAATAAATTGCAAATCGGGCACGGTCAACATGACTTTCGGTAACCGTCGTTTGCGGTTAAATGTCTTTTCACGATTGACAGATCCTCTAGTTGGCAATGAATGTTATATGGTTGATGTTGTTGACGAGTGTATACCTCTATGCGACATTAACGCCGAGGAGGAAAACACAATAGAGGAGTGTTTCATGGTTAACAGGTTGCAAGTGGAAACAAATCGAAGCATGGATGAGGAGGTGAAGAAGATGGAGATAATGGCGGCAAAGGAAGGAAGGCCCATTTAGACACATCAAGTGGAAAGTCTTTCAGAAAACATTGAAACAAAATTGAAGCTGTTGTTGATCGAGCCTCTGGTTGTTGAGCTGAAGCTGCTGCCTAAGCATTTGAAACATGCTTATGTGGGTGAGGGCAACACGCTACCGGTTATTTTTGCGTCATACTTGACCGGGGAGCAAGAAGAGAAGCTAATGAAGGTATTGGTCACCAATAGGGCGGATATTGGGTGGACCATTGCAAATTTGAAAGGAATTAGTCCGTCGGTGGTGATGCACAAGATCATCACGGAAGATGGTATCACTCCTTCTCGTGACGAACAACGGAGACTGAATCCGAACATGCGGGATGTGGTTAAGAATGAGGTTCTGAAGTGGCTAGATGCGGATATCATATACCCCATTTATGATAGCCAATGGGTGAGCCTGACACAGACTGTTCCTAAGAAGACGGGCATTCAAATCGTCACTAATGACGCAGGTGAAGAGGTCGCCACTCAGCCGGTAACCGGGTGGCGTATTTGTATTGATTATATAAAGTTAAGTGCTGCAACTTCTAAATATCATTTTCCTTTACTTTTTATTGATCAAATAGTCAAGAAATTGGCCGGACAAAAGTTTTATTGTTTTCTAGATGGTTATTCCGGTTACAATCAAATTGCCATTCATCCGGAAGACCAAGCAAAGACAACATTTACTTGTCCATATGGTACATTCGCATTTAGGCGAATGCCATTCAGATTGTGTAATGCCCCTGCCACTTACCAAAGGTGTATGATGAGTATCTTTTCAGATATGGTGGCAGAGTCTTTAGAAATCTTCATGGATGATTTCTCAATATTTGGGTCATCGTTTGATGCATGCCTTGACCAACTCGAAAAAAGTTTTGAAAATATGTGTTGAGAAAAATCTAGTTTTGAGTTGGGAAAAGAGCCATTTCATGGTTCAAGAAGGAATTGTGTTGGGGCATGTGGTGTCAAGTCATGGGATAGAGGTCGACTGAGGAAAAGTGCAAGTCATCTCTACTTTACCTTATCCCACAAGTGTTAAGGGTGTTCGATCATTCTTGGGTCATGCGGGGTTCTATAGAAGGTTCATAAAAGGCTTTTGTGATATGACAAAACCTCTATGTATCTTGTTATTAAAATATCAACCATTTCATTTCAATAAAGAATGTCAAAATGCTTTTAACGTGTTAAAGAAAAAGTTGGTTGAGGCCCCAATCTTGCAATCACCGAATTGGTCTTTGCCATTCGAAATCATGTGTGATGCAAGTGATTATGTGGTGGAGGCCATCTTGGGTCAAAGGGTAGATAAGAAACTGGTTGTCATCTACTATGCAAGTAAGACTCTTTCGGATGCACAGTTAAACTATACAACTACCGTGAAAGAGCTACTTGCGGTGATATATGCATTGGATAAATTTCGGGCTTATATATGGGGTACTAAAGTGGATATATTTTGATCATTCTGCTGTTAGGTACCTCATGGACAAGAAGGATGCTAAGCCGCAGTTAATCCGATGGGTTCTCTTGTTACAAGAGTTTGACCTTGAGATACGAGACAAGAGGGTTCAGACCACTTGTCCCGGTTGTTAGTGGAAGAGGGTTCTTCGCGTGTGGAGATCAACGAGACCTTCCCAGATGAGCAAATTTAAAAGTTTCGGTATTACCTTGGTATGCTAATATTGTGAATTAGTTGGTGACAGATGATCTACCGACTCATTGGGATAGAAGGAGGAGGCTGCACTTCCTTTCACAGATTAAATACTACACGTTGGAAGAACCAGATTTATTCAAGATATGTCCGGATCAAGTCGTGAGAAGATGCTTCTCGGACGATGAGATCCCGAGGGTCTTGATGAACTTGCATTCATTTAATTGTGGGGGCTATTTCAGTGGTCATAAAACGGGGCACAAAGTGCTCAATAGTGGGCTTTATTGGCCAACTATCTTTAAAGACGCATTTAACTTTGCTAAAAACTGCGTTGAGTGTCAAAAGCTAGGGGGTATTTCAAAACGGGATGAGATTCCCATGCAACCGATCCTCATTATTGACATTTTCGACGTGTGGGGGATTGATTTCATGGGCCCATTCCCGAATTCACATGGCAATCTATATATTTTGGTGGCGGTCGTCTATGTGTCTAAATGGGTCGAAGCGATTGCCACCAAAACCAATGACCATACCGTGGTTTGCAACATTGTGCAAACCAATATTATTTCCCGATTTTGGATTCCCCGAGTAATCATTAGTGATGGGGGTTCTCGCTTCAAGAATTTCAATTTTGGTAAGCTATTGAAACGGTATAGGGTTGACCATCGGATTACTACCCCCTACCACCCGCAAACGAGTGGTCAATTGGAAATGTCGAATAGGCAAGTTAAAGAAATTTTGCAAAAGATCATTTGACCGGACCGTAAGGATTGGTCAACCAAGTTGAACAATGCCTTATGGGCCTACCGGACAACACATATAACACCTATCGGCGCTACACCTTACCGCTTGGTTTACGACAAGAATTGTTACTTCCCAGCGGAACTTGTACATCATGCTTTGTGGGCTATTAAAGAGGTTAATATCAAATACGATGATGCAGGTAAAGAACGCAAGCTAAAATTGTGTGAGTTGGAAGAGATTCGGGAGGAGGCATATGAGTTGGAAGCTAAAATATAAGGATGGCATGAAGAGAGCACATGATGGTAAGTTGAAGTTGAAAGAGTTCGTGGTGGGTCAAAAGGCGTGGCTCTACAATTCACGACTCAAATACTTCCCGGTAAGCTCAAAAGCAAGTGGATGGGCCTGTACGTGATTACACGGGTCAGGAATTTAGGAGATGTTACCATCGAAGACCCGAAGGATGGGTCAAAGCAAACGGTAAATGGTCATCGCCTTAAACCATTCCTCGATGGTAACAAGGAGAAATAGGAGGCGAATGTGGAGTTAGTAAGCTTCTTGGTAAGCGTGCCAACATATGAGGTCACCGGTAACATTTATGTAGAGTTTTATACACTTTATTGATTGTTTCATATTGTTTGTTACTTTCATCTTTTTCATTTCATACTAATCTCCTTGATGTGTGAAGTTTCGGACATCACGAACGAGTCATGAAGATGAAAGGTATGTCTTGGGCTTGTTGGGTGTATTGAGGACAATACACGCTTTTTTTCGGGGGGGGGGGGGTGGCAAGATCGTGAAACGATTCGTTTAGTTTCGTTTAGTTTAGTTTAGATTTTAAAATTATAAATATAATAAAGATTTTTAATAATTTATATTTTTTTTAGATTTTGTCCTTTTGTAAATAGTTTTTAAAATAAAAATAAGGGTTATTAGATTTTATCACCCCTAACTATTGGCTATCGGCCTCTGTCACCCCCAACTATCACTTTGACGTCTGTCACCTCCAACTTAACACTTAGTGTGTTCTGTCACCACGTCGTTAACTGATCACTTACTTTTGATCATGTTACTACACTTGTTGGGGTGTCATAGGGATCTTGGGAAGGTTTTAGGGATCTTAGGACACCCCCAAAAGTATAGTAACTGGATCAAAAGTTAGTGATCTGGTGACAGAACACACTAAAGTGTTAAGTTGGGGGTGGCGGGCGTCAAAGTGATAGTTGGGGGTGGCAACGGCCAATGGCCAATGGTTAAGGGTGATAAAATCTAATAACCCTAAAAATAATAAAGATAATGATAAATAAATAAGATATTGAAAATTTTGAAAAAATAAACAATAAAAATAACAAAAAAATAGATGTGTGAGGCGGAGTCGGCGACGCCGGAAAGCACGTCGTCGACGGTAATGAGAGGCCGCGTCGATGAGAGTTGCACATAGGTAGATGAGCATGGCGTCAGCCTTGTTTGTGATTATAGAGTGGCGTCGACGACGCTAAACCGGCCGTCACCGACGCAGGGTCCCTGATGGTGACGCTTATTCCCTTCTTCCCTTCGTTTTGTCGAACCCAAACACGCCCAAGTCACCTAAAACCTGACCCAATATGATAACTGGCACAAAACCGGCAATTTCTGTATTATTTTAATAATTATTTATTTCCTGCATTTATGTGTTTACATGTCACACCCTCAAAATCCTAAAGTAAAGTAAAATAAAACCATAGCAAACCAAACGTTTAAAGTTCACCAAACCAAAATCCAAAAATGAAATTTAAAAGTTAGCGGAAGCGTAAAGTCTAAAACCAATAAATAATTCAAAACATAAAGTTTAATGTTAGGAACCCCACAGTAGGTTCCTTGCCACAACGATCACTCCCCATGCAAGCCCATGCCATGTACCTAACGACCTGCAAAGCATGTGGTAACGTGTCAACAAAAGGTTGGCGAGTTCACAGTTGGTTATCTGTTTTAACGCTGTTCCAAAAACCATAAGTTGTTAAGTTATTTCGAAAACCAAAAGTTATCCAGTTCCATGTTCCCATAACCATATACCGTGGGGGCTACCCCATGTTGTAAACCACTAGACCTGTTACTATATCGACTACTGACTTAAGTCATGTTTATGTGCCCTATGTCAATGTCTATCATCATTGACTAGTGCCCAAGTACATTAGTCAACTCCCGTCCTTTGCGGCATGGTGTGAGGCTTGTCAGACCTAATAGCGCTATTTAACTAATAACCTGTTCACCAATGGCCCGGCGATTAAGTCGATATAAAAATGAGGGACTTCATGATAGAGTTTTGTCTAGTAAATTTAAGGTTGTTGTCCTACCCAAGGAGGACTGAGATATGTATTCTACCCAAGGAGAATACGCAGATTATATCCCACCTAAGGGGGATAGTTGTTATTTAACCCATTCCCAAACCACTGGGAATCCCATGCTTTGACGAAAGTGTGAACTCACCTTTGGTTGCTCGGTTGGACTCTTAAAAATAGCTGACGGTCAAAGTTGGTCAATCACGTCCTATTATGATTACCATTTAGTTTATTAGTGATTTCAAATAAAGCACAAAGTTCCTACACACATCTACCACATGACATGCACTCACTTTAACAGTTCACGCCCATATATACATTCCACCTATAACTACTCAAGAGCAAGCATACGATATTTCACATAACACTTTCATTTACATATAGCAATTTGGATCGTTATCAGATAACATAACCAACATTTAGACATGCAAATCACTACTTATATTGTTTCAGCTTTAACATCCAAAACGGAGCACACCTTTCCATGGTGAGACATTAAGTAGCACTCGATCCCCAACCTGGAACTCGAGAGGCTTCCTACGCCTATCCACGTAACTTTTTTTATTTGAGCAATCTTCTCCATTGTGTCGACAACGAGTTCTGGGCCAGTGATTTGGCTATCACCAACTTCCGTCCGTACAAGGCCTCGAATGGAGCAGCTTTGATGCTGGTGTGGTAACTGTTATTGTATGAGAACTCTACTAAAGGTAGGTGTCTTTCCCAACCGTTACCAAAATCGATAACACACGCTCGAAGCATGTCTTCTAGGGTCTAGATGGTGCGATCAGTCTGCCCATCCGTCTGAGGGTGATACCCTATGCTCATGTCTAGACATGAGCCGAAGGATTTGTGCATCGCCTGCCACAACTCAGATGTAAAGCGTGAGTCTCGATCAGAGATAATAGAAGTTGGCACTCCGTGCCTAGAGACTACTTCCTTCAGATAGATGTCTGCGACCGTAGAAAACTTGTCAGTTTCCTTGATTGCCAGAAAGTGTGCAGACTTAGTTAGTCGATCCACGATCACCCAGATGGTGTCGTTTCCCCGCTGAGATCTAGGCAAGCCAGTGACGAAATCCATGGAAATTTGCTCCAATTTCTATGTTGGGATCTCGGATTGCTGGAGTAGTCCTGATGGCTTCTGGTACTCAATCTTAACTCTGTCCCATGTCAAGCATTTACTAACATAGGTCGCTATGTTAGCCTTCATACTAGGCCACCAATACGTGGTTTTGAGATCGTGGTACATCTTATCAGAACCAGGATGTACCGAGTAACGAGAATTGTGTGCCTCATCCATCACAAGCTCACGCAGATTACCATAAAACAAAACCCAAATATGTCATGCTAAGTAGTAAGCACCGTCTTCCTTTAGTTCCAACCATTCCTCTAATCCCCGTAGGGACTCAGCTTTGAGGTTTTCTTCCTTCAATGCTTCAATCTGTGCCTCTCGAATCTGGGTAGGGAGACTGGAGTGAATTGTAAGCTGTAATGCGCGTACACGCTTAGGCTTGGTTTCCTTACGAATGAGGGCATCGGCCACAATGTTGGCCTTACCGGGATGATATTTGATCGTGCACTCATAATCATTCAGAAGTTCGACCCACCGACGCTGTCGCACGTTCAACTCCTTCTGATCAAAGATGTGCTGGAGACTCCTATGATCGGTGTAAATGGTGCATTTGGTACCGTACAGGTAATGTCTCCATATCTTGAGTGCAAACACTACTGCTCCCAGCTCCAAATCATGGGTAGTGTAGTTCTTTTCATGGACCTTGAGCTGGAGTGATGCGTAAGCAATGACCTTTTCACGTTGCATCAACACACAACCAAGTACTTGGATTGACGCATCACAATAAACCACGAAGTCTTCTGTGCCATCAGGTAACGAAAGGATGGGGGCGCTGAAAAGTTTCTCCTTTAGTAGTTGAAACGCGGATTCCTAAGTATCACCCCATCGATAGGTACCCTTCTGCGTTAAGGTAGTGAGAGGCTGCGCAATCTTCGAAAAATCTTGAATAAACCTTCGGTAGTAACCCGCCAAACCCAAGAATTAACAGTGGTTGGAGTATAGGGTGCAGGCCAGTTCTTGATCGAGTCAATCTTGGATGGATCAACGTGAATCCCATCTTTATTGACTACGTGGCCTAGGAAGTGGACTTGACGAAGCCAAAAGTCACTCTTCAAAAATTTAGCGTAGAGCTGTTCTGATCGAAGAAGTTCCAGAATAAGTCGTAGATGGTGCTCATGCTCCTCCTGACTTTTAGAATAAATCAAGATGTCGTCAATGAAAACAATGACGAACTTATCCAGGTATGGTTTGCACACTCGGTTCATGAGGTCCATGAAGACCGCATGTGCGTTTGTCAACCCCAAAGGAATGTTACAGCCAACTGAAGGTGGCTGTAACTGATGGACAGCTTCAATTTTCGTTACCCGATTTCCACAAAATACAGTAGATTACCACTCTGGTGAAACCATTAACCTTTATACTTTACATACAGTAGATTACCACTCTAAATTAAATCACAAATCTTTTATTCATTATGAACCATCAAGGTTTTATCCATAACCAAACATCTAACGACTACCCAAACCCATGTTCGACCATAAAGCCATCAATAATGATTTTTAACAACCCGTGTAATCAACAAGTTTCGAGATTCATTATCTAAATAGAAAACGCAGCCTATTTAACATACTAAAATCATGCATGATCGTTGATATTTATCGCAATACACAAGAGTTCTCCCCAAAATCAAAACTCTAGTGACTTAACCAAACTTACAATGACCCGAACATTAAAAATACATAATCTCTAGCATCTTGCACCTCATATAACGTCAGACCATCATACAAAACATCAGTCGCAGCCACGTAATTGACATCATAATAAACTAAAATCAACTAGAACCAAAAGAGTTACCGGGTTATGAACTAGCGGATTCGTTGAGGACTTGTAACCGGCAAGACAAGAGTTCTTGGCTGCTGCTAACGTCAACAGAGGGAGAGGGAGGGAGATCGCCGAATGCTTGTGCGTGGGTTAGGGTTTTAAAATTTTGGAGTGTTATAAAAGAAAATCTACTGCATGTACGTAATACATATATCATGGTTTAGTCGGTGGGGGTGGTTTGGGGATTTGTTTGGGCCGTAGGTTAGGGAATTAGTTTGAGTAGTTATAACAAAACCAAGCACGTAGAATGTAACAAATTTGAAAAGGGGTTTCATTGGATGGCTTGGGAAAGTGGGCTGATGACAACCAAAAAAAAAATCTAAATTGAAATGTGATGAGGGTTTTGGCCATAAATTTTGCTCACAAAACGTAAAAGGGAGTGGAGATGGTAGGTAGCGATTTTGTTTATTTTCATTACAATTTTTTTTTACAATTAATCAACTCACATAAATGTATAGGATTTTCTATGGTTCGAACCTCATAAATTTCGAGTTACACGAGTGGGTTGGATCGACACGCGATATAGGTGTTTTGGTTCAAATGGGTCGGGTCGGTTCAACACAACAAGGATTTGACTTCAAGTATTCGTTTGTATAAAATAAATTAGATAAGCATAATTAATTTGTCACACAAGTTCATGCATTTACGTAAATAAGATAAGTATATGAATGGATTTATAAAGATATCTCGAGATTACGGGTTGTCACATTACACGTTAACATTATGTGCTTATTTGTTATGCAGTTGAATTCATGCATATTTCATATATTAACTGTCACATTATACAATACTTTAAGAGTTGTTTCGAAATGGTTAGTAAGCTCACTAGTTGGACAAGCTGCATCAGCATGACTGTAGAATACAGTTAAACAATAGATGTAGGACTTCGAAATAGGTCCAACATCAAAAATACATTGAAACCTAAGTAGGTGAACAAAGGTTAACACAAACACTTTCCTGAAGCTAAAACAAGCACTAAAAAGTACCCGAAACGCACTATAAATGCAGAATTCTGCAGAATATTAGCAAAAACAACAATTTAACACCAAAATAATATGCAGAATTAAGGTTTAAATGTCCAGAATAACCTGTAAAGTGTCGGGAAAGAAAACTGTCACAAAAGGTACTTCATACCTTGTAAAATTCACAATTTAGCACTTTAACGAATTGGTAACCGAATGATTAACCGGACACTACCCAAAACACCAAAAATAGACTAGAAGGATTGTTTTCATGTTTTAAAGCTAGTTATGGTGATAGAACACCTTAAAAATCATCATAACACTTAAACTTTAAAAGATGGTGATAGAACACCTTAAAATCATCAAAACACAAGAGCTAGTGGTAAGCTCCATAATCCATCTTTTGCTTCATGTTAAACTTATGTACAAGTTACACCTCCAAGGAACATAAAATTTAAAAGATGGTAACATGAAGATCTAACATAATCTAAGTGAAAATAAGTTGTTTTGAAGTTATTTGATGTATGTTATGAAGTTGTGAATGTTGAATCTTGTGTTTTTAGTTAGATCCATCATGTGTAAGCTTGTTAGAAGCTTAGATCTAACAAGTTTAAGCATGGATATTGAAAGATCCATGATGAAACTTGATGATGAACTTGAAGATCATCAAAATGAGTATGAAAATGGTTTTAGAATATGGTTCTCATGGCTTTAAAAACCCTAAAACTTATGGATGATTTATTTAGTAAAATAAAGATTCATGAAAGTTTGTTAAAATGTAACAAGAACACTTATTTTTGGAAGATTCAGGTATGTAAAGTGTAGATCTAAAAGACTACACATTTTTAACAAAAATCAAGTTCATCATAAGGGTTATCATGATGATTTTAGTATACGTTACTTGTGAAATTATTGAAGATTGAATTTGTTGGTGCATATGTATGTCGACTTCGTCTTGTATCGAGTCTTGTAACTAGAATGATAGATCAAGTCACGTAGAACGAGAAAATTGAGAAACATATGAGATGTAGCCATTTCGCACGAAATGGAAGGGCCAATTCGCATGAAATGGGTTAGACCCATTTCGTACGAATTGGACACACCTGTTTCGTACAATATGGACAGCCTATATATATGGGGCTTGAGTCTTTCATTTGTAACTTTCTGATTCTGGTGCCGAGGTGCTGCCGAAGTGTCTACAGGCTATAAAACGTTGTTTTATCAATAAACAAGACAATTAGAGTGTATATCAAACTGATTCAAAGTCGATACGTTTGTTTCCGCCTCTCGTATTGATTAGAACTCTTCTGATGGTGCATATGTCTGTCGACTTCGTCTTGTATCGAGTCTTGTAACTAGAATGATAGATCAAGTCACGTAGAACGAGAAAATTGAGAAACATATGAGATGTAGCCATTTTGCACGAAATGGAAGGGCCATTTCGTACAAAATGGACAGCCTATATATATATGGGGCTTGAGTCTTTTATTTGTAACTTTCTGATTCTGGTGCCGAGGTGCTGCCGAAGTGTCTACAGGCTGTAAAACGCTGTTTTATAAATAAACAAGACAATTAGAGTGTATATCAAGCTGATTTAAAGTCGATACGTTTGTTTCCGCCTCCCATATTGATTAGAACTCTTCTTAATGACTCGTTTTGGTCGTGCAAACGATCCTACATGTGGTATCAGAGCTAAGGAGGAAGAGTTCTTACCGATTCAGCTTGATTTCATCATAAATTCTGATTTCTACACCTTCTTTTACAAGATTTTTGAAAATTAAACAACATTATACAGTTAAAATGGACTAATTTTCACATATAACATGCGAAACACTGTTTTAACAAATCCTTGAAAGAATCAGACCTAAAATCGAACTAAAACCTGATCAATTTAACAAAAATCTGCCTGATAGTGTGACATCAGCATCATTTCATACGAAATGGTCCATTTCGTTTGAATCAGATCATCCATTTCGCACAGTTTGGTCATAGCAAATCACATTTCGCACGGATTGGACCCATTCCGCTTGAAAGGTCCATTTCGTTTGAAGAGGTCCATTCCACACCAAATCCAATTCGTGTGAATAGTGCCATTTCGTTTGAAAACTGAGTTTGTGAAACATTTAACCGAAACATGGAAGAAGAGTTTTACAACGCGTTTGCTACTACCCCGGGTACTCCTGTTACCATTGCTCAGAGTGTGAAAATGGAAAATGAAACAGGAACATTGCAGAAACCTCCAAAGTTGATGGGCATTGAAGAATACTATTGTTGGAAAGAGCGGTTCGAAAATTGGGTTCAAGCAAATCATTTATGGTCTTAGGAGTGTATTGAAAAGTAGTATGTTAAACCTCGTACAGATGTGGGAGTTATCAAAACTATTTCTGAATTGTCGGATAAAGAGAGAGATATGTATAAAGCAGAAAAAATGATGATTAGTCTGCTTCAGCAAGCTGTGAAAGAAGACATATTTATATTACTTCAACATGATGGTACTTCACGTTCGATTTGGGAAGCACTTCGAATTAAGTTTGAGGGAAGTACGGATATGATCAGGAGTAAGAATCATTATTAAAGAAAGAATTCGATTTGTTTACTAGCTTGCAGGGTGAATCTACAAAGAAGCTCATTGAGAGATATTGTCATTTAGTGCGATCAATGTCACTGTTGGATATCAACAAAGATCAAGAAGAATGGGTTGACAAATTAGCTGATGCTTTACCTCAGAAAGAATGGGGTACATATCTGATGATCTTAAAGAACACTGGAGAATATGATAAATTGACAATTTCTCAGTTCATTGAAAAACTTGAAGGACAAGATCTTGAACAACAAAAGATTGCTAGAATGAACAATCCAAGTGGTCAACAAGACATCAAGATGTATTACAAAGGGAATGTTCAGAATGTTGAAGCAAGTTCGAAGATCCAAACCGCTTTCAGCGCAGAAAACTCATCCGGATCAGTTAATCAAAGTCCAATCAGCAACAGTGGGTTTTCTTCATACTCGAATGTTAATCCGAATGTTTCAACCTCAAGTTATCAGTCTCAAAGCTCAAACAACAGTAATGGTCATGTGTTACACTGCAACATCGCGTTGCATCTTCAGAATGGTCAAAATTTCTCTGAATAAGTCGCTAAAGGTCATATGGCATTACTCACTACAGTGTTAGAATCATATGAGGGTTTGGTTGCTGGAAGGATCGGAAATCCTATGTTAACAAAAGAGGACTACGATCAGATTGATGCTGAGGAAATGGAGCTTATGGATATTAAGTGGTGTTTAGCAAGTGTGTTGAGGAGAGCTGAGAAGTTTAAGATAATTATCGGAAGAGATGACTTTCGTGATGCTAATGTTTCTACTTTAGGTTTTGATAAATCTAAAGTACTTGTTTTCGATGCAGGGAAAAAGGACATTTTAAGAGGGAATGTACCAATCGAGAAGCAGGAGGAGCTCAGAATCTGTTCGGGAATAATGATTATTATCGGAAAGCTATATATCAACAAGTTGCTCAACAATCGTCATCATCCCATGCTATTGAAGATGGAAAGAAGAAAGCTTATCTAGTTAATCAAGATGATGAACAAATGGCAGAAGGTTTTAGTTGGGACAAATACATTCCGGAAGATTCAAAGTTTAAAGCATTCATTGCACAAATAGTTCAAGAACCAGAGTTGATGAAGGAATGGATGGATGTGTTTGCCAATAATGAGAAAAGTGAAGATGGAGAATCTGTATCTTCAGAAGAAAACTCAGAAAAGACACCAGTCTTTGATCAATCTTCAACTGATAGCAGTGATGATGAAGAAGAAATACAAATAAACATTGGAAAAACTCAATTATCTCCTGAAAGTTTTAAATTTTATTTTGCAGATAGATTGGAGAAACTAAAGGAGAAGCGAGCAGCAAAGAATCAGAAAAAGGTAAAATGTGAGAATGTTGCTCAGGAAGAGAAGCATGAACTGAATGAAGAAGTTGAAGTTGAGAAGGTTGTTGAAGTTGAAAAGATAGTCGAAGTTGAAAAGATTATCGAAGTTGAAAGAATTGTTGAGATCGGGAAACCTTGTCTAAAATGTTTGGAACCATGCAAACATTGTGAAGAGAAAGATGAGAAGTTCAGTGAGCTTGATAAGATGAAAGAAAAATTATTGTTCGATGTTAAGTATGTGAAAGAATCGTATGATGTGTTGAACAGAACGGTGAATAGTCTGCAAAAGACAACTTCTGAAAGAGAAGATGCTTTAACCATGATGAACGCAGTGATGATGTCTAAGCAGAAGGCTATCAATCACTATATTGAAGAATGTGCAAAGTTGAAGCAAGAGTTGGAGACTGAAAAGATAGAGAATGAAAGAATCAGACGTTTGTTACAAAGTTATTCTAGTTCTGATTATTTGATTGATAGAATTTATCCAACTGTTGCAGGTTTTGAAGCATTTCAAGATAAGAAGACTGAAGAGAAGGATACTGGTAAGAAACAAAGTGCAAATTATAACAAGTGTCCGCCTCCGATCTGGGAAGGTTATTCTCCCAAAAAACCAAATGAGGAACAAGTCAAAAAGGCAGTCAATATAAAGTTAAAGTACAAAACAACTGATGAGTTACCAGACAACATTGACGTCATATTCACATCGTCTGACATTGATCATGAGTCTGAGTTAATAAAGAAAGTGGTCGATCAGGTGTTGGATAAGGATGAGGAGTCAGAGTCAAAGCCTGAGTCTGAAAGTTCAAGTTCATCATCAGTTGACAGTCCAAAATCCTCGGTTAAAAGGGTTTACAATAAAGAATTTATGTTATAAAAAAATAATTTGAATGACGAAACATTCAAAGTTGCATATACTTTGAATGATTCAGACAAATTATATTCTGATGAGGAATTTCCAATAAGAGGTGTTAAAACTGAAATGATTAACAAGGTTTTCAAACTAACAGAAATTAATATTAAATAAAAGATGTAAATCTTGCTAAAAATCCTAAACCTTACACCTCAAGAGTTCAACAAAGGTTAAACAAGAAAAAGGGTTACAGTTCTGGTCCAGGTTATCGAAAGAAACCAAACCATAACAGTAATTTCAAAAAGAAGGGATTGGGATTCATTCCATTAGTAAATCATAAAAATGAGAAAATTTATAAAACAAAAACAGTATTTGTTTCAGGGGCAAGTTCTGAGGAAGAAGAAAAAAGGTCTTTCTGGAAACAATCGAACAGAGAGTTCTTTGCAGAAAAACAAAAGTTTGAGAAGAATGGATCTTATCATAGAAAGGAGACAAGAACCTGTTACCGATGTCAAGAAGTTGGTCACATCGCCTGGAATTGTCCAAAGGCAACCAACATAAAACATGAAGTTGTTTCTAAACTCAAAGAAAAAGTTGTTGATAAAACTGAACCACCAACTGAAAAATTCAAAGTTTTTAAAAACTCAACATATGAAGTTGGTAAATGTTCGAAAAGGTTTTACAAAAGAAGGGTGAATCTTGACAACCAAATGTGGGTTGTTAAGAAATCTGATTTGAAATCTGGCGATGAATCTGACTCGTCAAAGTCAGAGGAGCCACAAGTTGATCTAAAGGGAGAAAATTCAGTTCCGCCAATGGATGATGTCAATTTTCCACCATTGCGGGCTGAAAATTTTAAACAAAAAGTTGGAAAAGTTGAAATTTCGAATCAATTCTATTCTGAGAAGAAAGAATTTGATGTCGAAAAGGCTTTTAATGGCAAAGTTAAACATATTTTTGGAAAGATGGTTGAGGGAAAGGCTAAAGGGGTAAAGGAATTTTATGAATCAAAAAGAAATGTTCAAACCCCGAGTGAAGTTGAGAAGGTCACACTCAAAGCTAGTCAGGCTTGGGTGTCTGTATTTCATATGTAAAAATCCTGACTTGCCGGAGCTCCCTAGTTGGTAATCGTGGAGCAGGAATCGGCATCTTTCTTGAGAAATTCACATCTGTGAAATTTCGACCTACAAGTGGTATTATCTTTCTTGAAAATTATCATATTTCAATTTACAAGTGGTATTGTTGATGAGTACCTACAAGTGGTTAATCAAGGTCATTAAGTTGAACTTGATTTAACTTTCATTCACAAGTGTTTTCAAAACAAAATGATGAATTAAACCCCGATCTTACAAATGTGAAATCAACAAAACTAATTTTCCGGAAAAACCATTTGATTAAAACAAACTTAAGTGTTTTGAAATCATAATGGGAAAATAGTTTGTTGTCAGGGGGAGTTCTGATTGTTTATGCCAAGTGGATGGCGATTTGAAGCAATTCACATCGGTTTGTCAAATTTTCTTTAATTGGTTTTGAATTTTAGGGGGAGGAAGAATTTTCAGAAAATCCAAAAACATTAGAAAATTTGAAAAAGCAAAACTCATTTTGATTTGAAAAATATTGAGAAAACAACAAAAACATGAGAAAATGAAAAAGAGTTTTGTTGTAAAAAAGAGGAAATGATAGTACATCAGTAGACTATCACAGCACGCTAAAGATTTGGAAAGTCAAAATGTGATAAACGGTCTCACTAATGTTGTGCCAGTAGGTTTTTGCACGCTTAGTAGATTGTTGTTGAGATATAAACTTAAATATCATACTTACTTATCTCGTGGGGAACATCTCTCGGATATATGGGTAACCCCCGAAATCTTGTTTGAAGGGTTTTCTATTTCTGACATACTAGGTCTTTGTGCGTGGTGATATCTAGGGTATTATACCAGGACTTCTGATTTTGCGGAAACAATAGCCTAGTCCTCGTATAATACTTTGCATTGCTTTAATCTTAAAGCCCGCCCCCAGCATAAAAATGATGAAACATTGAAAAATGGTAATCATGTGCTGTTGAAAAGAAAAGATTCTCTAAAGGGAACCCACCGAAAAGCGAACCATCATATCTCTGATTTTGCGGAAGCAATAGCCTGAGCTCTCATGGTCTCGCATTTAACCCCTTACAGATATCATTAATGTACATTCACCTGTAAGACTGAATATAGGAGTCTGGATACGGGAGTATATTCTGAGGTGGGACACGCGAATAAGTTTACGTCTCTAAAACATTAATCTCGTATCTCGAAACAGTTGAACTTTGTGTGAAAATTTAAGTGGATCAGTATACTGACAATCTAAGTGTTTAAAGCTCAATGGTGCTAGTGATGTGTCTCAAAAACTGATATGATCCTCTTACACAAACTCACAAAAATATTGTCTGTAAATATTTCTTTACTGCATTTCATTAAAAACAAAAATCCAAAAAGATTTTCGACAACTGATGTTGAAAAGCAGATTTTCAAAATTCCGAGTGCTAAACATGATGAACAGGTTTGGGAGAGTTTGTTTGAAAAGAGATTTGATTTTGAAAAAGATTAAATGGTTCATTAAGATTGAAACCAAATTTGATTGTTACAATTACAAGTGGTAAGTAAAGATTCTAAAATGGTTAAATATTAAATAATTGTGAAACTTATGTTTTGGGTAGAGATGTGCAGGTCCCCGTGTCTAAGCCTGAGCAGAGTGTGAGCCAGGTTTTGATTCTAAAACGAGAGCTAGGTCAGATTGCGATCCCGGAACAATTTAAGGGGGAGTCTGCTAGCAAAGGGGAGTCTGAAGATGCAAGAGCCAGTTTCTGATCCTGAAAGATTGTTAAAGATAGAAGCTGATGAAAGATGATAGAGCCAGGATTAAGATTCTGGGACTGAACGAGAAAAAGAGAAGATTGAAGATTAGATCAACATTCAACGGGGAGTATTGATGTTGATAGAGAAGATAGAGATTGAAGGATGCTTACACTGTCAGATACTTTGGAAGAGCACGAAGACTGATCAAGACTGAAGATGTGACATACTGAAGACTCGACACTGAAGATTTCGTCAACATCCAAGGGGGGGTCTGTTGGTGCATATGTCTGTCGACTTCGTCTTGTATCGAGTCTTGTAACTAGAATAATAGATCAAGTCACGTAGAACGAGAAAATTGAGAAACATATGAGTTGTAGCCATTTCGCACGAAATGGAAGGGCCAATTCGCACGAAATGGGTTAGACCCATTTCGTACCAAATGGGCATACCTGTTTCGTACGAAATGGACAGCCTATATATATAGGGCTTGAGTCTTTCATTTGTAACTTTCTGATTCCGGTGCCGAGATGCTGCCAAAGTGTCTACAGGCTGTAAAACGTTGTTTTATCAATAAACAAGACAATTAGAGTGTATATCAATCTTATTCAAAGTCGATACGTTTGTTTCCGCCTCTCGTATTGATTAGAACTCTTCTGAACGATTCGTTTTGGTCGTGCAAACAATCCTACAGAATTTTTAATGATAAAAAGAAAATAAACACATGTTTTGAAAACATGGAAAACCTCGATTTTTTGGGGAAACTATGTCAAAAAATTTATTTATAAAAATTTTGAAACTTAGAAAAATATAAGTTTTGGTGAAACTTATTCCCCAAAAATTCACCTAAAATATTTACTATGGTTTCCTAATTTTTATACAAAAATTACAAGTTAATAAATAAGGTTTTCTTCAAGTATAAAATCAATATTAAGTATATATATTTTTAGGGGGAAAATATATTATATTTAGTGGTCACAAAATTATGTGCTAAGTGTATATTATGTGTATTATATGTATTAGTGTATGATAGGAACTTGAAAAATACACTAAATACACTACTAGGTTCGGGCAGCCTCACTCTCTTGACAACACATAGTCATGGAGTGCTTTGGGTCATAGTCATAGGGTAAACGATGTTAAGAAAATCGCCTAGGTTTGGATGCTTCCTATGTCGTCACATACGTTAATATCCTAGCTAAACATTAGCAATCTAGATTCCTTTTCATTACAACTTACATACTCACATTTTACAATTACATACCATGTTTTATACAATTATAACTCTTACATGTTATATAATCTGCGTAAATTCACACCAACTTTTGTTGACGATTTTTAAACTTACATGTATTTCAGGAAATTAGTGGAAATGCTCGCGGGTTCTTTTGTCAAGATGTAGTGTCGTATCTCAAGATGTTTAGTGTCCATCCTCCTTTGCCATCTTTTGTTGGATTTGTTTACTATATCTCTCCTTCTTGTGGTGATATAGGTAGCAAAACCTTGATCTTTGTTTCGAAATGGTGTTGTAAACTTTCAAACAATTATCTTTTGTTTATAATGTAAACTTTAAACTAAATTCTATATTTTGGATAATTAAAACTTGAATGGAAAGATGGAGTTTGTTTTATATCATGTAGCATGTTTACTTATCGTATACAATGAGAACCACTCAGATCACACCTCGTGCTTCCGCCTCTGAAAGGGGTGTGACAGATTGGTATCAGAGCTTCGATTGTAGTGAACATTCTTTCTCGAGTCTAGTCTACAATCCTTAGGATCCTCTCATACAAACAATTTTTACAAAAGTTTTCATTGAATAAAACTTTCCGCGAGGTCCACTACATAAAATCATTTTTTCAAAAACCAAGCAAGGACACTTACGTGACTTAGGGTGCCCAAAAGTAGTACGTATACCCAACTAGGAACGGATTGCATCCTTGTGTATAACTATATATATCAAGTAATAAGTAATATAAGTATATATGCCATGATTTTTATGATACAGGTACTCATGTCCTTTTCACAAAGTAGCGGTTTGTCCGAGGAGCACGACCCGATGGTGATCATCTCTGATGACGTGATTGCCCCAGTTTTGGAGATCTTTACTCCCGACTCCAAGTCTGATCCTGAGATGATGTCTGATGATGAGGACTTAGATGATTTCCAGCCTTTTGCCTTACTCAATTTTGGAGACAATATTCCATTTTTAGATGATGCTCTGGCCCTACCTTTACCTATTCACGACCAGCTCATTATTGGGCATCACGAGAGAGAGCATGGCGCCGAGCCTATTTCTATCCATGCTATTAAACTTGCTGCCATCCCTGCTAAGGATTGGCCCTTCATTGTTGACTTAGATGGCGACGTTGAGGTCCCAGTGTTCGAGGTCGACCACCCTGATGATGATCTTGGCGATGGTGATGTTTTCAACATCGCTATTCTAGATGTAGCATCACCTGTAGTCTTTGTTATTGACATTTCATCCGATTCCGATCCTGACTCTGATGCTGACTCATGAGAGTCAATAACCTCTTCCGCACTCTGGGCCGCAGGTCTAGAGGCTTACCCTGTAGATGACGATGATGCTATGTCAGCTGCACCTGCTACACCTACTGATACATCCCCACATACCCCCACTCATGTTACTAGTGACAGCTTATCATAACCACCCACTTCAGTTGGTCCTTCTAGCTGGATATGGCGCGTCCGTTTTGCGTTAGCCTTCCCACATACACCCCCTACTCATGAGGGAGAGCCCTCAGGACATCCACACATACTACCACCTGAGTTAAGCCACGCTACCAGACATCCCGACCTTTTCCACCATCCCCTCCACAAGTCATGCCATCATCTAACCCATATCATCCCTCGCATCACTCTGGGTATACCACAGATAATCTTCTCTTATCACTCTAGCTTCAGGTTGAGATCTTCTGTCGAAGGATCTATGAGCTGGAGAAAGAGTCCGATGCTAGACGACCTTCTCCACTAGCCTACCCACCACCAGCTACAACACCACCACCACCACCTGCTCATGCACTAGTTGATGGTTATGCTGCTCGAGTTCTGACACTTGAGCAACAGGTGAGCTTTCTAATTCATCGAGTCCACGAGCTCGAGGAGGAGGTAGCCCATCTCTGCAGCTTAGTCCCTCTTACTCCCACAGCCATTGGGGCCACGTTTCTACCAAGAAGGATGATCCCCCAGGAGAATGGTGAATACCCGAGGTTCAGATCAACCTCCACCCCCACCGATACCGAGGACTGCTGAAGAATTGAAATCTCTTCTGGAAGAATGAATTTCTGAAGTCATCGCCCTATATGAGGCTAACCGTGCTGAACACAGTGGCGGTACAGGAGGTATTGGCTGAAATGGTCATGGTGACTAATCTGGAGGAAACCTTAACCAAGGTAACGTCGAGTTGATTTGCTACCATTAATGAAACTTATTAATGATCATGGTTTCATTGTTTGCTCATTCATGAATCGGTTGTATAAATTCCAGGTTGCACCTATAAGTAGTTTCTAGACAGCAAGCCACTGAATTATGATGGCACTGGAGGTGCAGTGGCTTTCATGCGCTGGATGGAAAAGACCGATTCCACGATCCGAATGAGCAAGTGCACCGTGGATCAACAAGTTACTTTTGTTACCGGGTTGTTTGTTGATGAAGCCCTGACTTGGTGGAACTTACAAGTTCAAACTTTGGGTGATGACGCGGCTTATGGTATATCTTGGGATGACTTGAAGGAAAGCATGAGGGAGAAGTACTATTCACGTGCCGAACTTCAGAAGTTAGAAATCGAGTTCTGGAATTTGTCTATGATTGGTGCAAATATTGTAGGGTACACTCAAAGGTTCCATGATCTCTCGAGGGTAATCCCCTATCTTGTGACTCCTGAATTTAAGCGCATCAAGTGCTATATATGGGGATTGGCACCAGAGATTCGTAGCATGGTGACGGCAGCAAACCCTGCAACCATTACTCAGGATGTAACTCTGGCTGTCAGCCTTACTGAAGATGTTGTCAAGATGAAGATGTTATCATTGAAGATAACTGATAAACTGGAAACACATGTTGAGTCGTCTAGGGATAAGAAAAGGAAACACTCGAGCCTTAATCAAGCAAGTCGCAACAACAACAAGAACTCCAATAACAATAAGAAACGTGACTCAAACTCGCCCCGAGAGGCGAAGACGTTTGCTGCTGCAAATGAAACTGGAGTTAAGAAGTATCTAGGCAACCTACCCAAGTGTGATAAGTGAAAGTATCACCATCTGGGTGCTTGCCGTGGGCCGAAGTGTGAGAAATGTGGTAAACTGGGTCATCGTACCGAAGATTGTTGGGGAAAAGGGAACAGAGGTGGAAATGGAAATGGTAATGGAAATGGGAATCGCAACGGTAACGGTGCTGGTAATGGAAATGGGAATGGTAATGGAAATGGAAATGGTAATGGCACTGTTAATCGGTATGGAAACGGGAATGGACATAATCAAGGATGTTTTGGATGTGGTAGTGAGGAGCACTACAAGAAAGATTGCCCAAAGGAGAACAACGCTCAAGGTCGAGCATTTTTCATAGGAGCAAGGAACGCCCGTGAAGACCCTAACGTGGTCACCGTTACGTTTCTCGTTAACAATCACTTTTCATCCATACTATTTAACACTGGTGCCGATTTTAGTTTCATGTTTGTGGAATTTAAATGTATGCTTGGGGTTGAATCTAGTAGATTAGATATTCTTTATTCCATAGAACTAGCCGATGGTAAACTTGTAGAAATGGGTGAAGTTGTTAAAGGTTGTTCGTTGGAACTTGGAGAACGGAAATTTGATATTGATCTTTTACCCGTCCAGTTGGGTAGTTTTGATGTTGTACTCGGTATGGATTGGTTATCCAAGTATAGAGCCAAAGTCATTTGTCATGAGAAGAACATTCGCATCCCTCTTGCGAATGATGAAACCCTCATAGTGCACGGGGAGAAACGTGACACGCCCCTGCGAATCATCAACTGCATGAAGGCCCAGAAATTCTTGTGAAAAGGATGTGTTGCCTTCTTGGCGCATGTGGCAGATAAGAAGGTTGAGGAACCAAATCTTGAAGGCATACCAGTAGTGAAGGATTTCCCTGAAGTCTTCCCTGAAGACTTACCGGGATTACCTCTGCAGAGACAAGTCGAATTTCATATTGACTTGGTTCCAGGCGCCGTTCCTGTAGCCAAGGCGTCGTATCGACTTGTGCCATCCGAAATGCAAGAATTATCCACGCAACTCCAGGAGCTGCTAGATAAGGGATTCATAAGGCCAAGCTTCTCGCCTTGGGGAGCTCCAGTGTTGTTCGTGAAAAAAAAAGATGGAACGTTTCGGATGTGTATTGATTATAGAGAGTTGAATAAACTCACAGTCAAGAATAGGTATCCACTACCGAGGATTGACGACTTATTCGACCAGTTGCAAGGATCGAGCTATTACTCCAAGGTCAACCTTCGATCTGGCTATCATCAGTTGAGAATTCAGGAGGAGAGCATACCGAAGACAGCGTTCAGGACTCGTTATGGGCATTACAAGTTTCTAGTTATGTTGTTTGGATTGACGAACACACCGGCAGTTTTATGGATCTGATGAATCACGTATGCAAACCATAGCTCGATAAATTTGTGATAGTATTTATCGACGATATTCTGATCTACTCGCGAACGAAAGCAGAGCACGAGCATCATCTGAGAACCATTTTGGAACTACTAAAGAAAGAGAAGCTTTACGCGAAATTCTCAAAATGTGAATTTTGGATTCGCGAGGTACAGTTCCTTTGTCATGTGGTGAACGAATATGGTATTCATGTAGACCCGTCGAAGATCGAAGCGATCAAGAATTGGGAAGCGCCCAAAACTCTGACCGAAGTATGGCAGTTTCTGGGATTAGTAGGCTACTACCGAAGATTTATTGAGAATTTTTCCAAAATTTTTCAACCGCTAACTTCCCTTACACAAAAGGACAAGAAGTTTGTCTGGGGAGACAAACAAGAAGAAGTCTTTATCAAAAAAGACAAGATATGCGATGCACCGATCTTATCGCTACCCGAAGGTACTGAAGATTTTGTGGTGTACTGTGACGCTTCGCGTCAAGGTTTGGGTTGCATGCTTATGCAACGACAGAAGGTCATTGCATATGCATTGCGGCAGTTAAAGGTTCATGAGAAGAATTATATCACCAACGACCTGGAACTAGGTATAACATCCCTAAATTTTTTTAAATTTAAAATAAAAGTTATTACCCGAATAGATCATGGGTAAATTGACCGATAGAAATATAAAGTATTTTGACAAACGTATGAACCTTTTAATAATTAAATTATAAAAATACATTATATTTGAACATACTCCGTTTTTAATGAAACTTGGTTCAAAATGTAGATACAAATATTCTCGTTTTAATGACATATTCACTGTTTTACAAAACGTCATATTTTAGAAGTTATAAGCGTCAACTAAGTGAAGCAGTTAAATTAATTATAATATACATTAAATAAAATAATATTAAATCAAAACTTACAAAGAAATCATTTGATTTCATTTTGTGTACGTGTCTTTTTGATCAGAAGAAGGTAGCGTCGCCATCAAGCTACATCCAACTATAAATAGGCCATAAAGCTTTTCTAAATTTTGCGCAGATCCTTCCTGTCTCCCTCGCCTTCTTTCTTTACTCATATATATACCCTATTTTCTTAATATTTCACCCCATGAATCCTACAAAGCCTTGCCCCATTTTAAGTGTTGTAATCCCTGGTCACTGATGCCCTGTCCGATTGACGTAGGGCACCGTAACGTACGTCAAGGCTCTGCCTAAATTTGTTGGGGTTCTATCTCGTGACGTAGGGATAAAGTTAAACTGGGTTACTATACTTAATATGAGTGCACTATATATTCTATTAAATAATCCAGGAGTTGTACCAAGATATATCAACCCTCCAAAAATATTTCCGACACCCCTAATATATTTAGAATACCCCTATATGTCCTAAACAACCCCCGTATGCGAGAAATAGGCCCGAAATATATTTAAATTAATAAAATAAAAATAAAAACAATATTTTAAGTCTGTCGCGGGGTGCGACAGACTGCTCCTCTTTCTACGCGGGCCGCGACCGAGCCACAGACGGCGAAAGCACAACCCGCCACGTGGTAGGACACGTGTCGATACCAGGGGTGACTCAGCAACAACTGCCGCCGCCTTTTTGGCCCTGGCGGGGCGCGACGGCCCTTCCTCTTTCCGTCACGGGGCACGACGCCCTATCTGATCAGCACTATAAATAGCATCGAGAGGCTCAGTTCACAAACCGTTCAAAATCAATAAATCTCTCTCAATTTCTGTAGTGTAGGCCCTATACCCGGGCATTATACCCCCCTAATTAGCGAAGCTCTGCTCCATTGTAAGTATCATAACCCCTGGATACGTATTAGATACGCTGCCCGATTGATCTAGGGTTCCGTAACGGCTGTCGTGGTTCTGCCCGACGTAGTCGTTGGAATGCCGTCTCGGGGAGGGTATTACTAATGTTAAAATGGGTTATTATACTAACACGTGTGCATTGTTTATTTAATTAGATTATAACCAGGAGGTCACAAAGGAAAGACCTAAAATAGCAATGTGATTAATCTCCTTTTTGTAAACAGTTTTTACAAAACCTTAACTATTTTACAATGCAATTTATTAGTGATTGAGTCTTTGTAATTCTACGTGTTGGTACACGATGTCTATAGCCTACGTCTATCGGTGTAGGTCATATGTATAGATTGTATAAGGGTCGGAATGTAATTTTATGATATTTCATGGTAATTTCGTTTGAAATGGTACCATGCCATTTCAAACGAAATTAACCATCTAATTCCGTTTGAAATGGCATGTTACCATCTCAAACGAAATTAGTCACCCTACATATATCTAATTTCGTTTGAAATGGCATGTTACCATTTCAAACGAAATTAGACTCCATATATATATGGGAGGTGTCTTCTCATTTTCATACGGAATTCCAGATAGTGTCACGAAGTGCTGTCGAATTTCTTTCGTGTAATCAAGTTCATTTTGAATGAGAAGCAAGTATTAAAGTGATATCTCTGTTTTCTACACCATTCTTTACAGATTCAGCTCTGTTTGTTTGTTTCCGCCATTCAAACAGTGAGTATTGCCTCATATTGACTCACTCGGTCGGTAAAACGATCCTACAATTGGTATCAGAGCCAGTTATGAGCCAATACACTTGAATCAGTACCTTTTTCTACCCAAAATTGGATTTCTGGACATTTTAACGGACAAAATGGACTGAGTTTTTGACAGTGTGTGTAAAAGTGTGTTTTAACAAACCCTTGAGAGTATCAGATCAAAATTCGAGCTAAAAGTGACATAAATGGACCATAAACCTTATTTCGTTTGAACGAAGCCAAGATATTCCGTTTGAAAAATCGTATTTCGTTTGAAAATCTGAGGTTATTTCGTTTGAAATAACAATTCCGTTTGAAAAAATTCTTGCAAGTTCAAACGAAATATCTTATTTCGTTTGAAAATAGAGATTTCGTTTGAAGGTCTTGGCTGATTTCGTTTGAAAAGAGGTTGTTGGTCAATTCCGTTTGAAAATGGCACTCTATTCCGTTTGAAGGTGCTATTCCGTTTGAAATTGTTTTTTGTTGAAAAGTAATTCCGTTTGTAAGTGGTAATCTCGTTTAACGAGGGTCTGATTTCTTGTGAAAGTCCATTGTGTTCGTAATTTCATTCGAAAGTCTGATTTTGTGTAAAATCTGTTTTCAAAACTTGAAAAATTGTTCGTAAACAGTTTTCGTAAAATGGAAAATCAAGATTTTTATAACTTCTTCGCTGGCGGTGGAATGACGGCAGCATAAACTTCAGGCAGTATTGTGCAAAACGTCAATATGGAGAATGAGTTAGGGACGATGCAGAAACCACCTAAACTGATGAATATCGATGAGTATTCGGGTTGTTCTGGAAGGTTTAAGACATGGGTTCAAGCAAACCACTTCGAGTGCTGGATGAAGATTGAAGCGAAATATGTTCCTCCAGTAGATGGTTTGGGTCATGTGAAAGTGATTGGTAGTTTGACACAAACTGAACAAGAAGATTTCAAAGCTGAGAAGAAGATGATGAGTATTCTTCAACAAGCGATTAAAGAGGATATCTTGGTGTTGTTGCAACATGAGGATAATTCACAATCTATTTGGGAGTCACTGAAATTAAAGTTTAAAGGGAGTGTGGCCATGATCAAAAGCAAAAAGGCTTTGATAAAGAAACAATTTGACATCTTCACTGGTATGAAAGGTGAAACTACAAAACAATTGATTGAAAGATACTGTCATCTAGTTGTGGAGATAGGGAGATTGGAGATAACAAAGACTAATGAGGAGTGGATCGATAAATTGGCAGATGCATTGCCATACGATGAATGGGGTACTTATCTGCTGGTGTTAAAGAATAATACAAATTTTACTAATCTGAATCTTAGTGGTTTCATAGAGAAGATCGAAGCACATGAGTTAGAATTAACAAAGATTAAACAGATGAATTCTGCAAATGTTCAACAGGATGTTTCTTTATATTACAAAGGCAGTTCTCCGGCAACAACGAATCTAAGCCCGAAGATTCAAATAGGGTTTAGTGCAGATTTAACATCTAGTGCTTCGTCTAGTACATCAAGCAACAACAAGCCTTCATCGTTTGCAAGTTATGAGCCGAATTCCAAGATTTTAGAACAAATGTCTCCACAAAGATCATCAAGCTCGAACAATCAGAGTCAAAGTCCAGGGATACTGTGCAACATTGCAGTAAACATTAAGAACGCTTAAGATTTTACAGAATCTTCTGCTAAACAGCACATAGCACTACTCGCATCAGTATTGGAATCATACGAGAGTTTGGTTGCTGGGAGAATAGGAAACCCCGATATGACGAAAGAGGACTATGATCAAATAGATCCGGAGGAGCTCGAATTGATAGACATCAAGTGGGGAATGGCTAGTTTGGTTAGAAGAGCCCAAAGGTTTATGGAAATTACGGGCCGAAATAGTTTGTTAGGTCCAGATCAGAAGCTTGGCTTTGATAAGTCCAAAGTGACTTGTTTCAGATGTAAAGAGAAAGGGCATTGTAAACGAGAGTGTCCGAATAGAGAGGTCAACAACCACCAAAATCCATTTACCAGTGATTACTACAGACAGACGATTTATCACAAGACAAATCAACAACCTGTCGTTCCAAGACCTCAGATCAAGAACAAGCCGGAAAAAGCTCTCATAGTCAACCAAGATGATGAAAAGTTAGCTGAAGGATTCAGTTGGGAGAAATATATCCCTGGCAGTGAGAGTAGAGGATTGATGGCTGAGATTGTGGAAGAACCGGAAAGTGTTGTTGAAACAGAGGTGGTTAGTGAAGATGTATTTGAAGAAAGTTCAGTTGATCTCGAGGAAATTGCTGTAGAAGTTTACTATTATCAATCCGAACAAGAGGTTTTAGCTAGTTCTTTAAAATCAATTATGCCTCCTAATATGGTTGATTCTTTTGCAGGTTTTTTCGGTGAGACAACGACCAGTTTTTGCCCACAGTATGAGGTAGAGAAAGCTCCGGTTGAAGAGATAATTGATGTCTCCAAAGAAATGACTGAAGAAACACTTAAAGAGATTGCTGACAAAGCCTTAATGGCAAAGCTGAAAGAGGTAGACACAAAATCTGTAAAACCAGAGTCTGTTGATACTGAGTCAGTTGAAAGTGTGTCGGTCAAAACATGTAGGATCGTGTTGTGACCCAAACGAGTCGTTCAGAGGAGTTTTAATCTTTTTCAGAGGCAGAAACTAAGAAACAGACTTCAAAACAGCTTGCAAATCACTTTAAACAGCTTTCTGATTGATATAACACTGATTACATGCAGAAAACAAACCGGCAACACCTCGGTATCAAATTTCACAACTGTTACAACTGATTCGCTTGAACTGCCTATTTATAGGCATGGGGTTTCGCTTGAAAGTGACAAGGTGCCATTCAAGCGGAATCATAACTTGCTGATTTCGCTTGAAAATGACACAAGTCATTTCAAGCGGAATCTGCTCTTTCAAGCGGAATCACACTAAATAACACATAAAACTGCTATTTTCTCGAACACCGTGCCCTGATCTAACATATCTAGAGACAAGACTCGATACAATACGAAGTCGACAGACACATGCACCAACAGACTCCCCCTCGAATGTTGACGAGTCTTCAGTGTCGAGTTGTGACACCCCAGGAAAATCAAGAAAACCATACAACTTAACTAGCTTCCTCAGTGAGTACGTGCTAAATTTCGGCACGAAATTTCTTTCAACTTGGGGATAATGTGATAACTCGTATTTTAGAACCTATCTTTGTACTAAGTATAGCATGTTTGAACTTATGTAACGTATGTGAATATTATGTGACTATGTGAATTTGATGATTAAATGGAATGTTATGTTGTTATGTTTTGTGATTTTGTGTAATACATGTATGTATGTAATATGAACACACAACACAACACAACACAACACAACACAACACAACACAACACAACACAACCGCACAAGTCTAATCCTATCGCACAAGCCCATTCGGGCTACACAACTTGTACTCGGATCTTTAGGGCAGCCCAAGTTTGGGTTCGGCCCATTCCCATTAATTCGATATCACATAGGGTGTTAGTACATATCCCACACTTTACCTAATCACTCAAAGTTTACAAAACCCTACTCTCTTTCTCTCCTCTTGAAGCCGATGCCAAACAACACATCCCTATCGAAGCTTTTGATTCAGATCATCCTCATCCATCTCTCATCGATTAGTGATTCATGATTTGTGTTTTGTAAATGATGTTATGATTTCATGATTTGATTAAATGTATGATGAACAAAGATGTTTATGTGATGATGTTTGTGTGAACCGGAGGTGTATGATGATGTTAATCGGCTGTCATGTCTTGTTTTCGGATTTGGTTGCATAATGATTTAGGATCGAATGTATTGTAATCAGTTGTATGTTCAGGAAATCGGACCAAACAATATGATGGGATAAGTTATTGTTCATGCTTTGAATGTAATTAGGGTTATGATTATTGTTGTTATGATAGTATCCATGTTGGTGATCAAGAATATAAATCGGGTTAACATGTTTAAGTGTTATGATTTTGTTCATGTATTGATTATCTATTCATTAGGGTTCATATGAATTGAATGATTAAAAACCTTTGTTTGATTAATTATTGGTTGTTGTGGAAACTGTTAGAGTTGTTGATTGATAATTTCACAAAAGGAAACAATATAACTGATTGCATGAAATTCGGATATTTAAACTAATCGCACAAGACTTCTTGGTCGCACAAGAAGTCCAGTCGCACAAGAAGTTCAGTTGCACAAGATGCCCCCAGTCGCACAAGACTTACTGGATCGCACAAGTTGTAATGCCTGCTTAACTGTTGGGCCGTGTGTATATATATTGGGCCAGGCTAGTTTCCGATCACACAAGCCATCCGGATCGCACAAGAGATCTATGTGTATTTATTTGGGCCGTTTTACTTATTGAACTGTTTATATTATTTGGGCCGGGTTTAAGGTTGATCGCACAACCCATTGTGGATCACACAAGTTGTGCTGATCGCACAATGGGATGGTCCGCCTGTTATTGGGCTTTATCTTCTGGATTGTACAAGTTGGACATGATGAGTACTTGATTGTTACTGTTAAGGTGTTAACATGTATTATGTGTTTGCCATGAATCAATGCGTGTTCTTAATCAGTTAAACTATGTGAAACGTATGTGCACTACTTGAACCTAGACCTGACTTGTATGGTAACCATGTTAGGACGTGGTTGACCTCTAGCAGCTCGATTGACCTTTCATTTATCTGCCGAGCTAACCTAAGGTGAGTTCACACTTTCTTCAAAGCATGGGATTCCCAGGGGTTGGGAATGGGTTAAGGAATATGGATTGCTCGTCCTTTCTTGGGTAGGACAGTACTGGTTCAGGAATATAATTCCTCGTCCTCATGGACAGTTAACTTTTACTAGACCAAAACTCTATCACGAAGTCCCTCCTTTTTATATCGACTTAATCGCCGGGCCAATGGCGAGCGGGTCATTAGTTAGATAGCGCTATTTAGGTCTGACAAGCCTCACACCGTGCCGCAGAGGACAGGCGTGAACTAATGGATCTGGGCACGCCAATGATGATAGACATTGATAGTTCAGGGCACATAAACATGACTACAATCAGCAGTCGATATGGTAACGAGTCTAGTAGTATACATGGGGTAGCCCCCACGGCCGAAAAGCCAGATAACTAAACATGGGGTAGCCCCCACGGCTGGATTGCCAGAGTAAATGGGTTAAACAAATCACGTTTCCAACTATGGGGTAACCCCCACGGCAGGATGCCAGTTAAAGGAAACCGTTTTTGGAACAACTTAAAACAAACACCCAACCGTGAACTCGCTCAACATTATTGTTGACTCGTTACTACATGCTTTACAGGTCAATAGGTTTAGTAGGAGCTTGCATGGGGAAGAGTCGTCGTGGGACATGGACAGCTGTGTGCCATGTTAAACTTTGAAACATTTAAACTCATGTTTTGGTTTTAAACATTATGCTTCCGCTTGCAACTTAAACTATGTTTTGTTTGGACACCAATTTGTATTGGTTGGATTTTTATATTTACTTATATGCTTGTTCAATATGATTGGTGGCTGGATCCTGGTCAGTCACGCCTCCAAGCGGTGATACTCCGCAGGTGGAATTTGGGGGTGTGACAGATTGGTATCAGAGCCATTGGTTATAGAGAACTTGGTTTTAATAAGGGAAAACGTTTTTGTTAAAACCAGACTATAACCTGTACAGTGCTCTACGATCCACAACGACGCTTCACTCCACGTGCAAGGCTCGACATTCTAGGTGATATGGTTTATGTTTTATTGCCTACTTGCTAGATTACATAGAACTTTGCTTATGGTATGCTTAGCTAAAAGTAGCAACTAGACTTTGAAAACACATGTGTGCTTATTCTCTTCTGTCATCGTACTTTCACGAACCCCTCTCACTCACGCTTTCCTTTGATATGAAGATCATGAGTGGACGCGTTAACATGACTCAAGCCCAGTTGACGGCTCTGATTAACCAACAAGTTGCTGCGGCACTTGCAGCAGCACAGGAAGGAGGTATACCCTGCAGTTTAAACTCATTCTAGGATCTTTAGGTCCTACTCTCGTGAACCAACCTTTGTGTTAAACTTTGTCCTTTCTTACACCCACGACAGGTCAACCGGCACAACCTCCTGTGTGCACCTCCAAAACTTTTATGGACTGCCGACCCACTACTTTCAGCGGCACTGAAGGAGCCGTAGGTCTCCTCCACTGGTTTGAAAAGCTCGAATCTGTTTTCGAGATGTGTGAATGCCCTGAGGCACGCAGGGTGAAGTATGCTACCGGTACTCTCGAGGGTTTAGCGCTCACGTGGTGGAACGCTTAAGTTCAAATGCTGGGGTTGGTTGCTGCTAATGCCACCCCATGGAACAACTTTAAAGAAATGATCAAAGAGGAGTATTGCAATCGTGATGAAATTCACAAACTGGAAGTCGAGTACTTCAACCTCAAGATGACGGGGTCAGAAATTGAAGCGTACACGAAAAGATCGAATGAGCTTGCCATTCTGTGTCCTACTATGGTGGATCCTCCCACCAAACTCATCAAACTATACCTTAAGGGCTTAGTGCCAGAGATCCAAAGTCATGTGACTTCGGCTAACCTCGCCACCATTCAGCAAGTTGTCCAATTGGGTCATCGTCTCACTGATCAGGCGGTGGAGCAGAACAGGTTACCAAATCGTGTTGGTGCTACGGCTACTTCTGATATTCCCAACGACAACAAACGTAAGTGGGATGGAGCTTCAAGCAAAGGTTCAACTTCTATTCAGTCTCAGTCTCAGCAGAGGAGGACTGACGACTACAAGAGTCCTAGTCAGCAATCATCTGGTAGTCAAAGTCATGGTGGGTACAAAGGAAATCACCCCAAATGCAATCGCTGTAACCTACACCACAGCGGACCATGCACCAGGGGTAACTGTCATCAATGCAATAAGCCAGGCCACGCCGCAAAGGATTGCAGGAGTTTATACCCCGCAAACCAGAATCGTCAGCAACAACAAGCTCAACAGAATCAACGCCAGCAGCAGCAGCAAGGTAACAACAAAGGGTGCTTTCAGTGTGGAGCTGAAGGCACTTCAAGAGAGATTGCCCCCAACTGAACAGGAACCACAACAACAACAACAACCAGGGGAATGGAAACAACGGGGGCAACAACGGCAACGGTGCAAGGGGTCGGGTATTCGTTATTGGTCAAGGTGAAGCGAGGAACGATCCCAATGTCGTGACGGGTAAGTTCCTACTGGACGACTTTTATGTTACTGTATTATTTGATTCGGGTGCTGATACTAGCTACGTGTCCCTAAAAGTTAGTCAATTGCTTAAGCGTACCCCAACACTTTTGAACCCCAAGCACACTATAGAGATAGCTAATGGTAAAAGTTTAGAGGTCACACACGTAGTCAAGGGTTGTAACATTGTTCTTGCTGGTCACACCTTCTCCATCGACCTCCTTCCTATCACTCTGGGTAGTTTCGACGTTTTCATTGGGATGGATTAGTTATCCCAACACCAAGCAGAGATTCTTTGCAACGAAAAGATTGTCCGTATTCCTCGTTCAGGTGACGAACCACTCATGATTCGTGGCGACAAGAGTGGTGCTGTTGTGAGCATCATCTCTTTCCTGAGGCCCAAAAGTGTTTGCGTAAGGGCCACACTGCTAGTTTGGCTCTCGTTACTGACACCTCGAAGAAAGAGAAGAAGATAGAAGATTTTCCGATTGTACGTGACTATCCTGAGGTATTTCCTGAGGAACTACCTGGCCTTCCGCCTCATCTTCAGGTCGAGTTTCACATCGAGCTAGCTCCTGGAGTAGCACCCATCGCTCGTGCACCTTATCGCTTAGCTCCATCAGAGTTGGAAGAACTCTCTACGCAACTACAAGAACTCTTGGATAAGGGTTTTATTCGTCCTAGCTCTTCGCCATGGGGAGCTCCAATGCTATTTGTGAAGAAGAAAGACGGTACCTCCAGAATGTGCATCGACTACCGTGAACTCAACAAGGTGACCGTGAAGAATCGTTATCCTCTTCCACGCATTGACGACCTATTCGACCAGCTGCAAGGGTCGAGCTTTTACTCGAAGATTGATTTGAGATCAGGATATCACCAGCTGAGAGTCCGAGAAGAGGCCGTCTCCAAAACAGCCTTTAGAACTCGTTATGGACACTATGAGTTTTTGGTCATGCCTTTTGGGCTGACAAACGCACCCGCGGTCTTCATGGTCTTGATGAATCGAGTGTGCAAGCCTTACCTGGACAAGTTCGTTATTGTTTTCATCGATGACATCCTTATCTATTCTAAGAGTCAGGAGGAACACGAGCAGCATCTACGACTCATTTTGGAACTCCTTCGAGCAGAACAGCTGTACGCCAAGTTTTCAAAATGCGACTTCTGGCTTCGTAAAGTCTATTTCTTAGGCCATGTGGTAAACAAGGATGGGATTCACGTTGATCCATCCAAGGTAGACTCGATTAAGAATTGTTCTGCACCTCGTACACCAACGGAAATTCGCCAATTCTTGGGCTTGGCAGGTTACTACAGAAGATTCATTAAGGATTTTTCCAAGATTGCACAGCCTCTCACCTCACTAACACAGAAAGGCGTTGTTTGTCGATGGGGAAATGCACAGGAATTAGCATTTCAGCACTTAAAGGATAGACTTTGCATCGCACCTATTCTTTCATTGCCAGAGGGCACATACGACTTTGTGGTTTACTACGATGCATCAATTCAGGGTCTTGGTTGTGTATTGATGCAACGGGATAAAGTTATAGCTTACGCCTCACGCCAACTTAAAGTTCATGAAAGGAACTACACTACACACGATTTAGAGCTGGGAGCTGTTGTTTTTGCACTTAAAATATGGAGACACTACCTGTACGGTACCAAGTGTGCCATCTACACCGATCACAGGAGTCTCGAGCATATCTTCAAACAGAAGGAACTGAATATGCGACAACGACGATGGGTCGAGCTACTGAATGACTACGAATGCTCGATCAGGTACCACCCAGGCAAAGCCAATGTTGTGGCTGACGCCCTCAGTCGAAAGGACTCTACACCTGAGCACGTATGAGCTTTACAACTCACTATACAGTCTAGTCTTCCTTCCCAGATACGAGAAGCTCAGGTAGAAGCATTGAAACCAGAAAACATCAGGGCTGAAGCCCTACGCGGCTCAAGGCAATGATTAGAACAAAAGGAAGACGGTGCTTACTACGTAACAGGACGCATTTGGGTCCCACTTTATGGTAACCTACGAGAGCTTGTGATGGATGAGGCACACAAGTCTCGCTACTCAGTACATCCTGGTTTGGATAAGATGTACCACGACCTCAGAACTACATACTGGTGGCCTAGTATGAAGGCCCACATAGCAACTTACGTCAGCAAGTGTTTGACTTGTGCGAGAGTCAAAGTTGAATACCATAAACCTTCAGGCCTACTCCAACAACCTGAGATACCACAATGGAAATGGGAGCAAATTTCCATGGATTTTGTTACTGGCCTGCCTAGATCTCAACGTGGTAACGATACTATTTGGGTGATCGTGGATCGACTCACAAAGTCTGCACACTTCTTGGCTATCAAGGAAACAGATAAGTTCTCCACTTTAGCAGACGTATACCTTAAGGAAGTTGTTTCGAGGCACGGGGTGCCCACCTCTATTATCTCGGATCATGATGCACGTTTTACTTCTGAACTGTGGCAAGCAATGCACAAATCCTTTGGCTCACGATTAGACATGAGCACAGCGTATCACCCTCAGACGGATGGGCAGTCTGAGCGCACTATTGAAACTTTAGAAGACATGCTTCGGGCGTGTGTAATTGACGTTGGCAACGGCTGGGAAAATCATCTGCCACTTGTGGAATTTTCGTACAATAACAGCTACCACACCAGCATTAAAGCTGCTCCGTTTGAGGCATTGTACGGGCGTAAATGCCGGTCACCTCTTTGTTGGGTAGACGTGGGGATAGTCAGATCACTGGCCCAGAACTTGTGGTAGACACAACAGAAAGGATCGCTCAGATATGACAACGCATGGCGGCAGCTCGTGACCGTCAGAAAAGCTACGCCGATAAGGGCAGGAAACCACTCGAGCTCCAGGTTGTGGAGCGAGTGCTACTCAAAGTTTCACCCTGGAAGGGTGTGGTTCGTTTTGGTAAACGAGGCAAACTTAACCCACGATACGTCGGACCTTTTGACATCATCGAGAAAATAGGCAAGGTGGCCTACAAACTGAACCTACCAGTAGAACTCAGTGCAGTTCACAATGTTTTCCACGTGTCGAATCTGAAGAAGTGTCTGTCAGATGAGACCCTCATAGTTCCTTTGAAGGAGCTCACTATCGACGAGCAGTTACGATTCGTCGAGGAACCAGTTGAAGTCACGGACCGGGATGTTAAGGTCCTCAAGCGCACCAGAATACCTCTCGTTCGAGTTCGTTGGAACTCCTGTCGTGGCCCAGAGTTCACTTGGGAATGCGAAGATCAGATGAAACAAAAGTATCCCCAACTATTCGTAAATAGTACAACCACTACTGAGGCTGAAACTACGGAATTTCGGGACGAAATTCCAGATCAACGGGGGGAGGATGTGACACCCCAGGAAAATCAAGAAAACCATACAACTTAACTAGCTTCCTCAGTGAGTACGTGCTAAATTTCGGCACGAAATTTCTTTCAACTTGGGGATAATGTGACAACTCGTATTTTAGAACCTATCTTTGTACTAAGTGTAGCATGTTTGAACTTATGTAACGTATGTGAATATTATGTGACTATGTGAATTTGATGATTAAATGGAATGTTATGTTGTTATGTTTTGTGATTTTGTGTAATACATGTATGTATGTAATATGAACACACAACACAACCCAACCGCACAAGTCTAATCCGATCGCACAAGCCCATTCGGGCTACACAACTTGTACTCGGATCTTTAGGGCAGCCCAAGTTTGGGTTCGGTCCATTCCCATTAATTCGATATCACATAGGGTGTTAGTACATATCCCACACTTTACCTAATCACTCAAAGTCTATAAAACCCTACTCTCTTTCTCTCCTCTTGAACCCGACGCCAAACAACACCATCCCTATCGAAGCTTTTGATTCAGTTCATCCTCATCCATCTCTCATCGGTTAGTGATTCATGATTTGTGTTTTGTAAATGATGTTATGATTTCATGATTTGATTAAATGTATGATGAACAAAGATGTTTATGTGATGATGTTTGTGTGAACCGGAGGTGTATGATGATGTTAATTGGCTGTCATGTCTTGTTTTCGGATTTGGTTGCATAATGATTTAGGATCGAATGTATTATAATCGGTTGTATGTTTAGGAAATCGGAACAAACAATATGATGGGATAAGTTATTGTTCATGCTTTGAATGTAATTAGGGTTATGATTATTGTTGTTATGATAGTATACATGTTGGTGATCAAGAATACAAATCGGGTTCACATGTTTAAGTGTTATGATTTTGTTCATGTATTGATTATGTATTCATTAGGGTTCATATGAATTGAATGATTAAAAACCTTTGTTTAATCAATTATTGGTTGTTGTGGAAACTGTTAGAATTGTTGATTGATAATTTCACAAAAGGAAACAACATAACTGATTGCATGAAATTCGGATATTTAAACTAATCGCACAAGACTTCTTGGTCGCACAAGAAGTCCAGTCGCACAAGAAGTTCAGTCGCACAAGATGTCCCCAGTCGCACAAGACTTACTGGATCGCACAAGTTGTAATGCCTGCTTAACTATTGGGCTGTGTGTATATATATTGGGCCAGGCTAGTTTCCGATCGCACAAGCCATCCGGATCGCACAAGCCATTTGGATCGCACAAGAGATCTATGTGTATTTATTTGGGCCGTTTTACTTATTGAACTGTTTATATTATTTGGGCCAGGTTTAAGGTTGATCGCACAACCCATTGTGGATCGCACAAGTTGTGCTGATCGCACAATGGGATGGGCCGCCTGTTATTGGGCTTTAACTTCTGGATTGTACAAGTTGGACATGATGAGTACTTGATTGTTACTGTTAAGGTGTTAACATGTATTATGTGTTTGCCATGAATCAATGCGTGTTTTTAATCAGTTAAACTATGTGAAACGTATGTGCACTACTTGAACCTAGACCTGACTTGTATGGTAACCATGTTAGGATGTGGTTGACCTCTAGCAGCTCGATTGACCTTTCGTTTATCTGCCGAGCTAACCTAAGGTGAGTTCACACTTTCTTCAAAGCATGGGATTCCCATGGGTTGGGAATGGGTTAAGGAATATGGATTCCTCGTCCTTTCTTGGGTAGGACAGTACTGGTTCAAGAATATAATTCCTCGTCCTCATGGACAGTTAACTTTTACTAGACCAAAACTCTATCACGAAGTCCCTCCTTTTTATATCGACTTAATCGCCGGGCCAATGGCGAGCAGGTCATTAGTTATATAGCGCTATTTAGGTCTGACAAGCCTCACACCGTGCCGCAGAGGACGGGCGTGAACTAATGGATCTGGGCACGTCAATGATGATAGACATTGACAGTTCAGGGCATATAAACATGACAAGAGTCAGCAGTCGACATGGTAACGAGTCTAGTAGGATACATGGGGTAGCCCCCACGGCCGAAAAGCCAGATAACTAAACATTGGGTAGCCCTCACGGCTGGATTGCCAGAGTAAATGGGTTAAACAAATCACGTTTTCAACTATAGGGTAACCCCCACGGCAGGGTGCCAGTTAAAGGAAACCGTTTTTGGAACAACTTAAAACAAACACCCAACCGTGAACTCGCTCAACATTATTGTTGACTCGTTACTACATGCTTTGCAGGTCAATAGGTTTAGTAGGAGCTTGCATGGGGAAGAGTCGTTGTGGGACATGGACAGCTGTGTGCCATGTTAAACTTTGAAACATTCAAACTCATGTTTTGGTTTTAAACATTATGCTTCCGCTTGCAACTTAAACTATGTTTTGTTTGGACACCAATTGTATTGGTTGGATTTTTATATTTACTTATATGCTTGTTCAATATGATTGGTGGCTGGATCTTGGTCAGTCACGCCTCCAAGCGGTGATACTCCGCAGGTGGAATTTGGGGGTGTGACACGAGTCTTCAACGTCTTTAGTCTTTATCAGTCTTCGGGCTTTACTCTTTCTATCAGCACCAACATGCTTCCTTCGAACTAATCCTTTTCTCGAATGTCTTCAGACTTCCCCTATCGATGAACTGGGATCGTAATCTGGCTTTCACAGGATCAGAATTGTGTCCTGGCTCTATACTCAGACTTCAGAATCCAGGCTATCCTGCACCTCCTCTACCTCACAATAAATTTCATAAATTTAACATTTGACAAAATTTATATACAAACTCCCTCTCAAATTAATCCAGAATGATATATCAATGATAATTTCAGATGAACCACTTGTATATTCAAAAACTTTTCTCATTTCCTTTAAAAACATCTCAAACAATTTTCACCCAAACCATTTGTTCATCATGTTTAGCACTTGGAATTTTGAAAATCAGCTCTCCAACATCAGTTGTCGAAAATCTTTTTAATTTTTTCAAAAATTTATACTAAAACACACTAAAATTCTTTTTGAATTCTTGAAAGAAATTAAATGCAGTAAAGAAAAATTTACAGACAATATTTTTGTGAGTTTGTGCAAGAGGATGATATCAGTTTTTGACAAATCACAAGTACCGTTGAGCTTAGTTACACATTAAGAATTAAACAATTCATTTAGATTGCCGATAAACTGATCCACTTAAATTTTCACACAAATTTCAACTAATTCAGGATATGAGTTAGGTGTTTTAAGGACTTAAACTCATTCATGTGTCCCACCTCTTGAATATACTCCCTTATCCAGATCCCAATATTCAGTCTTACAGGTGAGTATGCCACAGATGATATCTGTAAGGTTAGATGCGAAACCGTGAGAGCTCAGGTCAGAACTTCTGTTCAGCAGAGAGGTGACAGCTCGACTTTTGGTGGGTCCCCTTTAGAGGATCTTTTTTACAACAGCATTGATTAGCAATTTTATTGTTTCATCATTTTTGCTGAGGGTGGCGCTATATTTCAAGCAAGCAGAAAGTATTCTCCGGGGACTAGGCCATTGCTTCCGCAAAATCAGAAGTCCCGGGATAATACCCCAGATATCACTGAGTATAAAGACCTAGTATCTCAGAAAGAGGGACCTTTCAAACGAGATTTCAGGGGTTACCTATATATCCAAGTAGTGTTCCCCACGAAATAAGCAAGTTTGAATTTAATTTTATATCCCGAAAAAGCTTACTAAATGTGTAAAAACCTATCGGCATATCATCAGTGAGACCGTTTAACGCTATTTAAACATTACATTTCTTTAGCATACTGTAACTGTCAACTGATGTACTATCATTTCCTCTTCTTTGACACAAAAACTCATTTTGAAATTTATCATGTTTTTGTATTTTTCAAATTTTCTAATTTTTTTGGATTTTCTGAAAATTTCTACTCCCCCTAAAATGCAAATACATTAAAGGAAATTTGAAAACAAACTATACAAGTAAATTGACAACTGATATCAAATCGCTTCAAATCGCCATCCACTTGACATAAACAATCAGAACTCCCCCTTACAACAAACTATTTTCTCATTATGATTTCAAAACACTTAAGTTTGTTTTAACCAAAATGATTTTTCTGGAAAATAAATTTTGTTGGGGTTACCACTTGTAAATTTGGGTGAGAGATCATCACTTTGTTTCTCAACCACTTGTAGGAAAATGCAAGTACAACTTAATGTCCTTGATTTACCACTTATCAGTGAAAACCTTCTCAATCACTAGCAAGTTCAATTATCAACCAAAACCACTTGTAAATCAGAATATAATAATATAAAGATATCATCTGCAAATTTACCAACCAAACCTTTCAAGTATGATGCCGATTCTTGCTCCACACTTACCAACCTGGGAGCTCCGGCAAGTCCGGATGTTTACTTGTGAAAAACAGACATCCAAGCTTCACCAAACTTGGATGTTTCTTCCTCATCTGCACTTGGGTAAAAAGTTGCTTTCTTTGTTTCATAAAAATCTGTTGGGATTGAACCCTACCAGAGGAACAGATAATGAAAGCCAAAACTGGTTCACACAGTGGATTCGAAATAAGCTGCTGTTTACACTAAGTCTTATCCCTTGAAAGTGATTATAACTTCTGATGGTCTTATATCCACTGCCCGTATACAACTGCTGCTGTTCTTCTAACTACTGATGAAGCCCAAAAGACTGCTAAGAAGTAAACACTGCTGGTACAATCTACTGATGACAAAGCACTGCCTAACCAAGGACTGATCAACCTTGAGGAAAGCACTGATGTAAAGAGAGAGCAGTAGTTTAGCGTGTCATCTGTTTTATACATAGTCAGTGGTTAGGTTTAGCAGTGTTTGTATAAGAACATTTGTTACAGGTTGTTAGGTTGTTAGACGTCGCTTTCATGGTGACGTCAGCTGAGATGCCTCAGTGGTTTGGCTTGTCTATAAATAGAGCAGTACTCTGTACTGTTATACATTGATCGTCTTGAGTGAGCTCTTCTCCTCAATTCAATCCTTTCATCTTGTGCAACCAACCATGGAGTATCAGGCTGAGGGGGAGTTTTAGTTTGTAAGCATGCTTGTAATCTTTTGATTTGTATTGTAAATCTTTCGACTTATAGTGAAGCATGTGTTTATCTTAACTAATTCTCTTTTTGATTGTGTTTACAAAGTTTGTTATTCATTTCCGCTGCACTTTACATTGTTTCATATTCATTCATAGTTCAAATCATACAAACTAACACAATCATGAGAGCCTCCGATCCTAACAATTGGTATCAGAGCTCGGACAGTCAAATTCGATCTAACAATCAATTTGACATAACAGTTCAGCTCAAAAATTCATTGATACTAAGGTTGGTTGTATTCAGTTGAAAAACAGAGTAATGAGTAATTAGTTCAAAACTGTTATTCAAAAACTCTGTAAAACAACCAAGATGTCATAAGACACACAAATTTCACACAACAAGTGATGTCATACACAAGTCACTCATAGTTTTCAGATTTGAAAACATGTCTGTTAAACTATGGTATCATTTCTTCTTTTCAAAATTGATTTCAACTGTTGTTATGTAATTTGTGATGTTTTCATTATATTAGATGCTAAAGTATGAACCTCAGATTAACAAAACCTAGGTTCATAAAAACATTGGTGTTTTTCCAATGTAAAAAGAGGGAAATTAAAACTTTAGTCATTTAATCTTATGTGATGAAAAACAGGTTGAGATCCTCAAAAGGAACAAACCAACCTAGTTAAAATTACATTAAGAAGATCAGGGGTCAAAAATGTCCAGATCATAGGTGATGTGAAGTTTGGCATGAGCATGTGTATAAATGACCAAATCTCTCAAAACATTACTGCAAAATGATTTTGGAATAAGTATTCCTTCAAAAATGCCTCCCAGTGAGTATTTCAGTACTTATGAATGGGACGGGTGAAAAGGGAAGAAGAAAGTCATAGAAACTCAAAAAGCGTGTTTATCTCAAAACTTTTGAAGTCAAAAGAAAAGAGCATAAATAAAAACGCTTAAGAGTCAAAAATTGGGGTAACAATGGTCATCAAGCAACTGTGTGCATTCATTGGTTCAGGAAAAGGTTCAGGTAACAATAGTATTCGCAGAGAATAAACTTTCAAAAGGACTAGACAAAATTTCAGAATTATCACATAGTAACAAAATCTACACCAGGGTTTTCAAAAACTCTTGTGATTTTGTGTCCTCATTTTTCAGTTGTCAATCAATCAACAAGAGAATGGTACCAAACAGTGGTCAAAATGTATTTAAAATTTCATACCAATGTTGTCAAACCACTGACCATTTTCATTAGCTTGAGATTGTTATGATTAGGGATTTCAGTGGAAAATTATACCAGATTCTTTTTGATGTTGTTTTCAGAAAATACTTTATTTTTTTTCTCTGAAAAAGGATTCTCTCGAGTAAGGCAGGATATATCATTCTTCATTTTTTTAAGAATAAAATATTTTGAACTTTTACTGGTTTTTGATAGTAAAAGTTTCAATATCCTGTCAGGATGTATAACCTTTATTTTTGTTGGTTATATTATTCTCAAAACAGATCAAAAGGAATTTGGTACAAGTATCAAGGTCATATCTAACTTAAGTTTGTCTTAAAACTGATCAAAGAGTGATTGCCAAAAGACCTTGAAATACTGGGGTACTCTTGTTTTAATTTAAATATTATAGCAAGAATGAGCAGCCTTAGTAAAAAGTTTACATCATATGGGGTACTAAACCACTGTCAAGGAGTTGTAAAAACTTCAAAATATGTAAATGACATGTGGCAAAACCTTGAATGAAAATTCTTAAAACAGTTGCTGACATACTAGTCTTTCAAATCATTACCATTACTTTATCCCTAACCACTGGTTTGTTCAAACATCTGTTTCCTAAATACTGTCCACTGCTGAAAGTCAGCCACTGATCTTTCATTTTCTTGACAAGCACTGATGCTCAAAATCAGTGTCCTATCCACTGATATGCTATCCACTGATAGTAAAAACCACCCACTACTCTCATATTGTTACCGTTGTAGCCACTGATACTTGTTTCATCAGTGGCTCTCAAAACAACTGTCCTCCATAAAACATCTCTTCATCAGCGGATTGACACGTGGTCAGCTTTTAGCCCTTAGATCTTTGTAACCGCTGCCACATCAGCACTTACTTTTCCCTAAATAAAACCTTGATCAAAACCCCAAACAGGGTTTTACACTGTCGAATTGAATTCCAAAAATTCTCTTCTCAAAGCAGTTTCCAACTTTCATTTCAAATCATTCTTCATCTTTCTTCGTCTTTTCAACCTCCATCTCATCAAAATGACGAAATCAAAATCAAAGTCAAAATCATCATCTTCGTCCAAAGAGGTCGCTCAAATGGCCACTGAACCCATTGAAATTCCGTACAAATCCCCGCATAATTATTTGGGTCTACTCACAAAACCCACCAACAACCACACATTCGATTCCATCATTGACACCATATCTGCATCAAAGTACAAAACTTTGCTTACCGCAGATGCTCCAATTTATCTGCAAACCCAGAGAGAGTTTTGGGAAAAGGCTACGCTTGAAAAACAAGATGATAAAGTCATTGCCATCAACTCCTCGATACAGGGTAAAGTGATTCAAATTACTCCGCAATCAATCTCAGAAGTCTTTAAACTTGATGAACAGATAGTTAAAACTTCCTTTGATAAAGCCAAGTTGAAAACTGATTTCTTAAAAAGGGGATATGCAGAATAATCAAAGGTAGATACCTTACAAAAAGGTTACTTCCCTTCTGCATCAAGGTTTTTATTTCACACACTTTTGATGTGTGTTTCAAATAAAACAACAGCGTTTAACGAAATACCATTAAAAATTCAATGTCTGGGTTACGCTATTTTAAAGAATGAAAATTACAACTATTCCCAGGAGATCTTTAATGACTTGGTAAAAAATGTTGATAGCAAATCATTTTTACTTTTTCCAAGATTTTTAAGCTACTATTTTAAACAAAAATTTGAAAAAGAAAATTTGCTCAAATAGGGTGTTTATTTTCAAATAAAAGGGTTAACAACTGAAACATTTTCTAGAATGATGGCACCAATAAAAACGAAAGCATAGGTGCCTGAGCAGATTTTAGCAGTTACCACTGCTCCTCAGACATCTGCTGCTGAGCCCACTGCTCCAGGTGATTATAGCAGCACAACCACTCTTTGAAACCCACACCTGTAATTACCAAAAAGACCAAAAAGAAATCATACAAAAAGCCCACCAAACCCAAGAAAAAGGCAACTCTGGAAGATGAGATCCCAGAGCAACTGCCTGTGACAACACAAATGTCACCAAAAACCACTGCTGCTACTTCCTCACAGCAGTTGGTAGAAAGATCTCCACCATTGCCTCAAAATCCTCCTGCATCCTCACAAAAGGATCAGGTTGTAAACACAGGGACCCCACAATATGAAGCTCTGGACCCAATCGGATCCATCTTCCTCAGTCCTGATCCTAAGGACATGTCTCTTTCAACACGTATACCCTCACCAATCACATTACCACAATCAATAATGCCCTTGTTGCATGCAGTTGCTATAGCTCAGACACAAACCATTTCCTCTCTATCACCTATCACTTAGAGTATACTCCCACAAGTGACTGGGTCTGATGCTACTACTCCTGCTATCCCAGCAACAACTGAGGATGTTACACCCCTTGAGTTACAAGTAACTCTTGGTGGTAGTTCAAGTGGAGCAGCAACTACAAGTGATGGATCAACAAATCTGCATTTGGACAATTGTTTCATTAATAAGACTCCCTTGAAGGCAATTTCTTCTATAGCACCTTCGGTAACCACCAGTGAGCTTGTTCTAACCACTGGCACCATCAAAGGGTTATCAAGTGTTGAAGAGAGAAGACCCCAGAACCAAGAACAAGGGGCATCAATGGGTGATTTTTGGGACTCAGTTCCTAAGTCACACATTGATACAACCACTGCTGGTGGGGAAACAGATGATTCCTTTAAATCGGATGATGTTTCAAAATATCAGGAATTGACGGGCAGAGTTGAAAAACTTGAAACATCAGTTGCTAAAATAAAGGATATGGTGCAACAACTGTTAAAAGCACAAAAAGCACAATCCACTGCTGCTCCACCTCAAGCATCTGCTCCACCACAAGCACTTGCTGCAAATGAGCTCTGGAATCTTTTTCAACCCCTGCTTGAAAAACAAAAACAAATGGCTGATCAGCAGCATCAAATGCATGTAAAAATGCTGACAAACATGGTGGAGTCAAGATTTAAAGATACTCAAGCAGACATCAAGGCTATAAAGGACAGCATCCAAAGCACCAATGGAAAAGCTCCCTCCACTATCTTTTTCATGGATAACCCTCTTCCAGATAATGCCAAAAAGGGGGAGAAAATGAAGTTGAAAAAGAAGGGAATAGAAGATGGTCTGTATATTGAACCAGAACAAGAAAAATAGACATCTAAACCACCTCCAAAAGGCTCCAAACCTCAACCCATAAAATCTCAAACTTCCATCCAAAAAGCTGATACAACAGTGGTTTCAAAAACTGCTTGCCAAACAACTGTCATTGCTTCAACACACACCACTACAACACACACCACAACCACTACCCTACCACCATCATCATCTATAATAACATCACCACCATCGTCTCCTGCCAAAAAGCAGAAGACAGCAGATGTTACAACATCTGTTGTAATGACAACAGTGGTTGAAACACCAGTTGTTTCAACATATGTTAGTCAATCACAAATCACTACTACTCAAACCACTGATCCACCCAAGACATCATCAGCCTCTCCTACAATAAAAAGGAGAAGGGTTTTCATTCCTGATGATGATTCTCCATCACCACCATCAAAAAGTACTTCACCACCTTTAACCCCTGCTCAAAAGCAGAAGACATCTACTGACAAATCAGTAGTTGTATTGACAACAGAGGTTGAGACACCAGTTGTTTCAACAGTTGTTAGTCAACCATCCACCACTGCTCTCATCATTCCTACATCACAACCAAAATTACCTCCATACATAAAGCTTCACAAAAGAAAAAGAGAAACAACTCAGGCAACTGATGAAAAATATGATCCTGTTGCTGCTAAATATCCACTGGAACTAGAAGCTGTGAAAAATGAGATGAAACAATTTTACACCGAGGATGATCCTTCAAAAAGAAGATTTCCTTCTCTCATAGGCTTCATAGTCCTAGAAGACATGGATGAATATCTCGAGATGAAAGCAAGGCAAGCAAAGATTAGAGCTAAACTCGAATGCAAAGATCAAGGTGATGAAGCCATTTCTGAAAAATTAGAATTTTTGCTCACAAAAGTCAAGCTGATGGAAAACTATGCACAAGATTTGAGCAAAGAATAAGCAGATCAACGAAAAGAAATGAGAAAAAGTTATCTTGCATACATCATGAAAGAAAAATTCTATCAAGCTGAAGAAAACCAATTTGAAGAATGGCCAATGGTTGCCTTAAAGCATGAAGCAAACAGAATTGAAAGGATTAAAAATGATCCAAGAAAGAAGAAGACAGCTCCAAATTGGAACAAATACAAAAAGCTCATTGTTGATCTTACATCCGAGTACAAAAAGAAAAAACAGGAACTGATAGATGCTAAGGTGGATACTGCTGAAGCCATAGCAAAATGGACAAAGCAGTATACCGACGAGGCTTATGAAAGGCTGAAGAAAAGAAGGATAACAGTCTCAGAAACTTCTAACAAGCCAGACTATAACAAGATAGAACAACAGCTGGATGCTCTTAAATCACTTATCACATCAGCAGATAACCCTATCCTTGTGGAAAACCAAGAAAAAGGAAAACTGCTGACCAGTGAAGAAGAAAAAGAAAAGGAAGCTGAGTACTTCACAGAAGCCATCAAGAAAATGGATCTAAAAGAAGAGAGCTCAGTGAGCCTTCAAAACCTTGTCAAAAAGGAATTAACCAAACCTGCATCATCAAATACTTCAACAGATATCTCAGACAGTGAGCTTGATTAACAAAAGACACAAGAGCAAATTGACAAAGAAGTTGCAGAAGACATAGCTGCAGCAAATGAAGTCATAGAAGAAGCTTTCAAAAGAATGTCTGAAGTTCAGGATACTGCTTTACAATTTTTCTCAACGACAAAATCCCCAAGCTCATCAGAAAATAAATCTCTCCCAAGAAACCCATTGGGTTCAAAAGTACTAAAGTGGCTCTCTGATCAAAAGACCCATGTATTTACCCTGGTCAGATCCAATGGTGAAATGAAGTACATATCAAGGAAAGAAGCACTAGGCCTTAGTGTTGAAGATTTGCAGGATCTCCTTGAACTATCATTGTGCAGGGATGAGGATGACACAAGTTCCAAAGTTTTTGAAGAAGAATTTAAAAGACAAGCTAGTGAACTACTGATGAGGAATAAAGATCCAAAATAATGAAGTGTTTTGGCATTATCTGTTCCAGGGGGAGATTGTTGGGATTGAACCCTACTAGAGGAACAGATAATGAAAGCCAAAACTGGTTCACACAGTGGATTCGAAATAAGCAGCTGTTTAAACTAAGTCTTTTCCCTTGAAAGTGATTATAACTTCTGATGGTCTTATATCCACTACCCGTATACAACTGCTGCTGTTCTTCTAACTACTGATGAAGCCCAGAAGACTGCTGAGAAGTAAACACTGCTGGTACAATCTACTGATGACAAAGCACTGCCCAACCAAGGACTGATCAACCTTGAGGAAAGCACTGATGTAAAGAGAGAGCAGTAGTTTAGTGTGTCATTTGTTTTATACATAGTCAGTGGTTAGGTTTAGCAGTGTTTGTATAAGAACAGATGTTACAGGTTGTTAGGTTGTTAGACGTCGCTTTCATGGTGACGTCAGCTGAGATGCCTCAGTGGTTTGGCTTGTCTATAAATAGAGCAGTACTCTGTAATGTTATATCTTGATCGTCTTGAGTGAGCTCTTCTCCTCAATTCAATCCTTTCATCTTGTGCAACCAACCATGGAGTATCAGGCTGAGGGGGAGTTTTAGTTTGTAAGCATGCTTGTAATCTTTTGATTTGTATTGTAAATCTTTCAACTTATAGTGAAGCATGTGTTTATCTTAACTAATTCTCTTTTTGATTTTGTTTATAAAGTTTGTTATTCATTTCTGCTACACTTTACATTGTTTCATATTCATTCATAGTTCAAATCATACAAACTAACACAATCATGAGAGCCTCCGATCCTAACAAAATCCTTTACCCCTTTGACTTTACCCTCAACCATTTTTCCAAAAATCTTTTTAACTTTTCCATTAAAAGCTTTATCAACATCAAATTCTTGCTTCTCAGAATAGAACTGATTCAAGATCTCAACTTTCCCAATCTTTGATTTAAAATATTCAGCCCTCAATGGTGGAAAATGAACATCATCCATTGGAGGTACTGATGTTTCCAGTTTTATCTCAATTTGTGGCTTGTCTGACTTTGTGGAATCAGAATCATCGCCAATTTTATCATAAAACTTCTTAACAACCCACACTTGGTTGTCATGTTTGGCTCTCTTTTGATAAAAATGAGTCTTTGAGCATTCACCAACTTCATATGTTGAATTTTCAAAAATTTTGAATTTTTCAGTTGGTGGTTCATTTTTCTCAACAACTTTTTCTTTAAGTTTCTTAGAGACTTCCTGTTTTGTTTTTGATGCTTGAGAACAGTTCCATGCAATGTGACCTGCTTCATCGCACTTGAAACAGGTTCTAGTCTATTTTCTGTGAAAAACTCCAGTTCCTATTCTCTTCTTCTCAGCAAGAAACTCCTGATTTGATTGTCTCCAAAAAGGTTTCTTCTGTTCTTCCTCAGCACTTCCTCCTGAAATAAAATTCATTTTTGATTTAAAATCTCGAACATATTTTTCATTTTTATAATTTTCAGGTGGAATAAATCCAAGACCTTTCTTTTTAAATTACCATTATGGTTTGGTTTCTTTTGAAAACCAGAACCAGAACCGTAACCCTTTTTCTTGTTTAACCGTTGTTGAACTCTTGAAGTGTATTTTTTAGGTTTTTCTTTAAGATTTACATCTTTTAGTTCAGAAATATTAATTTCAGTTAGTTTGAAAACCTTTTTGATCTTTTCAAAATTAACACTTCTTATTGGAAATTCTAAATCAGAATATAATTTGTCTGAATCAATCAATGTATATGCCACTTTGATTGCTTCATCATTCAAATTAGATTTTGATAACAGGAATTCTTTATTGTACACCTATTTAACCGACAACTTTGAATTGTTGACCGACGAACTCGAACTTTTGACGGACGAACTTTAATACCCAGACTCGGATTTTGACTCAGACTTTAACTCCGACTCCTCATCTGTATCCAACACCTGATCGACCACCTTTTTAATTAACTCGGACTCATGATCAGTGTCAGACGATGTAAAAACCACATCAATGTTTTCTGGTAATTCATCGGTTATATCGGACTTTAACTTTATATTGACCGCTTTTTCGACTTGCTCCTCATTCGGTTTTCTAGGCGAATACCCTTCCCAAATCGGAGGCGGACACTTGTTATAACTAACACTCTGTTTCTTACCAGTATCTTTCTTCTTTGGCTTCTCATCTTTAAATGCTTCAAAACCTGCAACAGTTGGATAAATTCTATCAATAAGATAATCAGAACTAGAATAACTCTGTAATAAACGTCTAATTCTCTCATTTTCAATCTTTTCTGTCTCCAACTCCTTCTGCAACTTGGCACATTCTTCGATGTATGTTAGTGCATTAAGTGTCTATCGCCTCCGTCAATCAAAATCGTAGTAGAAACCGAAGAATGCAAGACTTGATGATGTTATTAGTTAGTAAAGGCAAGGTGGCAATTTTGTAAATAATGAGATTTCTCATTATAACCTTGTGCCTATAAATAGGAGCTTTAGTTGTAAAGTTTAAGACTTTTGGCTCATTTGGAGATTTAGAGACCGAATCCTAGAGAGAGAAAGTCTAGAGAGAGAAAGTCTCTCCGTGTGATTCTCGGCTATTGTACACGACATATTATTCAATAGAATCACGTCATTTGTACGTTATTGTGTGTTCGGTCACGTACGTTCACGGATTCCGCACGTCGAACGTTCGTTACGCAATCGAACGGTGTCAAAACCGGTCCTACAAGTGGTATCAGAGCTAGGAGCTCGATTGCTTGATCAAACACATCGTTTTCGTACCAGATTTCAGCCGATTCAGATCCGATTTCATCTATTTCTTCATCTTCTACCTATTTCTTACATTTTTCACGGTTTTTAGTCAAATTGAACTTGTTTTCACGGTCCGATTTGTCTGAATTTTTGATATGTTGTGCGAAAACACCTGATCTATAATCCTATCAAGTTTCAGATCCTAATTCCTAGCCGTTTAGGAGAAATCTGAGTTTTTGTGTCCGACATCGTTTGAAAGTAACCCTCCCGTTTGAAATTGACACAATCGTTTGAACCATATCGTTTGAGGTGGTCGTTTGAATTTCTATCGTTTGAAACTGTCCGTCCCGTTTGGACTATTGTTTGAAACTGTCCGTCCCGTTTGAACTATCGTTTGAAACTGTCCATCCTGTTTGAAAGAGGACATCCCGTTTGAACTATCGTTTGAACTAGCACATGACCGTTTGAAACAGTCCTGACAGTTTGAAACAGACCTGACCGTTTGAACCTGTGACTGTTTGAAATTGTCGTCCGTTTGAGGACATGACAGTTTGAGAGTTGTCCGTTTGAGGACATGACAGTTTGAGGGTGTGACCGTTTGAAATTGGGTTAACCGTTTGAAGATTGCATGTCTGTTTGAAAGTATCATAAAGATAACATGACCGTTTGAAATCCTGTCTGTTTGAAAGTGGTTATCAGTTCATGTGATTAATATTCATCGGCTCAATCAAATTAAAACAAACAGATTCACTTGATAATTGGTTCAATAGGATTTTAGTTGGTAATTGATTTTGTCGGACAATTGATTTTCTTAATATCAAGAATATGGTGACAGCTTAGTGGACATTGAGGTCAAATGAGAAATTAGTTCACAAAATATTGACAGCCATTTAGAAAGTCAAAGTTGTCAGATCATTATCATTTTGTCGATCATTAATTTCTTTTAAGTGAGGTCCAATTAAAAGTGTTTGTGATAGTATCTTGTTACACGTGATCTGATTGAGTGTATTGATAATTAGCTAGTGATCATATACCATGTGCTGAGTGATATATCGATTGGTGTGAAACATTATTGAGAAAAGTTTGATTAAAATGTGCGGCCAAATAATGTTTAGTATGAAAATTCAAATTGTCGAATATTGATAAAGGTCAAAACAGATTCAGAGTTTAATTGATAAGGCCCAGTTCTCGAACATCATTTTGTGAGGCCCAATCATCATTAAGTATTAATAAGCCCAAATTTGTCCATTGATCAATCGGCTTATTCGTTTAGTGATTTCACTTGAACAACTTTGGATTGAATCCGCAAATCTTCGACAACGAGTCTTAGATTGATTTCATCAACAAACACACTGTTACGTATTCAGTTTGTTTGAACTAATAGCTTGTTTAATTTGTTTGCAGGTGATTTCGAGGTAATTCAAGGACATAAAATCATGGGGAAAAACGACGAACCCATTCCTTGGAAAGATAACCGAACTGAAGAGCAAAAATATAAATACAAAAAAATGATTGCTGAAAACAAAATAATTAGAATATCTCGTATCTTTTTGGAAGCGAGGAGAGCAAATAGGTGGGATTCAGACAGAGAGTGTTATCTTGATGAGTATGGAAATATTGCGATCGATGATAGTACGCTTGATATAGAAGCCATAATCCAGCAGTACAAAGAAGAGGATGATTATTGGCAAAAGAAATGGTGGGGAGATGAAGAAGAGAAAAAGAAAAAGAAAGAGTTACTAGATGAAATTGAAAGAAACTCAGAAAATATGAGTTTGGATGAATTTCTTGAATTAATCAAAAAGATTAAAGAAGGAATGACAAAGAATGAAGAAGAAGAAAAATATGAAATTTCAAAAAGTGAAGTTGTGTGCTCAAAATGCGAAAAATCCGAAGCAGAAAATTTCAATCTCTTGAAAGATGTGGAGAATTTGACAGTGGAAATCAAAAGTTTGAAGGATGAGAAAGAATCTGATAATAAACAGATTCTTGAAATAAGAGAAAATTGTGAGAAATTGAAGTCACAAAATGACAAACTGTTGAGTAGTTTGGACAGTTTGACATTGGAAATTAACGATTTGAAAGAAAAAGAAAAAGATTTTGGAAAAATCAAAATTGAAAATGAAAACGTTTTTTGGATAAAATTGGAAAATGAAACGTTAAAAGAAAAAGAAAAAGATTTTCAAAATCAAATCAAGATTTTAGAAGATGAGAGAGATATTTTTGTTAAAGATAATCTTGAAAAACAAATTGAAATCAATTCTCATCTTGCTAAAATCATTCAGCTTGAAAAAGAAGCTGAAAAAGCTCGGATGAAAATCAAAGAGCTTGAAGTGAAATTGAAAGGTTTTGTGACTTCGGCACCATATGAGTGTCCAAAACCGATCAATTCAGTTCCAATAAGTGACAATGTCACAAATTTTGACAAAGTCAAAATTGAAGATTGTGATGAAATATCTGATGATGAAAAAGAAAAGAAAAGAAAAATATTTTTAGATTTACAAGAAAAATTTAAAAATACTGTTTTGCAATCTACTGAAACAGGTGAATGTTCTAAACAAAAACCTGTTAAGAAGAGTGTAGAACAGAAACAAAAAGATAAAAATTTGAAAAAAACTTAAAAATGAAAATAAAAGCTCATCAGATAAGTCATCCAATCATTTTGAAAAATCACAAAAATCTAAAAATGAAAACTCACAAAATGTTGGTAATAAGTGGTGCAGGTTTGACCACAGTGCTTCAAAGCCAAAACAAGTTTTCAAGAAGAGTGATGATTACCACAAAGCCAGACAATGTTATGATCTAAGCATATGGTGTGAAAGTGGTGAATGGTACGATAACAGAGTGTGCTACACCTGTGGTGTGAGAGGACACATTGCTGTTAACTGCCAGAATTGGAGTTATGAAACAAGAAGATGCTATAATTGTCAAATCAGAGGACATATTGCCAGAGATTGCCCGAGGAGATCGATGGGAAGATTGAGGGTTGAATCTCAAAGAATGGCAAAGAAGCCAGTCAACGTCAAGCTCCATGAACAGAAGGTTCTAAAACCTAAAGTTCAGGATCAGACAATTCAAGAAAAGAAAGTTAAACTTTCACTGGGGCAAAAAGACAGACTGCGAAAGAAAAGGAAGAAGGCGAGAGAATATCTCGAGAAAATTTTGTCTTCGGGTTCACCAAACAGATTGAATAAGAGTTCTGATGAATCAACTAACTTGATTGTAAAGTCAAGCAAGACGAATTCATCAGATACAAATCTGAGGACGAAAGAGAAAAAGGAGAAGAAGAAAATGGTTGGCGATGAATCTGATGTGTCAAAGTCAGACAAGCCACCATCAGGCAATGAATCTGACAGGTCAAAGTCAGACAAGCCACATTCAGGCAATGATTCTGGTTCATCAAAACCAGAAGAGCCATCTGTTGAGGTAAAAACTGTCAAACCCAAGGCTGGTCAGGCTTGGGTGAATCTTTTCAAATAGAAAAACCTGACTTGCCGGAGTTCCCAGGTTGGTAAGTGTGGAACAGGTATCGGCATCATTCTTGAGAAATTCACAGGATGGTAACTGTGATATTTCGATTTACAAGTGGTAAATCAGGTACATTAAGTTGTACTTGATTTTCTACTAGTGTTTGTTGTTGACAAGGGTCTTAATTGTTAATTCTTTAAAATGGTTGAAAACGAACAATGTGATGAAACCCCGAGTTTGTGAAAAGACAAACAAAACTAATTTTCCGGAAAAAACCATTTGATTAAAACAAACTTAAGTGTTTTGAAATCTAAATGGGAAAATAGTTTGTTGTTAGGGGGAGTTCTGATTGTTAAGCCAAGAGAATGGCGAATTGAAGCGATTCGATATCAGTTTGTCACGTTTTTTGTATAGTTTGTTTTCAAATTTTCCTTGAAAATCAAAATTGAAACATATTTTGATTTTAGGGGGAGAAAAATTTTAAAAAAAATTAGAAAATTTGAAAATTTCAAAAACATTGGAAAAGAAAAAAATGAGTTTTGTTGTGAAAAAGAGGAAATGATAGAAAATCAGTGAACTATCATAGCATGCTAAAGAAATGTAAATGTCAAATGTGATAAATGGTCTCACTAAAGATGTGACGATAGGCTCAGCTAGACTAGTAGATTTGCGATAACGATACAAACTTAAATGAAAAAGTCTAGTTCTAGTGGGAAACACGGTTGAAAGCATAGTACTTAGTTTTGTCCTTCTTGACTGTGTGCCTACTCGGTAATCGCTGAATGTCGAAAGACATAAAAACCGGTCAGTTTGTGAACTTTCACAACTTGCTGAAAAGTCGCTGTGATTGTGCATTTTATTTTGCAAAGATTTAAACTTGTTTTATTTCTTTCTTTTGTTTAAGCATCGGACATCCTCTGCGTATACGTGAGTATCGACCTGGATGTTGTTGCCTAAACGTTCTGCTTTATTTTCTTTGGTGTTTTGTTTAAACTTTGGATCACCTATGCGTATACGGGAGTATCGACCTGGTGGTTAAAGCCTAAACAACTTCAACTTGTTTTATTTTTCTTATTTTGTTTAAACATTGGACTTTCTCTGTGTATACGGAAGTATCGACCTGATTGTTAATGTTTAAACATTCTGCGTTGTTTTCGCACATATCACAGTTGATGAAAGTTTAAAGGCATTACTTGAGTCAGTGTATTACATGATGAGGGGATATGCTGAGATCGTGGGGTCCATAAGAATTTTAGTGCTATCTTAATATACCTTAACGTATCGGTAAGCATTTCGAAAGTTTTTAGATTGAGCTTAAGAGGACAACTATATCGTCAATCTAAGTGAATCATTTAGAACTTAAAATGTCAAAAGCTTAACGGTGCTTGTGATTTGTCTCATAGAATGATATGATCCTCTTACACAAACTCACAAAAATATTGTTTGTATATATTTCTTTACTGCATTTCAGTCAAGATCTAAAATCCAAAAAGATTTTCGGAGTGTTTTAGCATAAAATTTTGAAAATGCAAAAAGATTTTCGACAACTGATGTTGAAGGACTGATATTCAAAATTCCAAGTGCTAAACATGATGAATTGGATTGGGAGAATATGTTGAAAACTTTGAATGTCATATACAAATGTTTTGAAAGATTGTGTGCTTTAGTTAATCAAGGTCATTCATTTGAACTTGATGTAACTAGTATGATTGTTGAATTAATGATTTCTACCAGTAAGTTTCTTAGATCTAACTGTTATAAATTTGTGAAACTTATGTTGAGGTAGAGGATGTGCAGGTTAACCAGGTTTCAAATCCTGAGCAGATGCAGAACAAAGCCAGGAATTGATCCTGAATTTGTGAACTTGTGAAAGCCAGACTACGATCCCGACAGCTGAGTCTAAGGGGGAGTCTGAAGACGAGCTCAACGCAAGAGAAAGCGTGGATTCAAAGAGCCAGATATCTATCTTGGAGGAGCTTGTATTCGGAAAGGCAGGTGACGATCCCAAAAGCACGGAAGCTTGACGAAAGGGGGAGCCTGAAGAAAAAGACTACCGAGAGGGAGAGCAACTGAGTTGAAGACAGATCTACGGGGATTCTGTTCAAGATAGAGAAAGACAAGATGCTACGAGATTGACTACGACAATATCCAAGGGGGAGTCTGTTAGTGCATTAAGTGTCTATCGCCTCCGTCAATCAAAATCGTAGTAGAAACCGAAGAATGCAAGACTTGATGATGTTATTAGTTAGTAAAGGCAAGGTGGCAATTTTGTAAATAATGAGATTTCTCATTATAACCTTGTGCCTAGAAATAGGAGCTTTAGTTGTAAAGTTTAAGACTTTTGGCTCATTTGGAGATTTAGAGACCTAATCCTAGAGAGAGAAAGTCTCTCCGTGTGATTCTCGGCTATTGTACACGACATATTATTCAATAGAATCACGTCATTTGTACGTTATTGTGTGTTCGGTCACGTACGTTCACGGATTCCGCACGTCGAACGTTCGTTACGCAATCGAACGGTGTCAAAACCGGTCCTACAATGTAATGATTAATTGCCTCCTGCTTTGTCATCATCACAGAATTCATCATAGTCAATGCGTCTTCTCTTTCAGAGTTAGTCTTTTGCAGACCAGTTACTGTTCTGTTTAGCACATCGTAAGATTCTTTCACATAGTTGAGATTGAACAATAATTGCTCTTTCATCTTTTCTTGCTCGCTCAGTTTCTCATCTTTTTCTGCACATTTCTTGCAAGATTCTGAACACTTTAAGCAAGGCTTGCTAACTTCCACAATCTTTTCATCTTTGATGACTTTCTCAACCTCAATCACCGGTTCAGTTTCAATCACCTTTTCAACTTTAACTTCTTCTTTTTGAACAGTTTCTTCTTCTTGATCAACACTTTCATTCTTCATTTTCTTTTGTTCTTTTGCTGCACATCTCTCCTTCAGTTACTCCAAGCGATCTGCAAAATAAACTTGAAAACTTTCAGGAGATAGATGATTTTTAGAGATATTAATATGCCTTTCTTCCTCATCATCACCACTATCATCAGTTGGTGATTGATCAAAATCTATCGCCTTTTCAGAACTATCATCTGAAGAACCAGAATCAGATGGTGTTTGATCAAACTCTAATGCTCTTTCAGAACTTTCATCTAAAGAACCAGAATCAGTTGAAGTTTGATCAACAACAGTTGCTTCTTCTGAACTATCATCGGATAAAACATATTCTTCTTCTTGTTTCTTCTCATGAACACCAATTGCTTTCATCCACTCTGTAAACAAATCCGGTTCTTGAACTATCTTTGCCATGAAAGCTTTAAAATTTCCATTCTCATCTGCAAACATATCCCAGCTAAACCCTTCAGGTAATTTTTCATCATCTTGGTTTATTAAACATACTTTACTGTCAGCTGATATGTATTTGTTCCAATTGAAACCTGGAGCCATTTTCTCATCATCTTGATTAATAATGCCAGAATAAGCTTTCTTGTTAGCATCTTCAATCATTTTCCCATGAGCAGTTTGTGTTTCTTTTTGTTGATATGGTTGATGAGCAACTTGTTGATATATGGCTTTCTGATAGTAATCATCTTTTCCAAATGGATTCTTTGCTCCACTAGCCTCTTGATTTTTGCATTCTCTTTTGAAATGACCTTTCTCCCTGCATCGAAAACACGTAACTTTAGATTTATCAAAACGCAAAGTAGACACATGTGCATCCAGAAAATCATTTATCCCTGTTATCATTTTAAACTTTTCAGCTCTCCTCAAGACACTAGCTAGACACCATTTGATGTCCATGAGCTCCATCTCTTCAGCGTCTATCTGATCATAATCCTCTTTCGTCAGCATAGGATTTCCGATCCTCCCTGCAACCAAACCTTCATATGATTGTAGCACAGTTGCAAGTAACGCCATGTGATCTTTTGCAATTTCTTCAGAAAAACTTTGACCATCTGGAAGATTCAATGCAATGTTGCACTGTATCACACAACCATTTCCACTTTTTGAACTTTGAGAATGAAAGCTTGCAGTTGAACTCTTTGGATTAACACTTGGATATGAAGAAAATCCACTGCTGCTATTTGGACTTTGTTCAACATTTTCTGACGAGTTTCCAGCACTAAAAGCAGTTTGAATTTTCGGACTCATTTCAACCTCTTGAACATTTCCTTTGTAATACATTTTCACATCTTGTTGATTACTCGGATTATTCATCCTTGCAATCTTTTGCTGTTCAAGATCTTGTCCCTCAATCTTCTCAATGAACTGAGATATCGTCAAACCATCATAAACTCCAGTGTTCTTTAAGATCATCAAAAATGTACCCCACTCTTTCTGAGGTAATGCATCAGCAAGTTTGTCTACCCATTCTTCTCTATCTTTGGTTATGCTTAACAACGACATAGAACGAACTAAGTGGCAATATCTTTCAATTAGCTTCTTTGTATCTTCCCCGGGCAAACTAGTGAATAGATCAAATTCTTTCTTAAGTAATGCCTTTTTACTTTTAATCATCTTTTCACTTCCTTCAAACTTGATTTTAAGAGCATCCCAAATTGATTTTGATGTTTTGTCATGTTGAAGCAATACAAATATGTCTTCTTTAATAGCTTGCTGAAGAAGACTGATCATCATTTTTTCAGCTCTATACATGTTACGTTCTTTGTCACTAAACTCTGAGATTTCTTTTATAACTTGCAGATCTGTACATGGTAAAACATACTTCTTCAAAATACATTCCCATGATCTCAGATGGTTTGCTTGAACCCAGTTTTCAAACCAATCTTTCCATCCGTAATACTCCTCAATGCTCATTAGCTTCGGGGGTTTTTGTGTAGTTCCAGTTTCATTTTCCAAATTCATATTTTGAGCAATGGTAGCTGGTGTAGTCGAAGATGTGGCAAACGCGTTGTAAAATTCTTCACTCATGATTCGGCAACACGTTTTTCAAAAACAACACTTTTCAAGCGGAATAAAGTTTAAGCAAAATAAGCCAATTCAAGCGAAATCACTCTCTCAAGCGAAATCAAAACTATCAAACTCAAACCCTGTTCAAGCGGAAACATTACTTGAAGCGGAATCACCTGCTTGCAGTTTCAAGCAAAATAACCAATTTGAAGCGGAATCAGGCAATGTTGAAGCGGAAACATAGGTTTCGCTTAAAAATCTCAAGCGGAATAACGTCTTTGAAGCGGAATAAGGTTGTGTTCGTTCAAGCGGAACCACAACTTAGGTCCATTTTAGTCATTTTTAAGCCGAATTTTGTTCTGAAACTCTCAAGGGTTTGTTAAAATGCAGTTTTACACAATATGTGAGAAAATTAGCCGATTTTAACCGTGAAAACTTCTTGATTTTGAAAAGAAGGTGTAGAAAACAGAAATTTCAAGCTGAATTGGAAAGAACTCCTCCTCCTGAGCTCTGATACCACTTGTAGGATCGTGTTGTGACCCAATCGAGTCGTTCAGAGGAGTTTTAATCTGTTTAAGAGGCGGTAACTAAGAAACAGACTTCGAAACAGCTTGCAAATCACTTTAAACAACTTTCTGATTGATATAACACTGATTACATGCAGAAAACAAACCAGCTACACCTCAGTATCAAATTTCACAACTGTTACAACTGATTCGCTTGAACTGCCTATTTATAGGCATGGGGTTTCGCTTGAAAGTGACAAGGTGCAATTCAAGCGGAATCATAACTTGCTGATTTTGCATGAAAATGACACAAGTCATTTCAAGCGGAATCTGCTCTTTCAAGCGGAATCACACTAAATAACACATAAAACTGCTATTTTCTCGAACACCGTGCCCTGATCTAACATATCTAGAGACAAGACTTGATACAAGATGAAGTCGACAGACGCATGCACCAACAAAACAGAGTCAGGTCAAATGGAGTCTGACGGGAAATCTGAAAGTGAGGAGATCAAAACTGAAGGAGTGTCTGAGTCAGAGTCTGATAATGTCGGTAAACAGGATGTTGATTTTGAGCAAGAGGAAAAGATTGTTGAAAAGATTGATTCAATCTCTGAAACTTCATGCAAAAAATGTTCAAAACCACGCATGGAATATCTTGAAAAAGACAAAAGGTTTCAGGAATTGAAACAATACACTGATGAGGTTAAATTTGACCTAAGTGAAGTAAAAGAAGCTTATGACAAGTTGGCTAAATCTATCAAAATGATTCAAAAAGAGAGTCTTGAAAACGACAAAGCCACAAAATTGTTAAAATCAACAATTTTGGATAAACAAAAGGAAATCAACTTTCATTTGGATAAAATTGCTTCATTGAAAAAGGAATTGGAGTTAATAAAAATTGAAAGTGAAAGAATTGATAAGAAGTTGATGAGTTATGTTGCATCTTCATATGTGATTGAACAGATTTTCCCTAAACAACCATATGAAACACCTGTCTTTAACAGTGTTCCACCCCCAATGTGGAGTCATTACACTTAGAAGTATCCAGATGGGGTGGAAGCTGCTTTGAACCTCAAACTGAGAACCATTGAGAATGAGTTACCTGAGAATATTGATGTTACATTCTCTCCGTCAGACACTGACAATGAGTCACAGGTTATTAAGACCGTTGTTGACCAAGTGTTAGATGAAGAGAGTGATAACTCAGATTTTGAAACCGTGAAAACTCATTTGGAAAGTTCCAATTCTGATGTTGAAAATGATGGTAACTTTTTGGACAAGTTTATACCAAAATCAGAAAAGGTTGTGAATGATGATCCGATCATGGTGGTCTACACAATGATTGGAACCGACAAACTCTATTCTGATTTTGAGTATCCGATCCAAAATGCGAACATGAAAAATGTTGAAAAGGTGTTTAAACTTGTTGAGATTGATATTTCAGAGGTAAGAAACAACGAGTTCTTTTCAAAACCTAAAAGGTCTTTTGTGAAACAAAACAACCCTAGGAAGAAATATTGGGTGGGTAACAATGGGTCTAACAAGAAAAATGGAAACAATTTTAAAAACAAAGGGATTGGATTTGAAAAGAAAATGGCCAAGAAGAATGTTAAGCCAAAGGAAACGATGAGTGATGTTTTTGTTGTTGGTCCAAGTGTTGATGCTGAAAAAGAGTATATTTTCAGTCAAAAAGCCATTGATGATTTCAATGCAGCGAAGAAGCTGAAAGAAGAGTCGTACAAATCAACTTTTGTCGAATATGACAAAAGAGTTTGCTATCGCTGCAATGAGATTGGTCATATGGCCAAACAGTGCATGAAAGTCTTTGAAAAACCTGTTTTGCAAAAACCCCGACCTAAAATTTCAACTGATAACAAGGGTAAAAAACCAATGATTTCACCAGTTCGTATTTTGAAGAGAGGTGAATCTTTGAAGTCCGAGGAAAAGCCGAAATCAACTTTTGAGGTTGGCGAATCTTTGAAAACCCAAAAGACTTCAAAAATTTATCCAAAAATGAAAGTTTTTGAGAATCAATCTTGGATGGTGAAACCAAAATCATCAGTTGAAGAGAAAAAGATGGAAAGTGTTTTGAAAAATGAATCAAAAGTTTTTGAAAATGATGAGGATAAACTTGAATTTGAACTTGACAAGTTACTTGAAGAGTTTCCACCGATTATGAAGAAAGATTTAAAATCAAAAGTCAAATCTGTGGTCCCAAATGTCATCTTCAGTATTCCGAAAGTTGAAGTAGATTGTGATTTTGTGTTTGGAAGTATTCCGAGTGTTAAGAAATCATGGGCCTCATTATTTGAATAAATTGTCTGTGATGTTTGCAGGGGCTTCCGAAGCCGTTCATCTCAAAGTGGATAATGGACAGCGGAGCATCAAGACACATGACCGGAATGCTAGCATTGCTTTATGACGTTAAATCTTTAAACGGAGGATACGTGGGTTTTGCTGGGAATCAGGGAGGAAGGATGGTTGGTCAAGGGACTCTAACGAATGGAGTCATTTCGTTTGATAAAGTGAACTACATAATAGAACTTGAAAACAATCTGCTGAGTATCTCACAGATTTGTGACAAGTCTTTTACCGTACATTTCACTAAAAATGAATGTCTTGTCTTAAAACCTGGTTTCAAAGTTCCTGAAGACATGGTGTTGTTGCGAGCTCCACGCGAAAATGATTTGTATATTCTTGATATGAGTGTCGCAACAACAACAGATTATCAAAAACAATGTTTTGTGTTAAAAACAAAGGCTACTGAAAAAGAATCGATAATGTGGCATCGAAAGATGGGCCACATTCATGTTAGAAAAATGAACTTTCTTGTACACAATGATTTAGTTGAAGGTGTAAATTTGAAAAGTTTTCATTTAAATGATGATTGTGTAGCTTGCAAGAAGGGAAAGCAGACAAAGAAGTCACACCCACAGAAGTTGTTGAATTCAATCAGAATGCCTCTCGAGAGACTCCATATGGATCTCTTTGGATTAGTCAATGTGCAAAGTATTAGTGGAGATTTATACTGTCTGGTGGTCACTGATGATTTCACTAGATTTTCTTGGGTGGTATATATGGAGAGGAAAGATCAAACGTTTGAGTCATTGATGATCCTATTCAAAAAGATGGAAACGTTGTATAAGGTACCAATTAGAAGGATTCAGAGTGATAATGGAACGGAGTTCAAGAACAATCGCATGCTCGATTTTTGTAACGAAAAAGGGATTCTTCATGAATTCAGTGCACCATATACTCCACAGCAAAATGGTGTAGCTGAAAGAAAGAATCGCACTCTAATTGAAACTGCTCGAACGATACTGGCTGATACCAAACTACCGATCTATTTCTGGAGTGAAGCTGTGGCAGCGGCATGCTATACATTGAATCGCGTTCTTACTATGAAGAAATACAAAAAGACCTGCTTTGAACTTCTTCATAGATATAAACCAAATCTGAAGTTTCTAGAGCCGTTTGGATCACCGTGTACTTTTATTGATCAAGATGGAAAGTTTGGCACGAAGAGTAATGAAGGTTTCTTTATTGGATATGCGAGTCTGCTAAAAAGAGTGTTCGTTCCATGCCTGAAGAAGGTAATTGAAGTTCAGCATGTAGACTGTCAGAAGCATACAGCTCCACCGCAACTTCCCGGACAAAGATTGCTTTTCGATTACGACAAACTCTAGGAGTCTTTTCAACTGTCGACAGAGCCGAGTGAAGAGGAACTTGCTTACTTATACCAACAGCAACAATCCATGGTACAAGATCAGATACCTAGACCGTTGGTGGTTTCTCAACTTGATGTGGGTACAAACATTCCTACAACTGGTACAAACGATCACGAGGCCAGCCCAGTGGAACAGCTCACGAACCACCAGAGGAACCAGCTCCATCATTTGATCAATCCGATGACTCAGAATCGGAATCCGGTCCGACTTTTGACGAGGAACCAAATGTTGCTACGACAGAAGCCGAGGATCACACCGGTGATCTAGACATCACGAATTTGCAATCGGAAGTGAACGTGCCTGATGAAGTCATGCCAAGAACTCTATTTTATCATCCTTCGGAGCAAATTATTGGAGATCTTTATAGTGGAGTGAAAACACGCGACCAGATCAACAAATCTCTTACATGTTTTTATACTTCTGTCGCTCCTTTACAGGAAGAATTCTCACTTAAATGTTTTATCTCGCAGATCGAACCCAGAACATATAAGGAAGCTTTGACTGAAGACAGCTGGGTAAACGCTATGCAGGAAGAACTGCAGCAGTTTGAAAAGTTGGGTGTCTGGAGATTGGTAGACCTTCCTGAGAATCAGAAGCTGATAAAGACGAAATGGGTCTTTAAATGCAAAAGAGATGATAGAGGTGTGATTGTAAGGAACAAAGCACGACTGGTAGTACAGGGTTTCAGCCAGCAGGAGGGGATTGATTTTACTGAGGTGTATGCCCCTGTAGCTAGGCTCGAGGCAAGAAGAATCTTCCTAGCATTTGCATCGTGGAAAGGATTCAAAGTATACCAGCTGGTATGAGACGCACTCCCAACATTTGCTGGCCAACGGGTTTAGTAGAGGGACAGTTGATAGTACGTTGTTTATCAAGGAAGTTGCAGGCCATCTCTTAATCGTGTAGATCTACGTCGATGATACCATCTTTGGATCAACAAATGACGAGTTGTGTAAAGATTTTGAGAATGTGATGAAAACGAAGTTCGAGATGAGTTCAATGGGGGAGATGAAGTTCTTCCTAGGGCTACAGGTCGAGCAAATGCCTGAAGGAATCTTCATTCATCAAACAAAGTACATGAACGATGTTCTGGAGAAGTTCAACATGGCTCAATCCAGTCCAGCATCAACCCCCTAGCTCAGAATCATGGGATTTGCCCAGACGAGAGTGGAGAGAAAGTGGATGAGACACTGTATCGATCAATGATTGGATCTTTGATGTATCTTACTGCTTCCCGGCCGAACATCATGTATCCGACTTGTTTGTGCGCTCGATATCAGTCTAGCCCTCGTCAGTCACACTTGACGATCGTGAAACGCATCTTACGGTATTTGAAAGGCTGCCCAAGCATCGGCATGTGGTATCCTAAATCTGGCGATTTCTCACTCTCAGGTTTTGCTGATTCGGACTTTGGATGTTGCAAGCAAAATGCTAAGTACACCACTGCTGGGTGTCAGTTCTTTGGAACTCGACTGGTCACCTGGCAGTGCAAGAAACAAACCTCAGTAGCGCTCTCTACTTGCAAGGCTGAATACGTTTCGGCCTCAAGCTGTTGCTCTCAGATCCTTTGGATCCAACAGCAGATGCGAGACTTTGGTTTGCAGTTCTTGAACACACCGATTTTTGTGGACAATGAAGCGGCTATTAATATAACGAAAAACCCGGTTCACCACTCGAAAACTAAACATATTGAAATTCGGCATCATTCATCCGTGATTGCTACGAGAAGAAGTTGATCCGAATAGAACATATACACACCGATGAACAGAAGGTTGATTTGTACACTAAACCTTTTGATAGAAAAAGATTTAATTATCTTTTGAAATTGAACGGGATGAAAAATCTATTTTTCTGGGAGGGTAATCGAGTGTGAAGCCGAGGAGGACGGCGATCTGATGTGATCCATGTTATGTTGTCAAGTTTTTGTACAGTTTATTTTCTGCTTTTGATAAAAACCAAAAACACAAAAATATGTTTTTGTTTTTAGGGGAGAAAGTTTGCAGAAAAATACAAAAACATGATAAAATGTCAAAATCCAAAAACATTTGAAAAAGTAAAAATGAGTTTGTGTATAAAGGGGAAATGATAGTACATCAGCTAGACAGGTGCAGTACGCTAAAGAAATGTAAAGTAAAAATGTGTTAAGCAGTCTTGCAGATGATATGCTGATAGGTTTTTACACATTCAGTAGGTTTGTTCGGGATATAAACATAAAATTTCTTGCTTTTATGTGGGGAACATCTCTCGGATATATGGGTAACCCCCGAAATCTTGTTTGAAAGGTCCCTCTTTCTGAGATACTAGGTCTTTATACTCAGTGATATCTGGGGTATTATCTCGGGACTTCTGATAATGCGGAAGCAATGGCCTAGTTCCCGGAGAATACTTTACTGCTTGCTTGAAATATAGCGCCGCCCTCAACAAAAATGATGAAACAATAAAATTGATAATCATTGCTGTTGTAAAAAAAGATCCTCTAAAGGGGACCCACCAAAAGTCGAACCGTCATCTCTCTGCTGAACGGAAGTTCTGACCTGAGCTCTCACGGTCTCGCAATTTAACCCTCTACAGATATCATCTGTGGTATATTCACCTGTAAGACTGAATATTGGGATCTGGATACGGGAGTATATTCTGAGGTGGTACACATATAAAAGTTAAGCCTTAAAACATTAAATCCGTATCCTGAACAAATTGAACTTTGTGTGAAAATTTAAAAGGATCAGTATATCGGCAATCAATGTAAACTGTTTAATATTGAAAATGTAATTTGAGCTTAACGGTACTTGTATCTTTTCGGCAGCTGATATGATCCCCTAACACGCTCGCAAAAATATTATGTGTACGGTTTATTGCTTACCATTTTCAAAATCCAAAAAGATTTTATTTTTCATCTTATTTTTGACAACAGACGTTGGGGATCAGATGATCAAAGTCTTGTGTGCTGAAAATGTCTGGATCTTGAGGGTTGGGTAAGCAGAAGATTGAGAGAAAGTGATCGGTAATTGCTTGAAAGTTCAAAAGTTCATTAATTTGAACTTAAATCAGTTTCAGAAAGTCAGCAACTTCATAATTTAGTCAGCCAGGGTCATTAATTTGGACTTGGCAGGCTAAACAGTTAACCCGGGTCATTAACTTGGACTTGGTTAACTGGGTGTGTCGGTAAAAACCAAAAAGTTGAAAATTTTAATATGTAATTTCGTTTGTAGGTGGTGATTCCGCTTGAAACATGATCTCGTTTGAAGTGGTATTCCGCTTGAACTTACTTTGTGCCACTTTCAAACGGGATTAGGCCATCTATAAATAGTCATGGGATTCAGCTTGAATGCTCATTTGCTGCTTATTCCGTTTCAAACCAAACCTTCGGCGATTTCAAACGATATCCCAAAATCAACGTGTTCTAGCCGTTATACTGTCCGATTGTACTTAGATCTTGTGTTTTTAGTTGCCTGGTTCAACTATTAACACGGTGAAGGTAAGTTTGATGGTCGATTTGACCAGATTTAACTGTTTCTTGTATGTCTGCGATGAACAGAGTGTAAAACGTAGATCTAGGGTTGTATAAAGGTTTAAAATGAAAGATTTAGATGTTTGTGTAGTCGGAATTGAGTGTATATCAGAGTTAGAGTGATTGATTGAACCAGATCTGTGTTTTTGTGTGTTTTGACGGTGAACAGAAGTTCAGACTTAGATCTAGGATTGTTTATGGGGACTTAATGGATAAAAAGCATAACATCTTGCTCGGAATCATATACTGAACAAACCCAAGTGATTGATTTTTACATCAGAACATGAAAAATTTTTGAGTTGTTTCTAACAAGTTCAAACAGATTAAGATTGATTAATTCCGCTTGAAATGAGTGTTTATGAGAATGTGATTTTCAAACGAAATAGTAGATTCCGTTTGAGTATGATTCCGTTTGAAATCATTCTGTGATTTTGTTTCAATGAGATTCCGTTTGAAATGTGATATGTGTATATGATTTAGTTTGAATGATACTTTAAAGTTGAAATTATTCTAAGTGTTTAATTTGCTTGTATGTTGTGATTTTTCTGCCATCGAAGGTGTTGTTCAATGCGCTACACAACACGTGTTGTGATCTTGATGAGCAGAAGAATCCAAAGTTGTCGGAATTTAGAAGTATACTGCAGTTTATGCGAAGATTGCCAATTCAGAAAGCGTTGACGAATCAACACTTGGTGTTCGAATCTCATATTAAAGATTTTGGGAGAAAGCAACGTATGATGAAGCAAGCAAAGTAATAAGCTCTGTAGTTGAACACAAAGGGAAGATCAAACCAATCATTATATCTGAAGCTCTTGTTCGTGAAGTACTGGATTTTCAAGATGATGAAGATTCTCCTACAAAATTTCCAAAAAGGATGGTGAAAGGGTGTATGTTGAGAATGGGATACATTGGTGCTTTGAACAGTGCTAATTACTTGAAGTCTAAATTTTCAAAGCCGTACAAATTTCTGATTCATTCTGTGTTGATGGCTCTCAGTCACCAAAAGGGAGGATATGATGCCATGAGAGACTATCTGATGAACATGGTGGTTGCTCTTGTGTTGAACAAAAAATATAACTTTTCACATGTTGTGTTTCATTACTTGGTTGATGAAGTTACTTCAAACAGGAAGACATGGTTGTATCCACGTTTTGTACAGATGATGTTGGATCATGCCTATCCTGATCTGGATAAGGATGAAAACAATGATTTGATGGTTTTATCCCACATGGATAATGAATCGATAAAGCAGTTGGCTAGATATCATCTGAATTATCCTGAACCAAAGAAGACAGCTAAATTCTTCGGATTGATCAAAGACAAGAACTATCAAGATCCTGATCCAGAGAAAAGCTATGCGGATGAGTTAGAGATTCTTGAAGATTTCAAGCCACTGGAGAAATGAGCAAGAGAGGAAAGAGAAAAGCTATGCGGATGAGTTAGAGATTCTTGAAGATTTCAAGCCTAAGCGTAGCGAATGGTTTTTAAAGGAAAAGAAGAAGAGGAGTAGGAAAGTAACTCCTAAAGTGCAAGCAGGAGAGGGTTCATCTTCACAACCCAAGAAACGTCAAAAGAAAACTCCTAAGACTTTACTTGTTGATGAGTCTGATGAAGAAGCTGAAGATGAAGCTGAAGCTGAAACTGAAACTGAAATGGATGTTGAAGGAGATGTTCGTTATTCTCCTGAATCTGCAAAATTGTTGAAAGCCCTTAATGAAAGTCTTGAAGCTGATAAAGCAGCTAAAGCAGCTGAAAAAGTAGCTGGTGTTGTAGAAAGTGAGGATGTTGATAAAAGCACAACAAGTTCTTCTGAAGATGAAGTTGATAAAACTGAACGTTATAAGATAGTCATGTCTGCTGTAGAGAAAGAGAAACAGAAAAATAGAAGAAGGAGTGGTAAAGATGATGATGATGTGTACGAGCCATCTCCAGAGCAAGATATTGAATCTCAAACGCCACCTACTTCTGGAGGTAAAAAGAAAACAGTTGCACGGAAACTTATAGTTACTCCAAAGAAGGCAAATCCATTGAAATTATTGTTAAAGAAGAAACCAATCCAGGAATCCAGTAAACCTCCTTCACCACCACCTGAACCATCACCACCAAAACAATTCACACCACCACCATCACCTCCACCACATGTTTCACCATTACATCTTTCACCACCACATTCATCTCCACTACACCATACACCACAACATGAACAACCTATTCTTACTTCACAGCAAATCTTTCAAACACCACCATTTTCACAACCACGTATTCAAACCACACCTGGATCTTCTGGTTACAAAGATTTTCCTAATATTCCTCACAATATTCCACTTGAAGACATCGGTGATTTCAATTTTGCTACTAATGTGCAAATCAAGAATCTGGAAAATAAAGTTGAAGAAGTATTGGTTGAGAATAAAAGGTTGGTTGATCGTGAGAAGAAATTGGAGAAGCGTGTTAAAACCGTAGAAGCTCACAATTCTGCGTTGCTGAAAAAGATTGAAGCTGATGAAGCTGAAATTGATATGATGAAAGTTCAGATAGCAGAGTTACTAGAAGAGAAAGCTCGCAAAGATGAACAGTATAAGTATTTTGAGTTGAAGAACAAAGAGCTTGAGGCTCTGAAGGCACAGAAAGAACATGAGATTTATATGATAAACAAAGTGCTAGAAAAGATGCTTGGTAAATCTGTTGAGCATAATTTGATGAGATAAAGATTGAAGAAATTCGAGTTCAAAAACAAGAAGAGATTGATGCTAAAATGAAGGATAAGGGAAAAGGCATTGAAGGTGTTTCTGAAGAGAGAGCAATTGTGCTATCAGCTGAGAACCCTGTTCCTATTTCTGCTGTATCTTCTATTTTGGATGAAGACGTATTACTTGATGTGGTTAATGATGAAAAAGATATTGATGAAGATGATGAAGATGAGGATGATGATGCAGAAAAAGATAATGAAGATGATAAAGTATTTTCTGCAAGTAGCCACAGTGATGATGGAAATGATGATGATGATCAGAGTGCGTCTGGTATTAAAGTGTTTGAAAAGTCAAATGAACAGAATGTTGATGATTATATGCATGATGATGCAAATGAAGAACATGAGAGTGCTGAAGGTGAGGGGGAGCACATGGATGATCAAAATGTTGACAAAGTAGAAAAGTTAATTCTGCGTCTAGAGCCTGAAGTAGAGGAAGGTGAGTTCAGGCATACGTATACAATGGCTGATATTAAAGAAATGATGCGTATTGCTGATCCAGATTTCAAGTTTGATTTTGAAGAGGAGTTGAATGCATTTGATGTCAATCAACAGCCTGAGTATGATAGAGTTGATGAAGCAGACAACTATGATAGAGTTGAAGTTGAAGATTGCAGTGATGAAGAGGATGTGAATGTAGATACGTCTGAGTTTCCTACACTTGTCGAATTTTTCACTCAAGAGAATAGAGATGAGCTGAGAAGGAAAGTAGCAGAAATTTTGAAAGATAAGAATTTCGATGGTACTGTGAAAGACGCACAGAAGGAAGAAAGAAAGAAGTGGTTTAGACAGACAAATGAAAGAAAGTTCAAGAGGCCACTGAAGTTTTATAGCAGAGACAGGGGAGTGTCACTGGGGGATATTATCAGCTAGGGCTTTCTACCGCAAGTTAATGCTTATGCTATCAGAAGAGAATACGGTGTACAGTATTTTGAACGTCTTTATGATATCATGTCCCTACCATGGTGGGATGTAGAAGAATTGTCGAAAGTAAGAACGCTGGATTATCCTGTTAGAAAACTTGACGTACCAATGTGGGGCCTGATTAAATTTGAAGCCTTAAATGAATTCAAGCATTGGAAGCCTCATTATCCGAAGAAAGTGAAGAGGATAAATCCAAAGACTGGGAATGAAGAGACGATCTTGCATGTGAAAAAACCTAAAGTGTTGAAGAATATTCCTGTGCCAAAAATGGAGCAGGATTTTTATAAAGGTTTTATATGTTGGGTTTACAGCTGCTTGTCGACTGAAGCTGTAATCACCTACAGAGCTGGGAATGAAATTAGAGAAATCTTTGTGTATGATCCTCTATGGCTGGTGAACTGCTCTGCGAAAGACATAGAATGTTTGTTTGTGAACAAGATATGGTTCAAGGCTGAAGATAGGGATCAAGCGATGCAGTTCCAGAAAGTCGTGTCTATTTGTTTTCAAAAGGGTATCAATGCTGACAACAAATGGAATTCAAAGTGGAGAGAGATTGAGAAGGAAGAGAAGGAAGAGAAGTTAAAGAATGAGAAAGAACGAAAAGCTCGTGAAGAAAAAGATAGATATCTTCGTGAGACATTTGCACAGAAACAAGTTGCTGAGCAAAAGAAAGCTGTGGAAGAGAACGAGAAGCTTAGGAAGTTGCTGATTAAAAAGCCTAAGCCGAGAGAAGAGAAGTTCAAGTCGCTGTGAAGACCTGAAGACCAGACTGAAGACTCCGGCAATATCCAAGGGGGAGTTTGTTGGTACACGATGTCTATAGCCTACGTCTATCGGTCTAGGTCATATGTATAGATTGTATAAGGGTCGGAATGTAATTTTATGGTATTTCATGGTAATTTCGTTTGAAATGGTACCATGTCATTTCAAACGAAATTAACCATCTAATTCCGTTTGAAATGGCATGTTACCATTTCAAACGGAATTCCAGATAGTGTCACGAAGTGCTGTCGAATTTCTGCCGTGTAATCAAGTTCATTTTGAATGAGAAGCAAGTATTAAAGTGATATCTCTGTTTTCTACACCATTCTTTACTGATTCAGCTCTGTTTGTTTGTTTCCGCCATTCAAACAGTGAGTATTGCCTCATATTGTAACAACTCTCACTAAAAAATTAATACTTAGTAGGTTAATTATCTATTAAGAAAATCTTAATTGAGAAACCCAAGTAATTCTGCATTAACCCTAAAATTTTCAGAACAATCGGAATCAGGATCAGGGCCCCTAAAACTCAGGGGGGGGGGGTAAAACCTATTCGGTATAATCCGCACAGTTTGCTGTCAAAAATTTAAAATCACACGAAACCAACTCAGCCAAGCTACTGGGACACGAACACACCCTATGCTAGACTAGGGTCTCTCGCGCCACGCGACGCGCACAGGAGACCCTTTCGCGTGGCGCGAGGGGGGATATTTTTGGTGTATAAATACAGGGCCTTGGGACTTGAAATTTGTCTTTGAAACGACGTAAATTCAGTTTTCGTAGACTGAGTTACAGTTCGATTAATACAATTAACACACACAGTGCACTAATCGACGCCGCAATCAGGGTAATAACTCGATCGCTATTATGATTCAACGTTCGATCGATTATAACTATCCAACGATTGTTTAAGTGCCGCTCAAATTGAGTTTATACTTTATTAATTCATCGTGATTTCGACTTGAATGTTTCAGTACTGCTCGAATTCGGACTATACTCTGTCATTCGTTGTGAATCCGCTGAATTGTTAAGTATTGCACTAATAAATCGTTGTGAGGGTTTAATCTCGTGAATTGACGTAACTGCTGTATTAGTTACTAACCTGTTGTGTGTGCATTGTTATTTAAATTAGGTTAATCATGGCTAATCAGTAGGCTTATATTCTGCTCGTTAAATCTACAATGTGAGTCATTCTCTTTTTATCAACTGTTTTACAATACTCTAAAATTATTTTCAAAGTTATAATTATAGTGATTAAGTTTATGTAATCACCAAATTACAGCCGGTATGTGGGGTATTGTGCACAGTATTGCAGTTTTATCACTTTAGGTGGGCGAACCTAAATTTAGTGATATTCGTCATTCATTGGGGCAGCCAATGGTGATATGACCACAGTCACCGTAAAGATTTGAGTGACAAATATTGTGGGTAGTTGGTTTGATATCAGAAACATTGTAATCTCTTAATACTGTGAATTATAACAAACGAGTCGTTTTAGTAAAACTGAATGATTCACTCAGTATTTCCCTGCTGACAAAACTTTTTCAAACATGTTTCAGGTGATCTGTTGTGAGCTCAGGAAAAGTGCCGTGGAGCACTACAAGCTTAGAAAGTGGCTCAATGTAAATAAGTAAAGAAACATGTTTTAAGAAATAAAGGATTTCCCAGTGAAATCACTTATTTGTAAATTATGGGATTTATCTCTATATTATATATAAACGAGCAGTTTTAATATTAATCGATCCTGTTTAAAAAGACTTCCGCTGTCATTTAATTAGATACCATCGGATTTCCTGCCTCGCGACTCTGGACCAGGTCAAACCGGGGCCAAGGGCCGTGACACATATTGACTCACTCGGTCGGTAAAACGATCCTACACTACGATTACTGCTGGTATGTTAGGGTTTTGTATACAAAATGTGAGAAACGTTACCATTGGACGAAGAGTTAGCCAATGTGTAATATGACCCACCAGTCAGGATTGACAGTACTGAATGAGTAATTGGGTAGATATAAACATTGTAATCGCTCTCAATACTGTTTAAATTAAATTAATGTTTCTTGATTAAAGTGGGATTCACTCACTAGTATTTCCCACTGACAAATATTTTTAAAACGCGTTTCAGGTAACAAAATATGAAATAAAATTAGAAGCCAGCTGGAGAGCACCGAAGGCTTAGAAAAGTGGCTAAAAAAGTTACCTAAATAAAAAGGAGATTTTATTTTCAATATTTAGGGTTTATCCCTATGAATGTATTGTAAAGAAAACTTGGGTTTTATCCCATTTATATATTTTAAACATTTGGTGTTTAACTCTGATAAAAATATTTCCTAACTACGGTCCTGATGAAAATTTCCGCTGCCAAATTAATAAACACCGATACCATCTGAGTGGTTCGCGGTTCCCGCTCCCAGGATGGGGTCGGGGGTTGTGACAGAAGGTGGTATCAGAGCCACTGGTTTAAGCCATCTATGTGTTCTTTTAATACCTAAAACTTAAACCTTATGTTAGGAAATTAATGTGACAATTTATGTGTTATTCTGTGTAGATAATTTTAATATTTATATTATGATTTTCATGTATTCTAACAAATTTTGAGTTCACAGTTTGAATAACCAATATGATTAGATGTACCCATAGGCTACCTAGGCAGATGTATTATGCTACACTCTTATACAATTAGTAACCTAGGGTACCACCTTGAGTTAATCCCTTCATAAATAAATAAATGTAAGTTAATGGCTGGAAATACAACGAGAGGTATTCTGCATTATCATATATTATTATAAAATGCCCCCAGACATAATATTTACATAGTTGGTCATAACTGAAAACAAAAACCTAACTTCCTAAGTATCCTACCTATAGAAAAGCGGGCCTAAAAGATTTGCTCAGTATTTGTAAAAGGTTTAAATTTACAAATATGCTTAGAGTTACTATGAACTACTATGGCTTTTAACATATATGTGTAAGGATAGCATATGGTATATTCTAAAATTTTAGACCCACTACCTAATAATATAAATTAAAGCTATTAAAAACATGGGAATTGATCTTAATTTTTATAGATAAAAAGATAAATAATATAACATTCATTATATTTATAGTATTTACTATTTTAATATATTTATAGAATATATGTAATTCAATATTTTAATCAACAAATCTTTACTAAATAACTTATATACGTGATTTCCCTAAGAATCACACTTTAAAAGTTTAAAATATCTAGATATATATATATATATATATATACGTATACATATATATATATATATATATATATATATATATATATATTTCAAAAGACACGATCTAGTAATACTTGGTTCTATATAGAAATTTCTAAATGCATTTTATAGACATATATCTAAATACAAGTTATTTACATATTATTATATCTTGAAATATTTATTTAACCCACATCGTTATATAGGCTCTATAAAAAAACGTAAAGATTGCCAAGTATCTAATCACATTACAATATAATTTATATAATTTAATAGTTAGCTTCTATTTTAATATTTTCCACTATATGTTCCTTATTCATGAAGTGTATGCAAAAACGAATACAATTTGAATTTCTAGCAAATGTGTTTTAGGTATAGTCATTTTGTCACATCACTAAAATTGCATGTTTAATATATGAAGTGGTGCACACCATTTCTTTCACAATAGAATTATTATATAATGTGTAAATATTTAATTATATTACGTATAAAATTCAATTCCATTTATATTTTAAATTTATATAATTTATTAAGTGTTAATTCAAATTACATATCTAATTTATTTACATTTTGTTATAACTAATACGAACTAAAAAGATAGAACACCTTATAACATATAACCAATTTGTTTTAAAAGAACCAACTTTAATATAAATAAAATGAAAAAGAAAATCTAGTTGTAATAATCATAATAATAATAGTCATTATTATTATAATATTAAAACCACAAAAATACTAAAAGAACTATGTATACTAGTACTATTCATTGGTTTTCATTTTTGATATAGGATAATAGTATATAAGTATTCTAAAAGCATTATATATTTTATATATAGTTGTGTATAATGTAAACTATAAATTTATTCTACATAGGATACATGAAAAATTTTATACATTTAAAACTATAACCTAAATTAAAGAAAGTACATGTTCAAAAGATTATTATATAAATAATCATGTTTTTATTCTCTTTCATTTAGAATATTATAAAGAGTAAACTGCCATTTTGGTCCCTGTGGTTTGGCCAGTTTTGCCACTTTAGTCCAAATCTCAAACTTATTACATCTGGGTCCCTGTGTTTGCATTTTGTTGCCATTTTAGTCCAAATCTCAAATCAGGTCAGATTTAAAAAAAAAACCTGGTTTTTGTCCTTTTCCTCAGGGGCATTTTGGTCTTTTTGGATTTTATTTAAAGATCTTCATCCCTCTCTCTCTCCATCTGCTCTCTCTCTCTCAACATTTGCTCTCTATCTCCCTCCCTCTCTCTCTCTCTGAACTACGTACACCACACCACCACCACCCCCACATCATCCCCAACCTCCGCCACCGTCGCCGCCAACACCACCGATCATCCCCAACCATCACTCTCCACTCCTCCATCTCTTACACACACACAGAGACACACACATCCTCCCACTTCGATTCAGCCGGCAACGACACCACCAAACAACCTCATTCGCCTCGTTTTTCCGGCGACTGGTTATCCGGTGAACCACCACACGCAACCAGCAGCGGCGTTTCAGCGGCAGCGGCGGCGGAGCCGCGTATCAGCAGTGGCGGCGGCAACCCTGTTCCGTTTGGGTTGTTTCTATTTGGGGCAAGGTCAGTTCCGTTCGGGTTATGCGGTGGTGGGGGTGATGATACGGTGGTGGTTTGTTATTGTTCGAATCTTTTGAGGGTTTTATGAAGATGGGTTATTTGTTCTTGTTCTTGAATTTGTGGGTTTAGGTTTTGGGTTTGTTTGGAGTGATTGGAAGTAAAGGAGTTTTGATTTGTGGGGATTCTTGGTTTGGATTCTTGTTTGATCTGACATTTGATTGGAATGACGGATGGCGGTTTCTGCTGCTGCGGCGGTGGATGAACGGAGAGGAGGTGGTGGTGGTGGTGTTCTAGAGAGAGGAGAGAGAGAAGAGAGATAGAGGGGTTGTTTAGAGAGAGAGAGAGAGAGTACAGAGATATGGGGTGTTTGGGATTTTGTTATATTTTTTTCATTTATAAAATATAAAATGACCAAAATTCCCCTGAGGAAAAGGACAAAAACCAGGGTTTTTTTTTTAAATCTGACCTGATTTGAGATTTGGACTAAAATGGCAACAAAATACAAACCACAGGGACCCATATGTAATAAGTTTGAGATTTGGACTAAATTGGCAAAACTGGCCAAACCACAGGGACCAAAATGGCAGTTTACTCTATTATAATATATATATACATATATATATATAATTTTGATTTTTAGAAGAAGAGAAAAGATGGGTCTGATGGTTTGTATAATCGGTATATATAAAAGAGAATAAATAAATTAAATTTTAGAAGTAAAAGATGTTATAAAATGAAAACCTCTTTTCTTACCTAACTTAAATCAATAATTTAGTAATTATTTATTTATTTATTTTCTTGGCACACTAAAATGGATGCCCCACCTAAAGATAATTGACTCAAATGTGTATTTAATACACTTATCCTTTATATAGCTTATTTAAAGATCAAATTATAGTATTAATATTATAATATCTTTAAATAGATTACTATTATTATTGTTTGAGATATATGCATATACATGTATTTACTTAATTACTCAATATATTCAACTTTGGAAACATCAAACCTTGTATTACTTACTTCTTTGAATAAATAATATAATATACAATAAATTGAGAGTTAAGTTTTAATATTTTAAACCAATATGGTTCAACCCACTAGTTAAAAAATGAAATTGTTCCCATAAGTCAAGAAAGTTCATATTTTGATTAATTCATCCATCCTAAATATTATATTCAATAAATTTAACAGAAGTTTATTTCAATATACTATTACCATTTTTATTATTATAATAAATAAAAGTTATGGGAGTAAGCTTGATAATTGGCACTATCGGATATATATAGTTGTATTTTTATAAATTACAAAATAATTTAGTATTATATATATATATGTGTGTGTATACATATATGCTATGTAAATTTTAATATTAACTAGAGATTTGAATTTTTATGTTTCTAAGATATACGAATTTGTTGATGATATATATAATATAATAATCAAATATCTACAGTAGATAAACATAAGAGAAAATATCACTGGTAATTCATATGAAAACATGAAGTCATTATAAGAATAAATCATGAAAACGTGTTATGTTTTAAAATTGTTATCTGTCTCAATAAAACATTCCTTACGAAAAAATGTAATATTGTATAAGCACGAATAGAGAAATCTATGAGCATACTCTTCACATTGAACTTAGCCATAGTGTCAATAGAGACAATGATATTTTTGTCAAAACTCCATTCTCCAACCAAAAGAAAACCACCACCATAATAAAATCTATGCTCAAACAAAAATAATTAGGATATTGACTGGCAACACTCAGGATAATATTTAGACTTGAACCTAAGAAGAATGCCTTAGTATAAGCTTCGAGATAAGCTAATTATTTGTGTAGGTAAAGTTTGATGAGTGTTAGTATGCCATGAGGATGGTGACTAGAACAGTGCAAGTATGATAAATAAGCAATAACACCTGGCCACTGTTATTTCTTGTTTATCGGTACTACTCGGTTCTAGAATATGATCCATAATGAGAATACCAATTTCCTTATTTCTTGATGCAAGCCATAATAAATGATGTACTTCTAAAATCATGATTTAAGAAAATTCTATTTATGGGAAATACAATGATAACTACCTCTCCGACAAGACTGGGTATGGTGTAGTAGACTCTCCAGCTTGTCCGGGTAAGATGGGGGTACCTCTCCGGTGAGACCGGGTGAGATGGGGTATATGTTATGTTAATGAAATTCCCTAAATAGTACCATGACCTGATGTCTGACCTGTTTTTGGAAATATGAATCTGTTAAATACATTGACCTTATGGATGGTGTGTATATTACAGTATGTGAAATATATGATTATATAGACATGTATGTCTATGAGGAAATCCAAAGACCATATTGATTGACAATTAAGGGATAAATCACGAACAAGTGTGTCAATGATAATTTTAGACTTATTTATTAGGAATCTCCCGTATACGTCTATAATTTCGATATCAAACATTATTTCGTTTGATCATCCGTCTTGTAGTTCTTGCGAAACGACAGGAACTCTATAAGTTGGGACGCCATCAAAAGTATAAGAATTCCCCTTGCGATTATTAATGCATTAGGAAACATGTAACTAAAAGTTGTGCTAAGACACAAAACATCTAAAAACTTACGCTAATAATAATTTTACTTTGATTAAGAACTCTTGAGAGGATAAGAGTCTCAAAACATAAAGAATAGTTATGGTCAAAGTAAAGTGGAATTCAAAGTAAAGACCATAATATATTTAGAAACTAGGATCAGTGACGAACTAAAAGTACTCATTCATATTTCAGGGAATCTCGTGGACGAGATTTAAAACAAGATGGGAAGGATATAACATCCCAAAAAAATTTTAAATTTAAAATAAAAGTTATTACCCAAATAGATCATGGGTAAATTGACTGATAGAAATATAAAGTATTTTGGCAAACGTAGGAACCGTTTAATAATTAAATTATAAAATACATTATATTTGAACCTACTCCATTTTTAATGAAACTTGGTTCAAAATGTAGATACAAATATTCTCGTTTTAATGACATATTCACTGTTTTACAAAACGTCATATTTTAGAAGGTATAAGCGCCAAATAAGTGAAGCAGTTAAATTAATTATAATATATATTAAATAAAATAATATTAAATCAAAACTTACAAAGAAATCATTTGATTTCATTTTGTGTACGTGTCTTTTTTATCAGAAGAAGGTAGCATCGCCATCAAGCTACATCCAACTATAAATAAGCCATAAAGCTTTTCTAAATTTTGCACAGATCATTCCTTTCTCCCTCGCCTTCTTTCTTTACTCACATATATCCTATTTTCTTAATATTTCACCCCATGAATCCCACAAATCCTTGCCCCATTTTAAGTGTTGTAATCCCTGGTCACTGATGCCCTGTCCGATTGACGTAGGGCCCCGTAACGTATGTCAAGGCTCTGCCTAAATTCGTTGGGGTTCTGTCTCGTGACGTAGGGATAAAGTTAAACTGGGTTACTATACTTAATGTGAGTGCACTATATATTCTATTAAATAATCCAGGAGTTGTACCAAGATATATCAACCCTCAAAAAATATTTCTGACACCCCTAATATATTTAGAATACCCCTATATGTCCTAAAATACACCCCGTATGCGAGAAATAGGCCCGAAATATATTTAAATTAATAAAATAAAAATAAAAACAATATTTTAAGTCTGTTGCGGGGCACGACAGACTACTCCTCATTCTAAGCGGGCCGCGACCGAGCCACAGACGGCGAAAGCACAGCCCGCCACGTGGCAGGACACGTGTCGATACCAGGGGTGACTCAACAACAACTGCCGCCACCTTTTTGGCCCTGGCGGGGCGCGACAGCCCTTCCTCTTTCCGTCGCGGGGCGTGACGCCCTATCTGATCAGCGCTATAAATAGCATCGAGAGGCTCAGTTCACAAACCGTTCAAAATCAATAAATCTCTCTCAATTTCTGTAGTGTTGGCCCTATACCCGGGCATTATACCCCCCCTATTTAGCGAAGCTCTGCTCCATAGTAAGTATCATAACCCCTGGATACGTATTAGATACGCTGCCCGATTGATCTAGGGTTCCGTAACGACTGTCGTGGTTCTGCCCGACGTAGTCGTTGGAATGCCGTCTCGGGGAGGGTATTACTAATGTTAAAATGGGTTATTATACTAACACGTGTGCATTGTTTATTTAATTATATTATAACCAGGAGGTCACAAAGGAAAGACCTAAAATAGCAATGTGAGTAATCTCCTTTCTGTAAACAGTTTTTACAAAACCTTAACTATTTTACAATGTAATTTAGCAGTGATTGAGTCTTTGTAATTCTACGATTACTGCCGGTATGTTGGGGTTTTGTATACAAAATGTGAGACAAGTTACCATTGGACGAAGAGTTAGCCAATGTATAATATGACCCACCAGTCAGGATTGACAGTACTGAATGAGTAATTGGGTAGATATAAACATTGTAATCGCTCTCAATACTGTTTAAATTAAATTAATGTTTCTTGTTTAAACTGGGATTCACTCACCAGTATTTCCCACTGACAAATATTTTTAAAACGCGTTTCAGGTAACAAAATATGAAAGATAATTAGAAGCCAGCTGGAGAGCACCGAAGGCTTAGAAAAGTGGCTATAAAAGTTACCTAAATAAAAAGGAGATTTTATTTTCAATATTTAGGGTTTATCCCTATAAATGTATTGTAAAGAAAACTTGGGTTTTATCCCATTTATATATTTTAAACATTTGGTGTTTAACTCTGATAAAAAATATTTCCTAACTACGGTCCTGATGAAAATTTCCACTGCCAAATTAATAAACACCGATACCATCTGACTGGTTCGCGGCTCCCGTTCCCAGGATGGGGTCGGGGGTTATGACACTAGGCGCGGCGGTATTTGCTTTGAAGATCGGGCGGCATTACCTGTATGGTACTCGGCGTACTATCTTCACAGACAACAAGAGCTTACAACACATATTTAATCAGAAGGAATTAAATATACGTCAGCGACGATGGGTTGAGTTGCTGAATGATTACGACTGTGAGATTAAGTACCATATAGGAAAGGAGAACGTGGTAGAAAACGCTTTAAGTCGAAAGGAACGGGTTAAAACTTTAAGGGTTCGAGCTTTGGAAATGACAATTTGGACGAATCTTACTACGCGTATTCACGACGCCCAACAAGAAGCATTGAAGGAAGAAAACATTAAAGCTGAACTTCTCCGGGGCATGGAGAAACAGTTGGTGCCAAATGAGGAGGGAACCTTATACTTCATGGGATGCATCTGGGTTCCGCTCTTTGGCGGTGTTCGAGAAATAATCTTTGATGAAGCCCACAAGTCAAGATACTCGATCCACCCTGGATCAGACAAGATATATCAAGACTTGAAAGAATATTATTGGTGGCCGAATCTCAAGAACGACGTTGCTATTTACGTTGGAAAGTGCCTAACTTACTCTATAGTTAAGGCAGAGTATTAAAAGCCATCATGTCTGCTGCAACAACCTTAGATACCTGTGTGGAAGTGGGGACAAATATCGATGGATTTTATAATGAAATTACTCAAGACCCCTAGAGGACATGATATAATATGGGTAATAGTTGATCGACCAAGTCTGCGCACTTCCTGCCGATAAGGGAGAAGGATAGTACTGGAAAGCTTTCCGAATTGTACCTTAAGGAAATTGTGGCACGTTATGGAGTGCCTATTTCAATTATTTCTGACAGAGATGGACGCTTTGTATCGAGAATCTGGAAATCTTTTCAGGAGGCCTTCAGATCTCAACTAGATCTAAGCATGGCCTTCCATCCGCAAACCGTTGGTCAGAGAGAACGAACCATACAAACCCTTGAAGACATGCCCCGCGCGTGTGTTATGGATTTAGGCGGCAGCTGGGATACTCACCTGTTGGATCGTCGTGTGATCCTAACGAGTCAATCTGAGTAGTTCATCATCAAAAACAAAGGCGGAATCAATATAAATGATGTCAACACAGCTTGTTCCTTTCTAATCTTTATCTATTACTGATTTCCTGAGCTTTTACAGATCTGATTACAATTCGTCAGCACCTCAGCTCTCAAACACACACTGCTAATTCCATATCAAATGAATCACACAAGATCAGTATTTATAGGCGTGTTAATTCCACACGAAATCATCTCAAGCGGAATTATCAGTTCAAGAGATATTACCTAATTCCGTGTGGAATTAGTAATTTCGTGTGAAACTCCTAATTCCGTGCGAAATTACATCTGTGTAATTTCGTGCGGAATTACCCAAAATACTGTTTTCTCGTTTTTCGAGCCCTGATCTAACTAACACAATACAAGACTCAATAAAGACGAAGTTAACAGACATCAGTGCACCAACAGACTCCCCCTTGGATGTTGACGAAGTCTTTAGCATCCTATCTTCAGTCTTTAGTCTTGATTGATTGTTCTCTTGCTCCAAATTGTTTTGACATTGTAAAAGCCTCATCCTCCAGTCCAGAAACTTCCTACATCTGCTTCAACTTTGAGAATCTGACAATCAACTTTCTACTCTGGTTTGTCGGAAAATAAAGCAGAAATAAAATCTTTTTGGATTTTTAATAAAGTTTCTAAACTAGAAATCAAATGCAGAAATAAAATGCAGTAAAAAATAAACTATTTACAAACATATTTTTGGTGAGCATGTTTGGGAATCATATCAGCTATTCGACAAGTAACAAGTACCGTTAACCTTTAATTTCATACTCAGAATTAAACAATTCGCTTAGATTGTCGATATACTGATCCACTTTAAATTCTCACACACATTTCAATCTGTTCAGGATACGGATTTAGTGTTTTAGGAACTTAAACTCATTCATGTGTCCCGCCTCTTGAATATACTCCCGTATCCAGATCCCAATATTCAGTCTTACAGGTGAGTATACCACAGATGATATCTGTAAGGGGTTAAATTGCGAAGAACCGTGAGAGCTCAGGTCAGAACTTCCGTTCAGCAGGGAGATGACGGTTCGACTTTAGTGGGTCCCCTTTAGAGGATCTTTTTTACAACAGCATTGATTAGCAATTTTATTGTCTCATCATTTTATGCTGAGGGCGGCGCTAAATTTCAAGCAAGCAGTAAAGTATTCTCCGGGGACTAGGCCATTGCTTCCGCATTATCAGAAGTCCCTGGATAATACCCCAGATATCACTGAGGATAAAACCTAGTATCTCAGAAAGAGGGATCCTTCAAACAAGATTTCAGGGGTTACCTATATATCCAAGTAGTGTTCCCCACGAAATAAGCAAGTAAGGATTTTAGGTTTATATCCCGAACAAACCTACTAAATGTGCAAAAACCTATCGGCACATCATCAGCGAGACTGTTTAAGACTTTTAAACTTTACATATCTTTAGCATACCGTAACTGTCAAGCCAATGTACTATCATTTTCCCTTTTTACACAAGCTCTTTTCTGGTTTTCTATTGTTTTTGTATTTTTTTTAAAAAATATCTCATGTTTTTGGATTTTTGAAATTTTTACTGTTTTTGTATTTTCTGAAAAATATTACCCTATACTCCCCCTAAATACCAAAACAAGTAAAAAATTGACAAACCATTGCAGATTGCTTCTCATCATCCTTAACAACAGTACCTTCATCAACGCCAATTATTCCATCCGTCACCGATAAGAGCATCATACCATTCAGTTTTAAAAGATATTTAAAACGTGTTTTATCAAAAGCTTTGGTATGTAAATCAGCTTTCTGATTGTCAGTGTGGATTTTCTCAATTCGTATCAACTTCTTCTCGAAGCAATCTCGGATGAAGTGATGACGAATTTCTATGTGTTTAGTTTTAGCGTGATGAACTGGATTTTTAGTAATGTTTATCGCTGCCTCGTTATCAACAAAGATAGGGGTGTTAAGAAATTGCAAACCGTAGTCGCGCATCTGTTGCTGGATCCACAAGATCTGAGAGCAGCAACTGCTAACAGATACATACTCCGCTTCACATGTGGATAGAGTCACAGAGGTCTGCTTCTTACACTGCCAGGTGACCAAGCGTGGTCCGAAAAACTGGCATCCCGCTGTTCTTGATTTAGCGTTAACTTTGCAGCATCCGAAATCAGAATCGGAATACCCTTCGAGCGTGAAATCGCCTTTTCTTGGATACCACAACCCCAATGATGGAGTTCCTTTTAGGTAGCATAATATCCTTTTCACAATCATCATGTGCGAAGCTCTCGGGTTAGATTGAAATCTTGCTGCGAGGCACGTTGGGTACATGATATCGGGTCTTGAAGCTGTCAAGTACATCAGCGATCCGATCATGGAACGATACATTGTTTCATCTACCTTCTCTCCGGTCAGATCAGGATTTATCCCATGGTTCGTCTCTAATGGGGTGGAAGCTGGAGTAGAACCTGACATCCCAAATTTCTCCAAGATATCATGAACATACTTCGTTTGATGTATGAAAATTCCCTTAGGCAGCTGATCAACCTGAAGTCCCAAGAAGAATTTCATCTCACCCATCGATGACATTTCAAATTTTTGCTTCATAACTTTTTCAAAATCTTTGCAGATATTTTCATTTGTTGACCCAAATATGATGTCGTCCACGTATACTTGAACTATTAGAAGATGTCCGTCGACCTCTTTGGTGAAGAGAGTGGCATCCATTTTTCCATGAATGAAGCTGTTGGCTAGCAGGTGTTGAGACAATGTCTCATACCAAGCTCTCGGGGCCTGGTGTAAACCATACAGCACTTTGTCTAGCAAGTAGACCTTGTCTTTGTGGATTGGGTCGGTGAAGCCCGGTGGCTTTCCGACATATACCTCCTCTTTTACCTTCCCATAGAGAAACGCCGATTTCACATCTAGCTGATATACTTTAAAATTTTTCCAAGATGCAAATGCTAGGAAGATTCTGATTGCTTCTAGTTGAGCCACTGGAGCATACACTTCGCTAAAAATTATACCCTCTTGCTGACTGAAACCCAGGACAACGAGTCGAGCTTTGTTACGAATAATAACCCCTCGATCATCTCTCTTGCACTTGAACACCCACTTGGTGTTTATCTTCCTTTGACCATCAGGCAAGTCTACTAACTTCCACACACCTAATTTCTCAAACTGACTCAATTCTTCTTGCATGGCATTGACCCAAGAATCTTCAGTTAGCGCCTCTTTGTATGTTCGCGGTTCGATCTGCGAAATAAAACAACTAAGTGAAAACTCAGTTTGTAAAGGTGCTACTGTAGAATAAAAACAAGTAAGGCCTTGATCAATTTGACGTCTAGTGCGGACGCCTGATTGCAATTCTCCAAAGATCAGCTCTTCTGAATGGTATGAAAGAGTTCTTGGCATCACCTCGCCTGGAACATCTACCTCGCCCTCCAGATTTGTAATATTCTGATTTGCACCTTGTTCACTGACTGGGTTTGTTTGACTTGAAATCTGAATTTGCTCCCCCTCAGAATCTGAATCACCACGATCAAATATTGGTCTGTTCTCAGATTCTTGATTATCATTCTGTGCCATCTGATTATCATGAGCAACTTCATTTTGTTGGATATCATCATACTCTCCAGCATTGCTTGGACCTGCTTCATTGTCATTTGAAGTTTGTCGTGGTCGACTTGAATATTCAGCTGGGAACCTTTCCTGCGATGACTCATACTCTCTTAGAATATCCAACTCGTCAAAGAAATCTTGTTCTTCTTCTTCTTCTTCTTCTTCCATGTCAAATGAATCCCATAATTTGTCATAGTGAAAATTCCATGAATCGCCTGGATTCTGTGGTGGCATCGTGTAACCTTGACACTTTCAATGGACTTGAGTAACCCACGAAAATTCCTTCGATGCTCTTTGGACCAAATTTACCAAAAGGCTCTAGAACTGTGTAGGGAGACCCAAACGGTTCTAAATACTTCGGGTTCGGCTTGCGGTTATTGATCAACTCGAAACATGTCTTGTTGAGTTTCTTGACAGTGAGAACCCGGTTGAGTGTATAGCAAGCGGCTGACACTGCTTCTGCCCAAAAATTGACTGGTAGTTTAGAATCAGCAAGCATCGTCCTGGCCATTTTAATTAGCGTCCTGTTCTTTCTTTCAGCTACTCTAATCTGCTGTGGAGTATAAGGCGCGCTAAATTCATGCAATATACTTCTTTCATCACAAAATACTTCCATTTTGCTACTTTTGAACTCTGTACCGTTGTCACTTCTTATTTTTCGAACACGAGTTTGGTACAAGTTTTCAAGCTTTTTGATCAACGTGATTAAACTCCCAAATGTTTGGTCTTTTGATTGCAAAAATGAAACCCATGAAAACCTCGAATAATCATCTGTAACTACTAGACAATAGAGATCCCCAGTTATGCTTTTGACATTTACTGGACCAAACAGATCCATGTGGAGTCTCTCTAAAGGTCTCGAGATAGAGTTTTCTTTCTTCCTGGGGTGAGAATTCTTCTTTTGCTTCCCTTTGATGCAGCTAATGTGACAACTCGAATTTCCGACATTCTTTATTCGCATTTATTGCACGTTGACCGTCTAGATTATTGCTTACACGAATTATTTACCTGGTATTTGTGCACACTAAATTATAGTTAAGATGATAATCTTGATTTTTGAGTGACAAGGTGTAAGTACTTGACTGCATGATTAACTGTAAACTGTTTGAGACCTGAACAACTCGACGAAACACAATATCTGTTTCGCCATAACCACTCTCGACGAAACAGATTGTTTCGCCAACAACCCTCTCGACGAAACAGGCTGTTTCGCCGAGCCCAGATCCACCGAAGCCCAGTTCGGGCCCAACACGTTATTTTGAGTCTTAAAACGTGAAACATCATCAGTTTCACACATTTATCATAACAACCGAAACCCTAGAACACTCTCCCTTTCTGTGCGACGACAACAACCATCGTTCACCATCATCCCTAGCTCTCGAATCCTTGTTCCTTCATCTCGAATCGGTTAGTGTGTGTTTGTTAGTCGATTCTATGTTTCTGTATTGTATAGATTCTTGCTGGTGCATATGATTGATGTGTGTTACTGCTGTGATGAGTGTATGATGGTGATGATATAGATTTCGATGTGTATGATATGATGTAGTAGGATATATATAAATGATATGCGAAACTTGAATATGATCGAATGCTCGGTTCTGAATGTTGTTAATATGATTTGATTCTGAATGCAAGTTAGCATCTTGATAGGGTTTGATAATATGATGTTGTATGTTGTTATGTAAAACACATAAACTAGGGTTTATGCTAGACAATGATTCTTGGATGGTTGATTTATGATGATTCGATATGCACAATGATCTTCATATGATTTCTGTTGTTGTTGACGGCTGCTAGAATGATTAGGGTTTATGTGTTATTCGCATCTGCTGTAACTGATGTCTGCGAAACAGACATCCGACGAAACAGGACTCTCGGCGAAACAGAATGTGTTTCGCCAAGAGTCATCGACGAATTAGAATCCTGTTTCGCCAAACAAGGCCACGACGAAACTGAATGTGTTTCGCCAACTATTGTGTTTCGCCAACTGTTATGTTTCGCCATTATGTGTGTTTCGCCGAACAGTTAATCTGCACAGTAACTTGAGTTAATTCTGTTTAGAAGTTAACCGGGTTAGTTAACTGCTGTTGAGCATAACCATCCTGTGTATGATCTTAAATACGTGCCATGTGCTACTTGCTTATCGACTTTGTACTTATACGTGAACACAAACTGATTATTGTATACGTGCGTACCTTAGGACGTGACTGATTAACCGTGAGCACATACTTAGCATACCGAGCGAAACAAGGTGAGTTCACACTCTTTCTAAGGCATGGGATTCCCGGTGGTTTGGGAATGGGTTAAGAAACTAAAATGGAACCTACATATTCTCCTTGGGTAGGATATGTACCGCCATCCTCCATGGGTAGGATGCCAATATAAATCCTGTGTATTCTCCTTGGGTAGAATACATACGTTCGTCCTCCTTGGGTAGGACAACAACCTTAACATACGTTCGTCCTCCTTGGGTAGGACAACAACCTTAACGTACGTTCGTCCTCCTTGGGTAGGACAACAACCTTAACGTACATTCGTCCTCCTTGGGTAGGACAATCACACTCGCTACGGTCCTTGGATCAAGAAGGGCACGTACAAATACGACTAGTCAACACTATTCATCGCACGCATGCCTGGACTGGCAGCAAGGACTAACGCGATACAATTTCTAAACTTCGCAAACATGCCTAGAGGGCCGCGATGCTATTACATACGATTTACGAAACGAACATTATAACTAAATAACCAACTGTGAACTCGCTCAACTAGTTGTTGACTCTCTGTTACATGCCTTGCAGGACCATAGGTACTTACGGAGCTTGCACGGGAGGCACGGTCGTTGTGGACATGGATCGTGAATGTGTTGTTAAACATTATAACATTTTGTACTTAAACTTATGTTGGGTTTTACATTAATGCTTCCGCTACACACTTGTATATATTTGGTTTTGTAAACACCTATCGTATTGATGAATGACTTTTGATATATATATAATTATGTTCAATATGATTGGTGGCTTGATCCTGGTCATGTCACGCCTCCAAGCGGTGGTACTCCGCGTGTGGATTTTGGGGGTGTGACAGATTGGTATCAGAGCCATTGGTTATAGAGAACTCGGTTTTAATAAGGGGAAAACGATTTTGTTAAAACCAGACTATAACCAGAACAGTGCTCAACGATCCACAACGATGCTTCGCTCCACGTGCAAGGCTCAACATCATAGGTACTACTATTCATGTTACTTTACCTACTTGCTAGAATTACATAGAACTTTGCTCGTGGTATGCCTAGATTACAGAACCTACTATACGTTATTGCTTGAGAATACTTGTGTGCTCACTCTCTTCGCACTATTTGCGAACCTCTCTTACACATGTCCTCCTTGATGTTAAGATCATGAGTGGACGCGTTAACCTAACTCAAGCCCAGTTGGCGGCTTCGATCACTGAATAAGTCACTGCAGCACTCACAGCTGCCCAGACAGGAGGTGTAACCTGCCATCACCACTTACTCCAGGATTTTTAGATCCTACTCTTGTAACTCAACACTTGTGCTTGATTTTGATTACTCTTACGCACACGACAAGTCAACACGCTCAGCCACCTGTATGCACATACAAGACTTTATGGACTGTCGCCCTACTACTTTCAGCGACACTAAAGGAGCTGTTGGACTCCTCCATTAGTTCGAGGAACTCGAATCGGTCATCGAGTGTGAGAATGACCCGAGGCTCGTAAGGTGAAATATGCCACTGATATTCTCGAAGGCACTGCGCAAACTTGGTGGAACGCGCAAGTTACGACACTGGGGTTGGCGGCTGCTATGCCACCCCATGGAATGATTTTAAGGAACCTATCAAACGTGAATACAATAGTTATGATGCCATCCACAAGTTGGAAGTGGAGTCCTTTAACATGAAGATGACGGGGTCAGAGATAGAAGCGTGCACGATAACGATCCAACAAACTGACAATTTTGTGTCCAACTATGGTGGATCCTCCCATAAAGAGCTTCGAGCTGTACCTCAAAGGCCTAGTACCAGGAATTCAAAACCATGTGAAGACGGCTAAACTTGCTACTATTCAAGATGTTACTCATCTTGCTCATCGTCTCACAAACCAGGCAGTGGGACAGAACAAGCTGCCTCAACGTATCAGTGATACTACTACCACTACTACTTCAACTACTTCTGCTACCCTCAGTAACAATGGATGAAAGTGGGATAGAACCTCTAGCAAGGGTTCGACTACGATTCCGTCCCAGGCACAGCGGTCCAAGATCGATGACAACTAAAGTCCTGATCAGCAACATTTAGTATTCAAGGGCAGGGTGGATACAAGGGAAACCACCCTAAGCGCAAACGATGTAACTTGCACCACAGCGGGCGACGCAACCGAATTCATTGTCAATGATGCGACAAGCTTGGCCATGGAGCCAAAGATGGTAGAAACTCACGTCCTGCAAACCAGAACCAACAACAACAGCCACAAGATCTATAGAATCGGCGACAACAGCATGGTAACAAGGGATGTTATCAGATGGTGCTGAAGGTCACTTCAAAAGACACTGTCCACGGTTGAATCAGAACCAGAATCAGAACCACAACCAAGGAAACGGGGACTAGGGAAGACAACGGGGGTAATAACGACGGCAATGGTGCCAGGGGTCGAGTGTTCGTGATTGGTCAGGGTGATTCTAGTAATGACCTCAACGTTGCGATAGTTACGACATCGTCATTGGTATGGATTGGTTATCCCAACAACAAGCAGAGATCCTATGCAAGGAGAAGATCATTCGTATTCCCCGTTCTGGTAAAGAACCTCTCGAAGTTCAAGGCGACAAGAGTGGTGTCGTGAGTGGCATCATTTCTTTCTTGAAGGCTCAGAAGTGTTTACGAAAGGGCCACGCAGCTGTTTTAGCACTCGTTACGGATACATCGAAGAAAGAGAAAAAGATTGAGGATATTCCTGTTGTACGCGATTTTCCTCAAGTGTTTCCTGAAGAGTTACCTGGGTTACCGCCTCATCGTCAAGTTGAATTTCAGATCGAGCTCGCTCTAGGAGCAGCACCCATAGCTCGAGCACCTTATCGTTTAGCTCCAACTGAACTGGAAGAACTGTCTAAGCAATTGCGGGAACTCTTGGAAAAGGGTTTTATACGTCCTAGCTCTTCGCCCTAAGGAGCTCCAGTGTTATTCGTGAAGAAGAAAGACGGTACGTTCAGGATGTGTATAGACTACCGCGAACTCAACCAGGTGACGATCAAGAATCGTTATCCTCTTCCGCGCATAGATGATTTATTCGACCAGCTGCAAGGGTCGAGCTACTACTCCAAGATAGACTTAAGGTCAGGGTACCATCAGCTGAGAGTCCGGGATGAGGACGTCTCCAAAACAGCATTCAGAACACTCTACGGCCACTACGAGTTTTTGGTCATGCCATTCGGGCTAACGAACGCGCCTACGGTTTTTATGGATCTAATGAACAGGGTGTGCAAACCTTATCTTGACAAGTTTGTTATTGTTTTCATCGACGACATCCTGATTTATTCGAAGAATCAGGAGGAACACGAGCATCACTTACGACTTATTTTGGAACTTCTTCGAACGGAACAGCTATACGCTAAGTCTTCAAAATGCGACTTCTGGCTTCGTGAAGTCCACTTCTTAGGCCACGTGGTAAACCAGGATGGGATTCATGTCGATCCATCCAAGGTGGATTCGATCAAGAACTGGCCTGCACCTCGCACACCAACTAAAATACGCCAATTCTTGGGTTTGGCGGGTTATTACCGACGTTTCATCAAGGACTTTTCAAAGATTGCTCAGCCGCTTACATTACTGACACAGAAAGGTGTTGTTTACCGATGGAGTAATGCACAGGAAACAGCGTTCCAACACTTAAAGGATAGACTCTGTAGCGCACCTATCCTCTCATTTCCTGAAGGCACGGATGATTTCGTAGTCTACTGCGACGCATCTATCCAAGGTCTTGGATGTGTATTGATGCAGAGGGATAAAGTTATTGCTTATGCTTCGCGCCAACCTAAGATTCACGAACGGAATTACACGACACACGACCCAGAGCTGGGAGCCGTTGTTTTTGCGCTCAAGATATGGCGACATTACTTGTATGGCACTAAGTGCACTATATACATTGATCACAGAAGCCTCGAACATATCTTCAAACAGAAAGAACTGAATATGCGACAGTGACGAGGGGTTGAACTGTTAAATGACTACGAATGCTCAATCAGGTACCACCCAGGCAAAGCCAATGTTGTGGCTGACGCCCTCAGTCGAAAGGACACCGCGCCTAAGCGCGTGCGAGCTTTACAACTCACTATACAGTTTAGTCTTCCTTCTCAGATACGAAATGCTCAGGTAGAAGCATTGAAACCAGAAAATGTCAGGGCTGAAGCCCTACGTGGCTCAAGATAACGTTTAGAACAGAAGGAAGATGGTGCTTACTACGTTACAGGACGCATTTGTGTTCCACTTTATGGCAACTTACGTGAGCTAGTGATGGATGAAGCTCATAAGTCTCGCTACTCGGTACATCCAGGTGCGGATAAAATGTACCACGACATCAAAACCACATATTGGTGGCCTAGCATGAAGGCCCACATAGCCACATACGTTAGCAAATGCTTGACTTGTGCGAGAGTCAAGGCAGAATATCAGAAACCGTCAGGACCACTCCAACAATCTGAAATACCACGATGGAAATGGGAACAAATTTCAATGGATTACGTTGCTGGTTTACCTAGACCTCAGCACGGAAACGATACTATTTGGGTGATCGTGGATCGAATCACAAAGTCTGCTCACTTCTTGGCTATTAAAGAAACAGGCAAGTTCTCTACGCTAGCAGACATCTACTTGGAAGAACTGTGGCAAGCAATGCATAAATCTTTTGGCTCTCGTTTAGACATGAGCACAGCTTATCATCCTCAGACGAATGGGCAGTCTGAGCGCACTATTCAAAACTCTAGAAGACATGCTTCGGGCGTGCGTAATTGACTTTGGCAAGGGCTGGGAAAAGCATCTGCCACTTGTGGAATTTTCATACAAATAGCAGCTACCACACCAGCATTAAAGCTGCTCCATTCGAGGCATTGTACGGACGTAAATGCCGGTCACCTCTTTGTTGGGCAGAGGTGGGAAATAGTCAAATCACGGATCCAGAAATGGTAGTTGTTACTACAGAAAAGATTGCACAAACACGACAACGCATGGCGGCAGCTCGTGACCGTCAAAAAGCATACGCCGATAAAGATAGAAAACTACTCGAATTCCAAGTTGGGGATCGAGCGCTACTCAAAGTTTCGCCCTGGAAGGGTGTGGTTCGTTTTGGCAAACGCGGCAAACTCAATCCACGATACGTCGGACCTTTAGAAGTCATTGAGAAAATAGGAAAAGTGGCCTACAGACTGAACTTACCAGCTGAACTCAGTGTAGTTCACAACGTCTTTCACGTGTCGAATCTGAAGAAGTGTATGTCAGATGAGACCCACATAGTTCCTTTGAAGGAGCTCACTATCGACGAACAGTTGCGATTCGTCGAGGAACCAGTTGAAATCACGGACCGGGATGTTAAGGTCCTCAAGAACACGAGAATCCCTCTTGTACGAGTTCGTTGGAACTCCCGCCGCGGCCCAGAGTTCACCTGGGAGCGTAAAGATCAAATGGAACTCAAATATCCCCAGTTATTCGGAACCAATGCAACTACTACTGAGGCTGAAGCTACCAATACAGAATTTCGGGACGAAATTCCAAATCAATGGGGGGATAATGTGACACCCCAAGAAAAACAGTAATCTTCGCAAACCTGCTCGGGGAGCCGCGATACGATACAGGTAAACAACGTCACACTACTAGCTTCCTCAGTAACTGCATGCTAAATTTCGGGACGAAATTTCTTTTAAGTTGGGGATAATGTGACAACTCGAATTTCCGACATTCTTTATTCGCATTTATTGCACGTTGACCGTCTAGATTATTGCTTACACGAATTATTTACCTGGTATTTGTGCACACTAAATTATAGTTAAGATGATAATCTTGATTTTTGAGTGACAAGGTGTAAGTACTTGACTGCATGATTAACTGTAAACTGTTTGAGACCTGAACAACTCGACGAAACACAATATCTGTTTCGCCATAACCACTCTCGACGAAACAGATTGTTTCGCCAACAACCCTCTCGACGAAACAGGCTGTTTCGCCGAGCCCAGATCCACCGAAGCCCAGTTCGGGCCCAACACGTTATTTTGAGTCTTAAAACGTGAAACATCATCAGTTTCACACATTTATCATAACAACCGAAACCCTAGAACACTCTCCCTTTCTGTGCGACGACAACAACCATCGTTCACCATCATCCCTAGCTCTCGAATCCTTGTTCCTTCATCTCGAATCGGTTAGTGTGTGTTTGTTAGTCGATTCTATGTTTCTGTATTGTATAGATTCTTGCTGGTGCATATGATTGATGTGTGTTACTGCTGTGATGAGTGTATGATGGTGATGATATAGATTTCGATGTGTATGATATGATGTAGTAGGATATATATAAATGATATGCGAAACTTGAATATGATCGAATGCTCGGTTCTGAATGTTGTTAATATGATTTGATTCTGAATGCAAGTTAGCATCTTGATAGGGTTTGATAATATGATGTTGTATGTTGTTATGTAAAACACATAAACTAGGGTTTATGCTAGACAATGATTCTTGGATGGTTGATTTATGATGATTCGATATGCACAATGATCTTCATATGATTTCTGTTGTTGTTGACGGCTGCTAGAATGATTAGGGTTTATGTGTTATTCGCATCTGCTGTAACTGATGTCTGCGAAACAGACATCCGACGAAACAGGACTCTCGGCGAAACAGAATGTGTTTCGCCAAGAGTCATCGACGAATTAGAATCCTGTTTCGCCAAACAAGGCCACGACGAAACTGAATGTGTTTCGCCAACTATTGTGTTTCGCCAACTGTTATGTTTCGCCATTATGTGTGTTTCGCCGAACAGTTAATCTGCACAGTAACTTGAGTTAATTCTGTTTAGAAGTTAACCGGGTTAGTTAACTGCTGTTGAGCATAACCATCCTGTGTATGATCTTAAATACGTGCCATGTGCTACTTGCTTATCGACTTTGTACTTATACGTGAACACAAACTGATTATTGTATACGTGCGTACCTTAGGACGTGACTGATTAACCGTGAGCACATACTTAGCATACCGAGCGAAACAAGGTGAGTTCACACTCTTTCTAAGGCATGGGATTCCCGGTGGTTTGGGAATGGGTTAAGAAACTAAAATGGAACCTACATATTCTCCTTGGGTAGGATATGTACCGCCATCCTCCATGGGTAGGATGCCAATATAAATCCTGTGTATTCTCCTTGGGTAGAATACATACGTTCGTCCTCCTTGGGTAGGACAACAACCTTAACATACGTTCGTCCTCCTTGGGTAGGACAACAACCTTAACGTACGTTCGTCCTCCTTGGGTAGGACAACAACCTTAACGTACATTCGTCCTCCTTGGGTAGGACAATCACACTCGCTACGGTCCTTGGATCAAGAAGGGCACGTACAAATACGACTAGTCAACACTATTCATCGCACGCATGCCTGGACTGGCAGCAAGGACTAACGCGATACAATTTCTAAACTTCGCAAACATGCCTAGAGGGCCGCGATGCTATTACATACGATTTACGAAACGAACATTATAACTAAATAACCAACTGTGAACTCGCTCAACTAGTTGTTGACTCTCTGTTACATGCCTTGCAGGACCATAGGTACTTACGGAGCTTGCACGGGAGGCACGGTCGTTGTGGACATGGATCGTGAATGTGTTGTTAAACATTATAACATTTTGTACTTAAACTTATGTTGGGTTTTACATTAATGCTTCCGCTACACACTTGTATATATTTGGTTTTGTAAACACCTATCGTATTGATGAATGACTTTTGATATATATATAATTATGTTCAATATGATTGGTGGCTTGATCCTGGTCATGTCACGCCTCCAAGCGGTGGTACTCCGCGTGTGGATTTTGGGGGTGTGACAGCTAATGCACTCCCCCTCAAGATGAAAACCTTTCAAATGAACACCAGTTACTAAATCATTATACACCAAGTGATTCATTTTTCTCAGGTGAATATGACCCATTTTTCGGTGCCACAATCGAGATTCTTTTTCTGTTGCTCTTGACATAAAACAATGAGCCTGACCCGTGGTTATAGTTGCTACGCTCATATCCAACACGTACAGATCATCAACTGTTGGTGCTCTGATGACAATCCATTCTTCAGGGATAACAAATCCTGGTTTCAATATCAAACACTCTTTGTCTGTAAAATGTGTTGTATACATCCTATCATAAATCTGAGAAATACTCAGAAGATTATTCTCAAACTCAGCAATGTAATTAACTCTTTCAAACGTGACAATGTCATTCGATAAAGTTCCTTCACCAACTATTCGACCTCCTTGATTTCCCGCAAATCCTACATAACCTCCATTAAACCCTCTAACATCATACAATAGGGTCTTCTTCCCCGTCATGTGCCGAGAAGCTCCACTATCCATAATCCATCGTGAAATGGATCTTGGAAGCTCCTGCACATTTCAAAAACATTTAGTGAGATTTTGATGCCACCCAAGCCTCTTTTGACTTGGGTAACTTGACATTGATGTGAGATTTTGCAATGTAAAGTGGCGGAAAATTTTTATCATTCATCTTCAAGCATTCTTCAGACCCAATCTCAACCTTTTGTATAAAAAGAACTCATCTTTCTTAGGTTGACCGGTTGGTTGATCTTTCTTTTGAACATTCTTCTTCTCTGGTGGAGTAGAAGATTGTTTCTCCAATTTTTCATAATAATCCAAAGGAACATCCATCTTTACCGGAGTGGTAGAAGACGATTGTTTTTCTGACTCTGAAACCTTTGGTTTTGGAGAACCTTTTGGCTTCCATGTTTGTTGAGATGAAGCAACCCGTTTGTAAAAATTGTTATTTTTAGTTTCCAACTTCTTAACAGGTTCAATTTTGACTTTTGTGTTCTCATTTTTCAAAATTTTCTCAACAACCATTGGAGCTTTGCTTTTTTCATCAACCTTCTTTTTTGAACTCTCAGTAACTTCAGACTTAGGCTTAAAGTTGGTGCACTTTCGTGCAATGTGTCCAACTTTGTTGCACTTGAAGCATGTTCGAGTATCAACTACCCGACTTGTGCCTTCAGTCTGAGGTTGTGAGGCCCTCTTCTCAAAGAATTCTTGATTTGTTTTTGAAAAAATCTCAGATTCTTCATCAGAAAGTGAACTTGAACTTGTCACAAACACCTATTTCTCAGCAAACTTCTTGTTTTGAACATTCTTTTTCTGATAATTCTTATCACCCTGATAACCACCCGACCATCTGTTTCGATTGTTGTTATAAAAACGCGGTGGAACAATAGGTTTCTTGTAGTAAGCTTTATCTTTTTCAAAATTCATTTGCCTCTTTGTCTGTTTTAGACCTTCAATCTCAGACAGGTCAATTTCAACCAATTTGAACACATTTGTCAATTTAGCAACATTAACATTCTCCAGTGGAAAATCAGAATCCGAATACAACTTATCCGATCCCGACATCTTGTACATGACAAGAGTAGATTCTTCATTTAAGTTGTTTTTGGATTTTGGTTTCAGAATGTATTTGTCCAGAAAACACTCATCATCATCATCAGCTGAATCACTATCAGACTTCAAAACACTTTCAGCCATGCGTTTAACAATATCAGTTTGAACACTATCATCAGATGATGATAAAGAAAATGTCACATCAATTGACTCTGGAAGTTTTATTTCATTTGTTTTATCTTCATCATTAACCAACCCAGACTTTTTCTTTGAATAATTGTTTAAAACTGGTGGTGGAACCTGATGAAACCCAACCCCAGCTCCATCCGAGTAAACATCTTCGCCTGCTTTGCTTTTCCCGATGGGTTTGGGAACAATGTGCTGTAAAACAAAGCTTGCGAAGTTGTAACTGGTTAATTTTGGATTGATGCGTTCATTTTCAATTTTAGCTTCTTGGAATTGAAGTTTCAACTTAGCAATTTCGTCCAACTGTTTGTTGATTAACTCCTCTTTCACTCTAAGAACACCGGTCAGCTGAAGATTTTCTTTGTACGTCTTACCATTTCTTTCATCGGAATCTTTAACCATTCGTTTAAGCTTCTCAAAATTTTCTGAGATTTGACGATTTTCAAGAATCAATTTTTCTTTTTCTTTCCTAATTCTTTCTACGTCAATTTTATAGTTTTCAATTTTCTCAGTTAATTCTTTTAATTTTTCGTTTGAATCTTTTAACAACTTATCATGGTTTAAGATCTGATCTTCAACACTTCTGACTCTACTAGTCAGATCTTCAACTTTCTTACCACTGAGGGTAAGCATTTGTACTACAAACTTTGCACTCTTTCATGCAATTTTTGCAGTTGTTCTCAGATTTAACATTCTTACCTGACTCATGTGTATCATTTGAACTGACCTTGTTTTTGAACTCAGTTCCAGTACCAGAAACTACCTCTAGTTCTTTTGCAGATAGAACTTTGTCAGCCATCTTCTTCAAGTTTTCAGCGGTGAGTTCTTGTGACGTATCAATAACTCCGTCATCAATCTTCTTTGGCTCTGGTTCTTTTGCTGTCTCTTTTTCTTTTTCTTTCTCAATGGCTTCTCCTCCTCCCCACCATTCTCTTTGTCTGGCTTCTTCTTCATCAGCAATTTGTTTGGTGAGAAATTCAAGATCTACAGTATCTGGATCCACAGCTATGTTACCATTAGGATCAAGATAACGTTCTCTATCAGGATCCCATCGCCTTGCCTTCTTTGCTTCAATCCAGGTACGATAGATTTTGGCTTTCATGTATCGAGTTGTTTCCTTCCTTTTTACATACTTCACTTCTTCAGTTCTCTTATCTTTAAATGGAACAATCTTTGCTGCAGTGAAGGCATAACCAACTGTGTCTTCCTCAGGCAAAACATCACTCCAATCATAACCTTCATCGTCATGAAAAACTACAAGTGCCCTGGATTTCTCTTTGGGTGCCTCCTCTATCTGCTTAATCCTGGGAGGTTCTGATTTATTCTGATGACAGATTGCTCTCTTGTAATAATCCTCTCGAAATGGATTTGCAGTATCATCAGTGTAAGCATTTCTGCACTCATGCTTAAAGTGACCTTTCTGTTTACACTTGAAACACGTCACTTTTGACTTGTCAAAACCTAACTTGGTAGAAGGTCCACCAATAGACTGTCTTCCTGTAATCTCCATGAAACGATGTGCTCTTCTCACTGCACTGGCCATACACCACCTTATATCGATCAATTCCATTTCCTAAGGATCGATCTGATCATAGTCTTCCTTTGTTAGATTAGTGTTGCCTATCTTTCCTGCAACGAGACTTTTATACGATTCTAACACAGACGCTAATAACACCATCTGTTGTTTAGCAGACTCTTCACTGAAATTCTGACCATTCTTCAGATCAACAGCAATGTTGCATTGAAAGAGATTCTTTGATGCAGATTGATTTGAAGTATTTAACGAAGAACCACCATGGTAGCCACTGCTAGGAGTTTCTTGATTCTTTGTATTTGAGCTTTCAGCTGAAAAGGCTGTCTTTGGAGATGCAGTCTTAGGAAGCATACTGCCTCTGTAATACAACTCCACATTCTGCTGATAAGATGTGTTATTGACTTTATTGGATTTTTTGATCTCCAATTCATGGCTTTCCAGTCTTTCTATAAGCAGATCAACTTTCAAATCAGCAGGCTTTATCGTATTCTTCAGCATCAATGCAAAATATTGCCAGTCTTGCTCATTCGGTAGAGCATCAAACAATTTGTCTACCAGCTCTTCTTGACTGTAAATGATGTCATGTCTAGCAAGCTCCATCTTCAGATGCCCAAATCTTTCAATCATCTTGGAAACAAACTCGTTCTTTAAACAACCAAACAAATCAAAATCTTTTCGTAATAGTTTCTTTTTATTCTTCACTATTTCAGCACTACCAATACATTTTATTTTTAATTTTTCCCAAAGGTCTCTCGAATCTTTGTATTCGATCAGTGCGATAATGTCATCTCGGACAGATTGATGAAGTAGAGCAATACACTTCTGTTCAGAAACATATCTTTCAATCTGATTTTCCTCTAAGTTCTCATAATCATCTCTCCCCATATCAAAACCATTTTTCAAACTTCTCCAACTGGGATACGCAAACGCTTTAAGCCATTCTTCGAATCTGGTAGCCCACCTGTTGTAATCTTCAATAGCCATCAACTTGGGCGGCTTATTGTATGTTCCGTATGCACTGTCTACGCTCATAGCATCCTGAAGAATTTTCTTCGCACTCGGTGTTGGTGTCGTTTCATTCGTATTATTTGAAGTGCCATCTCCCGAACCACTAGTAAATCCAAACACATCACAGAAAGGATTCATGAAATCATCCATCTTTCACGTACCTGAAACCGTCAACAAACACTTGGACAAATTTTTGAAATTTTGAAAACAACAATTTCAAGCGGAATCAGTTGAAGCGAAATAGCTTCAAGCGAAATTATGGCTTTTCAAACGGAATATCTGCTCAAACGAAATTACTAGTTCACGCGAAATACCAGTTCAAATGAAATTAAGGTATTTCAATCGGAATTAAGCCAATTCAAGCGGAATTAGCTGCTTTGAAGCAGAATCAGTAATTCCGTTTGAACGTTTCAAGCGAAATTAGATTTCGTTTGAAATAGACTGCACTTTTCAAGCGAAATTAGTCCAAAAATGTAATTCCGTTTGGAATTACACTGATATCTCAAGCGGGATTACGATGACGTCAGCAAGTCTGATACGCTTTTCAAACAGAATTAATCCATTTTATCAGAATTATTTCGAATTTAGGTCCAATACTTTCAAGGATTAGTTAAAACTATGTTTCGCTTGATATGTGTGAGTTTTAAGCCATTTTGACCGTTAAATTTTGTTTAAATCAGAAAAGAAAGGGTAGAAGTGTGAGAATCCAATGAAATCAAGCTGAATTGGTATGAACTCCTCGTCCTGAGCTCTGATACCACTTGTTGGATCGTCGTGTGACCCTAACGAGTCAATCTGAGTAGTTCATCATCAAAAACAAAGGCGGAATCAATGTAAATGATGTCAACACAACTTGTTCCTTTCTAATCTTTATCTATTACTGATTTCCTAAGCTTTTACATATCTGATTACAATTCGTCAGCACCTCGGCTCTCAAACACACACTGCTAATTCCGTATCAAATGAATCAGACAAGATCAGTATTTATAGGCGTGTTAATTCCGCACGAAATCATCTCAAGCGGAATTATCAGTTCAAGCGATATTACCTAATTCCGTGTGGAATTAGTAATTCCATGTGAAACTCCTAATTCCGTGCGAAATTACATCTGTGTAATTTCGTGCGGAATTACCCAAAATACTGTTTTCTCGTTTTTCGAGCCCTGATCTAACTAATACAATACAAGACTTAATAAAGACGAAGTTAACAGACATCAGTACACCAACAGACTCCCCCTTGGATGTTAACGAAGTCTTTAGCATCCTATCTTCAGTCTTTAGTCTTGATTGATCGTTCTCTTGCTCCAAATTGTTTTGACATTGTAAAAGCCTCCTTCAATCTTTAATCTTCAATCTCCCCTTTAAACGTTGATCCAGAATCTAGACTCCCCCTTTCGATGACTCCCCCTCTCGATCAGCTGGGACTTGAATTCTGGTTCAATCTTTGACATTTTCTTTGCCATGGGGATATTGACTCCTGTTTCCTGCATAATCTCTACCTAAATATAAGATATATGACAATAACAATTTCAATTCAAAACTTACCATTCAACCTCAATTGGTAGTCTAATCAGTGTTTAGAAATCCACTTAAGTATCCAGGTCCAAATTAATGACCCTGGTTACTCAATTTATCTACCAAGTCCAACTTAATGACATTGGATGACCTGAGATAAATCACACTGACATTTGAAAACAAATTAGTTCAAACATTTTCTGAAATTTACAAGTTTCAAATTAATGAACTTGTTTTTGACTTTTCAACAAACATATTTTATCAAGATAAGCTCTCCTCATCCTCCAGTCCAGAAACTTCCTGCATCTGCTTCAACTTTGAGAATCTGACAATCAACTTTCTACTCTGGTTTGTCGGAAAATTAAGCAGAAATAAAATCTTTTTGGATTTTTAATAAAGTTTCTAAACTAGAAATGAAATGCAGAAATAAAATGCAGTAAAAATAAACTATTTACAAACATATTTTTGGTGAGCGTGTTAGGGAATCATATCAGCTATTCGACAAGTCACAAGTACCGTTAAGCTTTAATTTCATACTCAGAATTAAAAAATTCGCTTAGATTGTCGATATACTGATCCACTTTAAATTCTCACACACATTTCAATCTGTTCAGGATACGGATTTAGTGTTCTAGGAACTTAAACTCATTCATGTGTCCCACCTTTTGAATATACTCCCGTATCCAGATCCCAATATTCAGTCTTACAGGTGAGTATACCACAGATGATATCTGTAAGGGGTTAAATTGCGAAGAACCGTGAGAGCTCAGGTCAGAACTTCCGTTCAGCAGAGAGATGACAGTTCGACTTTAGTGGGTCCCCTTTAGAGGATCTTTTTTACAACAGCATTGATTAGCAATTTTATTGTCTCATCATTTTATGCTGAGGGCGGCGCTATATTTTAAGCAAGCAGTAAAGTATTCTCCAGGGACTAGGCCATTGCTTCCGCATTATCAGAAGTCCCGGGATAATACCCCAGATATCACTGAGTATAAAGACCTAGTATCTCAGAAAGAGGGATCCTTCAAACAAGATTTCAGGGGTTACCTATATATCCAAGTAGTGTTCCCCACGAAATAAGCAAGTAAGGATTTTAGGTTTATATCCCGAACAAACCTACTAAATGTGCAAAAACCTATCGGCACATCATCAGCGAGACTGTTTAAGACTTTTAAACTTTACATATCTTTAGCATACCGTAACTGTCAAGCGAATGTACTATCATTTTCCCTTTTTACACAAGCTCTTTTCTGGTTTTCTATTGTTTTTGTATTTTTTTAAAAAAATATCTCATGTTTTGGATTTTTGAAATTTTTACTGTTTTTGTATTTTCTGAAAAATATTACCCTATACTACCCCTAAATACCAAAACAAGTAAAAAAACGACAAACCATTGCAGATTGCTTCTCATCGTCCTCTACAACAGTACCTTCATCAACGCCAATTATTCCATCCGTCACCGATAAGAGCATCATACCATTCAGTTTTAAAAGATATTTAAAACGTATTTTATCAAAAGCTTTGGTATGTAAATCAGCTTTCTGATTGTCAGTGTGGATTTTCTCAATTCGTATCAACTTCTTCTCGAAGCAATCTCGGATGAAGTGATAACGAATTTCTATGTGTTTAGTTTTAGCGTGATGAACTGGATTTTTAGTAATGTTTATCGCTGTCTCATTATCAACAAAGATAGGGGCGTTAAGAAATTGCAAACCATAGTCGCGCATCTGTTGTTGGATCCACAAGATCTGAGAGCAGCAACTGCTAGCAGATACATACTCCACTTCACATGTCGATAGAACCACAGAGGTCTGCTTCTTTCACTGCCAGGTGACCAAGCATGGTCCGAAAAACTGGCATCCCGCTGTTGTTGATTTAGCGTTAAGTTTGCAGCATCCGAAATCGGAATCGGAACTACATCAAGAAACAACTGACAAGATCTTTCATGTCTGAGACCGTATCAAAGCGGCTCCTGATCGACAGAAGAGCTATGCCAACCGAAGATAGAAACCGTTAGCTTTCGAGGTAGGAGACATGGTTCTGTTGAAGGTCTCGCCTTGGAAGGGTATAGCAAGGTTCGGGAAGCGTGGGAAGTTGAATGTTACAACTGTGCTCTATAATCGATGTATAATGTAAAACAATGTTGATTATTAATAAAACAATGTGCTTTGGTGTTATTATATGTGTTTTGGTGTTATTATGTGTATATTTGTGTTTGATGATTTTACGATTTGATTCAATTCCGATTTCAAGCTTTAAAACGCTTTCTTGAAGGTTATACGCAAACTGGTGCGTAAACGTTGTCAGTTTAACACGACAAACACTTCGGAATAGTGACATAGGCTTAACATACCTTAAATAACCATTACATAACTTAGAAATAAGTTTTGGATGGTTTGGTGTGTTGAAATCAAGTTTGTTCGATCGCCGGGACTTTTTGTGTCAAACTACGAAACTATACCGATTTGTATAGTAACGAACATTCCAAAACTTGATCATAAGTTAAACATGCCCTAAATATCCTTTACATAGCTTAGAAATAGGCTTTGAGGTGTTTGGTGCGCAAAAATAAACTTATTTGATCAATACGGACTAAAAGCATCAAAAAGTGCATAAGTTTGCATTTTCACGCATATCTTACGTTCTGAATATATCCGGACATCCAAAAATTTATTTAATCATTAAAATATTTTATTTTAGTGATTGGCATGATAAAATTCCATTCGTCGCGTAATTTGGATCGTTTTTGCGTCCGTTACGACTTCCATCGTAATAACCCGAATAACGCAACCGTACGACCAAACGAACCGACATCCGAGATATTTTTGAGCATATTTTAAGTTCCCTATACTTTAACTTCATTTTAGAGCTTTGAAATGAGGTTAACGGGGCTTAAAAGTGTCAAATATGCAACAAAATGCTAGTTTTTCAAGTTCAGGGACCAAATGTGACATTCTGCCAAAGATGCTCTGGCGGGGCGCGTAAGCCTGGTCTGGCTTTTATGTGGGGCACGACAGCCTGCCAGAGCAGAAACATTGAACATGGACTTGGGACATGTTTTGATGGTTTTTAGCAGCTGATTTGGGATACCTTGGGCTAGATTTTGATGGTTTTAAGTGCTCCCATGGTTTTGAATACCATGTGCCCACTTGTAAGGCCAAGATCAAAGCACGTTTTGCGAGGAACGATGTTGGTGCATCTAGTGTCTGTTAACTTCGTCTTAATCGAGTCTTATGTCTAGATAGGATTAATGAGCATACAACAGGGTTAAAATTAGGGTTTGTTTATGTGTTAATGTGTTATTTCGCTTGAAAGTGACATGGTTAACACAGCTTGCTCATTTGGAGCGGAATTAGAGGTTATTGTTTGAGAGCCGAGGTGCTGCCGAATTGTAATCAGATCTGTAAAAGCTCAGGAAATCAGTAATAGATAAAGATTAGAAAGGAACAAGATGTGTTGACATCATTTACATTGATTCCGCCTTTGTATTTGATGATGAACTACTCAGATTGACTTTTTAGGGTCACACGAACGATCCAACAAGTGGTATCAGAGCACGGGATGAGGAGTTCATACCAATTCAGCTTGATTTCATCGGATTCTCACACTTCTACTCCTTCTTTTCTGATTTGAACAAGATTTAACGGTTGAAATGGCCTGAAATTCACATATATCAAGCGAAACATAGTGTTAACTAATCCTTGAAAGTATTGGACCTAAATTCGAACAAAAATCTGATAAAAACTTGTAATTTCTCTTGAAAGACTGTTCAATTTGCTGACATCATCTTGATTCCGCTTGAACTTGCACTTGTGATTTCAAGCGAAATAAGCTATTTTGGTTATTCCATTTGAAAGTTCTGTCTGATTTCGCTTGAAGTCTATTTCCGCTTGAAAGTTCAAGCGAAATATGTGATTTCGCTTCAAAGTAACTGATTCCGCTTGAAAGCTTATTCCACTTGAAAGCTGATTTCGCTTGAAAGCTATTCCGCTTGAAAAGCTGATTTCATTTGAAATAATTTCGCTTGAAACTGATTTTCAAAATTTCAAAAATGTTTCTAAGTGTTTGTTGATTGTTTCAGGTATTTGAAAGATGGATGATTTCATGAATCCTTTCTGTGATGTGTTTGCATTTACCGGTGGTTCGGGAGACGGCACATCAAATAACACGAATGAAACTACACCAACACTGAGTGCAAAGAAAACTCTCAATGATGCTTTAAGTGTGGAAAGTGCTTACGGTACATATAACAAACCTCCTAAGTTGATGGCGATTGAAGATTACAATAGGTGGGCTACAAGGTTTGATGAGTGGCTTCAAGCTTTTGCATATCCAAGCTGGAAAAGTTTAAAGATTGGTTACGTTAGAGAAGGACGGTTTGGTGAAAGTTTGACAGATACTGATGAGATTGAAAAATATGTTGCTGAACAAAAGTGCATCGCATTAATTCATCAGTCTGTGAGAGATGATATAATTTCATTGATTGAATATGAAAATTCAAAAGATCTTTGGGAGAAACTGAGGGTAAAATGTGTAGGTAGTGCTGAGATAGTCAAAAACAAAAAGAAACTGTTAAGAAAAGAGTTTGATTTATTTGGTTGTTTAAAGAACGAGTCTATTTCCAAGATGATTGAGAGATTCGGGCATCTGAAATTGGAGCTGGCAAGACACAAAATTGTATATACTCAAGAAGAGTTGGTTGACAAACTGTTCGACTCACTGCCGAATGACCAAGATTGGCAGTACTTTGCATTAATGTTGAAGAATTCAATCAAGTCTGAAGAGTTGACAGTGGATCTACTTATCAAAAGACTGGAGAGTCACGAGTTGGAGATCAAGAAATCTAGCAAAGTCAACAACTCATCTTATCAGCAGAATGTAGAGTTGTACTACAGAGGAAATCTACCAAAGACTGGTTCTCCAAGAACAACATTTTCTGCAGAGAGTTCAAATAATGTGAATCAAGAAACTCCTCACAGTGGTTTTCATAGTGCATCTTCTTCAACAACTCCAAACCAATCTGCATCAAAGAATGTGTTCCAATGTAACATTGCTGTGGATCTGAAGAACGCTCAAAATTTCAGTGAAGAGTCAGCAAAACAACAGATGGTGTTCTTAGCGTCGGTGTTAGAATCGTACGAGAGCCTCGTGGCGGGCAAGATTGGAAACACCAACCTGACTAAGGAGGACTATGATCAAATAGATCCTGAAGAGATAGAACTGATCGATATCAGGTGGTGTATGGCTAGTGCAGTCCGGAGAGCGCAACGTTTTATGGAAATTACTGGGAGACATTCTATCGGTGGGCCGTCTACAAAACTTGGTTTTGACAAATCAAAAGTCACGTGCTTCAGGTGTAAACAAAAAGGACATTTCAAACGTGAATGTCGTAACGCTCCTGCTGATGATACTGCAAATCCATTCCGCGAGGATTACTACAAAAGAGCGATCTATCATCAGAATAAATCAGAACCGCCCAGAATGAAGCAGCTTGAGGATGCCCCCAAAGAAAAATCAAGAGCTCTTGTTGTTATTCATGATGACGAAGGTTTTGATTGGAGTGAACTGCTACTAGAGGAAGATGCAGTAGGATACGCATTCGTAGCAGAAAAGATTATTCCTTACAAAGACACCAGAACTGAAAAAGAAAAATATCTCAGCAGAAAGCAGAATTCAAGATGATCAGATTATCTAAGGTGTTTAGTGAAGCCAAGAGAGCAAAGAGATTGGATGCTGATAGAGAATGTTACCTTGATCCACAAGGAAACATTGCTATTGATACGAAAACTCTTGGTATAGAAGCTTTCATTGAGGAATTTGCTGAAGAAGAAGAAGAAGCCCTACAGAGAGAATGGTGGGGAGGTGGAGAAGAGAAAGAAAAAGAAAAAGAGAAAGAGAATGAGTCGCAATCTAAGAAGTTTGATGATGGGATTATTGATACTTCACAAGAATTCACCGCTGAAAACTTGGGGAAGATGGCTGACAAAGTGCTTGCTGCAAAGGAAATTGAGGTAGACTCTAAGTCTGAAACTGAGTCTAAAAGCAAGGTCAGTACAAACATTTCAACAAGAGAGTCAGGTAAGAAAGTCAAAGGTGATAGTGACTGCAAAAGTTGCATGAAAAACTGCAAGTTTTGTAGTACACTCAGTTACCTTAGTGATACAAAGGTTGAAGAACTAACAACAAGAGTCAGAAAGGTTGAAGATTAGATTCTAGACCGTGATAAAATGCTAAAAGCTTCAAATGATCGAGTTAAAAATTTAACTGAGAAAATTGAAAATGATAAAATTGAAGTAGAAAGAATTAGGAAAGAGAATGAAAAGCTAATTCACGAAAATCGTCAACTCTTAGAAAATTTTGACAAACTAAAATGAACGGTAAAAGATTCTGATGAAAGAAACGGTAAAACCAATAAAGAAAATGAGCATTTAACTGTTGTTCTTAGATACATAGAAGAGCAAATCAAACCAACAACTGGATGAGATTGCTAAATTGAAGCTTCAGTTTGAAGAAGCTAAGATTGAGAATGAGCGTATCAATCTGAAATTAACCAGTTACAACTCAGCAAGCTTTGTTTTACAACACATTGTTCCTAAACCCATCAGAAAAAACAAAGCAGTCGAAGATGTTTATTCGGATGGAACTGGGGTTGCGTATCATCAGGTTCCACCGCCAGTGTTAAACAATTTTTCAAAGAAAACATCCGAGTTGGTTAATGATGAAGATGAAACAAGTGAAATAAAACTTCCAGAGTCAATTGATGTTACGTTTTCTTCATTGGATGATAGTGTTCAAACTGAGATTGTGAAAGGCATGGCTGAAAGTGTTTTGAAGTTTGATAGTGATTCAGTTGAGAATGAAGAGTGTTTTCTGAACAATTACATTCCGAAACCAAAATCCAAAAACAACTTAAATGAAGAACCTACTCTTGTCATGTACAAGATGTCGGGATCGGATAAGTTGTATTCGGATTCTAAGTTTCCACTAGAGAATGTTAATGTTGCTAAATTGACAAATGTGTTCAAATTGGTTAAAATTGATCTGTCTGAGATTGAAGGTCTAAAACAGACGAAGAGGCAAATGAATTTTGAAAAAGATAAAGCTTACTACAAGAAACCTGTTGTTCCACCGTGTTTTTATAACAACAATCGAAACAGATGGTCGGGTGGTTTTCAGGGTGGTAAGAATTATCAGAAAAAGAATGTTCAAAACAAGAAGTTTGCTAAGAAGAAAAAGGTGTTAGTGAACAGTTCAAGTTCACTTTCTGATGAAGAATCTGAGATTTTTTCAAAATCAAATAAAGAGTTCTTTGAGAAGAAAGCATCGCAGTCTCAGTCCGAAGGCACAAGTCGGGTAGTTGACACCCGAATATGCTTCAAATGCAATCAAGTTGGACATATTGCACGAAAGTGTACCAACTTGAAGCCTAAGACTGAAGTTGTGATGAATTCAAGAAAGAAAGATGATGTGAAGGGAAAAGCTCCATTGGTTGTTGAGAAAAAGGTTTTAAAAAATGACAACACCAAGATCAAAACTGAACCCGTAAAGAATGTGGTAACTAAAAATAACAATTTTTACAAACGGGTTACATCGCCTCAACAAACATTGAAGCCAAAAGTGGTTGAAAAGAAATCAAGTGTTCCAAAACCAAGGGTTTCAGAGTCAGAAAAACAATCGTCTTCTACCACACTGGTAAAGATGGATGTTTCTTTGGATTACTATGAGAAACTTGAAAAACAAGAGTCTGTTACTTTTGAGAAAAAAGGTTGTTTTGAAGAAAGACCAACCATCTGGTCAACCTCAAAAAGACGAATTTTTCTTGTATAAAGAGGTTGAGGTTGGGTCTGCAGAGAGCTTAAAGATGAACGACAAGAACTTTCCGCCACTTTACATTGCAAAAAATCACCTTAATGTCAAGTTACCTGAGTCTAAAGAGGCTTGGGTAGCATCAACTTCTAACTAAGTGTTTTTGAAATGTGCAGGAGCTTCCAAGATCTATTTCACGTTGGATTATGGATAGTGGAGCTTCTCGGCATATGACGGGGAAAACTGCCCTGTTGTACGATGTTAGAAATTTCAATGGAGGTTATGTAGGTTTTGCAGGCAATCAGGGTGGTAGAATAGTTGGTGAAGGAACGTTATCCAATGGAATTGTTACGTTTGAAAGAGTGAATTACATCGTCGAGCTTGAGAATAATCTTCTGAGCATCTCTCAGATTTGTGATCGCATGTATACAACGCACTTTATAGACAAAGAATGTTTGATCTTGAAACCAGGATTTGTTATCCCTGAAGAATGGATTATCATGAGGGCACCAAGAGTCAATGAACTGTACGTGTTGGACATGAGTGTAGTAACTACAACCACGGGTCAGGCTCATTGTTTTGTGTCTAGAGCAACGGAGAAGGAATCACAATTGTGGCACCGGAAGATGGGTCATATACATCTTATAAAAATGAATCACTTGGTACACAATGATTTGGTTACAGGTGTTCATGTGAAAGGTTTTCATCTGGAAGGGGAGTGCATTAGCTGCATCAAAGGAAAGCAAAAGAAGAAATCACATCCTAAAAAGAAAGTCAATTCAGTCTCACGACCGTTAGAGAGACTTCATATGGATCTTTTTGGTCCAGTGAACGTTAAAAGCATAACTGGTGATCTCTACTGTCTAGTAGTAACTGATGATTATTCCAGATTTTCGTGGGTATCATTTTTGAAATCAAAAGATGAGATGTTTGATAGTTTGATGGCGTTGTTCAGAAAAATTAAAAACTTGTACCAAAGGCGTATCAAAAGAATCAGAAGCGACAATGGTACTGAGTTCAAGAACAGAAAGATGGAAGAATATTGTGATCAAAGAGGTATATTGCATGAATTTAGTGCTCCTTACACTCCACAGCAGAATGGGGTCGCTGAAAGAAAGAACAGGACGCTAATTGAAACGACCATGACGATGCTTGCTAATTCCAAACTACCTGTTAACTTTTGGGCAGAAGCAGTATCAGCCGCATGTTATATGCTCAACCGGGTTCTCACTGTTAAGAAATTCAACAAGACATGTTTCGAGCTGATCAATAACCGCAAACCTAATCTGAAGTATTTAGAACCGTTTGGGTCACCCTGTACTGTTCTAGAGCCTTTTGGAAAATTTGGTGCAAAGAGCATTGAAGGAATTTTCGTGGGTTACTCAAGTCCATTAAAAAGAGTCTTTGTTCCAAGCTTGAAGCAGATCATCGAAGCACAACATGTTGAGTGTCAGGGATATACTATGCCGCCTCAGAATCCCGGTGACTCATGGCATTTTCATTATGATACTTTGTGGGATTCGTTTGACGTGGAAGAAGAAAAGGAAGAAGAAGAAGATTTCTTTGACGAGTTGGATATTCTGAGAGAGTATGAGTCTTCGCAGGAAAGGTTCCCAGCCGAGTATTCTAGACGTTAAAAAGCTTCAAATGACGATGAAGCAGGTCCTAGCAATGTTGGAGAACATGATGATATTCAACAAGAGGAAGTTGCTCATGATAATCAGACGGCAGTCAATGATAATCAAGAATCTGATAATATGCCAATATTTGATCATGGTGACTCAGATTGTGAGGGGGAGCAAATCCAAATTTCAAGTCAAACAAATCCAGTCAATGAAGAAGGTGCAAATAAGAATGTTACTAATCTGGAAGGCGAGGTAGATGTTTCAGGCAAGGTCATGCCGAGAACTCTTTCATACCATCCAGAGGAGTTGAGCATTGGAGAATTACAGACAGGCGTTTGCACTAGACGTCAAACTGATCAAGGCCTTACTTGTTTTTATTCTACAGTAGCACCTTTGCAAACTGAGTTTTCACTAAGTTGTTTTATTTCGCAGATCGAACCGCGTACATATAAGGAGGCGCTAACTGAAGATTCTTGGGTCAATGCCATGCAAGAAGAGTTGAGTCAGTTTGAGAAGTTAGGAGTGTGGAAGTTAGTAGATTTGCCTGATGGTCAGTGGAAGATAAACACCAAGTGGGTGTTCAAGTGTAAGAGAGACGATAGAGGAGTTATTATTCGTAACAAAGCTCGACTCGTTGTCCAGGGTTTCAGTCAGCAGGAGGGTATAGATTTCACTGAAGTGTATGCTCCAGTGGCTCGACTAGAAGCAATCAGAATCTTCCTGGCATTTGCATCTTGGAAAAATTTCAAAGTTTATCAGTTAGATGTAAAATCAGTGTTTCTCTACGGGAAGGTAAAAGAGGAGGTATATGTCGGACAGCCACCGGGCTTTACCGATCCAATCCATAAAGACAAGGTTTACTTGCTAGACAAGGCGCTGTATGGTATGCACCACGCCCCGAGAGCTTGGTACGAGACATTGTCTCAACACCTGCTAGCCAACAGCTTCATTCGTGGAAAAGTGGATGCCACTCTCTTCACCAAAGAGGTCGATGGACATCTTCTGATCGTTCAAATATATGTGGACGACATCATATTTGGGTCAACAAATGAGAATCTGTGTAAAGATTTTGAACAACTTATGAAGCAGAAATTCGAAATGTCATCGATGGGTGAGATGAAATTCTTTTTGGGTCTTCCGGTTGATCAACTGCCTAAGGGAATTTTCATACATCAAATGAAGTACACTCATGATATCTTGGAGAAATTCGGGATGTCAGGTTCTACTCCAGCTTCCACCCCGTTAGCGACGAACCATGGGATAAACCCTGATCTCACCGGAGAGAAGGTAGATGAAACGTTGTATCGTTCCATGATCGGATCGCTGATGTACTTGACTGCTTCAAGACCCGATATTATTGTTATGGGTCATTTTCTAAGCATACATATATTGACCAATATCCTGCTTTTTATTGTTTATATGTGACCAGGATGCTGGACGAGGATATTGCTAACATCTTGGGTGATATCCTGAGGTTGATCGAATTAATCACGTGCAGGTTAAAGACTGGGACTTGCCAACGGTTAAATGGACTTCGTCTCCTCAAGACTCGGACGTATTTGTTATGGGAGAGACGTTGAACCCGAAAGACCAGGTCTACCACGTTCGACTGAGGAATATTCGCTGGATCCCGGTTATTTAGGATAGTTTGTTACATTTGTTTTACTATAAATAGATGGGGGCGGATCAGATTAAGGCACGACGCAACTTTCACACATTCTCAAACACTTTTGCTTTCTAGCTTTCAACAATCACTACACACTAACACTTGTAATCGAATTACATTGTAACACCTAGTTGATTCGCACCACATCCTGCACTGTATCCTGATATTTGAAGCAATAGAAGAACAAGGCAGCTGCGATTGTCAGCTCCCGAGGTTTTATGCCGGCGATCTAGATTGATCAAGGGCTTTCCTCGTACATCACGTGTCAACCTTTACTTTTCTGCTCATTGTTTGATCACAGATATAGCTCTATATCTTGAGCCGTATCCTGAAACTGTTTTTATAACTAACTTGGTTAACATATTTTTCACGCATAATTTTAGCACACTACCTCACTTAACTAATTTGATCACTAAATTTCTTCGGTAATTTTTGACCAAAACAATTTGGCGCCCACCGTGGGGCAAGTGGTGCTATCTTTACTAAATTTTTTTGTGAAATCATTAATCGGTTTTCTGTTTTCGAAACTTTTTGCCACATTGTTTACAATGGCCTCAAGATCAAACATGAGCTCCTCCACTATGTCTGCTGCAACCTCTGCTACTACCGGTTCGGTGCTTCCACCACCTCCTCCAAGGATGCCATTTTCTTCACAACCTCAAGATGTTATCCCTACTCGGAGTGTTCAGGGATCTGCTCCCGTTTTAGCCTCTAATGATGAAATTCTAACTTTATTTGGAAGTGTGCAGGAACAAATGAGGCAGCAACAGGAAACTAACCAAATGCTGTTAAGAGAAATACAACTCTTAAAAGCTAGCTCGAGTAGACCTGCTGAAGAAACTGTCACTCCTATACAGCCCAGGGCTTTGAACTTCAGTTCCGTAGTTTACACTGAGGATAACAGGGGGAATATCGTCCCAAGCCATTCTCAGAATCATACCCCTGAGATACCCTCCTCGGTCAGGATGTCAACTGTGAGGAGTTCAGGATATGCTTCAGGATATGGCCAAAATCCTCAGACCGGTAATGTGTCAAATAATAATATTCTTGCTACTAACAACAATGGCTCTTTGCAGGATGCATGTATGACGTCAACATTTACCAGGGAGCTCCAGAAATTGAAGGACATGATATCCAGTGTACCTGGAGTGGTCCAGCCAACTCCGGAAGTATCCCAAGACAGCCACAGGATATCCGCTTTGCATATCCTATCTGTGATGCTGAAATCCCAAAAAGATTTCAGACTCCCAACATGAAACTGTATGATGGGACTACGGATCCTGAAGAGCATATTGCCCAGTATAGGGAAAGAATGGAGATTAACCCTATCCCTCCGGAGCTCATGGAAGCGTGCTTGTGCAAGGGTTTTGGATCTACCCTGACAGGATCAGCCTTAAAATGGCTATTAAATGTTCCTCCTCACTCAATTACTTCATTTGCTCATTTGGTTAATTTATTTAATAGTCAGTTTTCTTGCAGCCAGAGTTTTGAGAAACTAACCAGTGATCTTTACAGGATAACTCAAGGGCCTCAGGAATCCTTGAGGGATTATGTGAACAAATTCAGTTGAGAATCCTTGGATATCCCACATCTTGATGTTGCAACAGCTGTGCAAGCTTTTAAGATGGGGTTACAAAAGGATTCTCAGTTTTATCATGATCTTGTAATGAATCCCTGCAGGAATCTCGACGAAGCTCGTAACAGGGCTTTGAGATATATCCGTTTGGAAGATGACAAGAAGATGCAGGAGAGGATGAATTCTACCTCAACCTATGAATCAACTAACAGGAAATCTGAATCCTCATATAAGCCATATCGCTCCAAGCCATATGGCAGAAATGATAACAAGAAAGTGAATGCTGTTGAAGACGAGGATCCTGAAGAATATCCTGACTTATCTCAATACTGCTTTTCTGTTAATATACCTGAGTTAATGTATGCTATGCAGGGTTTAGGGGACAAAGCTAGGTGGCCTCGAAAGAACCAGCAGAAAGCTGATTGGAAGGATAAATCCAAATGGTGCGCCTTCCATGAAGACTTCGGACATATGACCGAGGATTGCATTGCTTTAAGGAAAGAAATAAGTTACCTGTTAAGCAAAGGGTATCTGAAGGACTTGCTGCGAAGAAAGAAGAATAAAGGGCAGGATCCCGAGAAGGATCCTGAACGAGCAGCATCACCCCCAGCAGATGCCAAGTTAATTAACTTTATTTTAGGAGGATCCGACATTTGTGGGACTTCGTACTCGGAGGCTAAGAGACATGCAAAGGAAGCTAAGAGTGAAAGGGGAGACAAACTAGTCAGGATGACTAACCTCACAACTGATAAAGTGATCACTTTCGATAGTGATGACAGGGATACTGTTCAGGATCCTCACCATGATGCTTTGGTAATAACATTATATGTGGCTAACCATTTTGTACGCAGGATATTGGTGGACAACGGTAGTTCTGTCAATATAATTCAGCTGGAAACATTGAAAAGGATGAATGTATCTCTGATGGACATTACTTCGAAGTCCACTGTGCTCGTTGGTTTCAGTGGAGAAGCTAGAAATACTGTAGAAGAGATAAAGTTACCAGTATACGTTGAAGGGGTCAACTCGATACAACGCTTCTGTGTGATGGACTCCTTATCCTGCTATAACATCATACTAGGCAGGCCGTGGATCCATGACATGAAGGTTGTGCCTTCGACTTATCACCAATGCATCAAGATTCCAACCCCTTGAGGGGTCGTCAAAGTTGATAGTGATCAGCAGGAGGCGAAGGAATGCTACACATCCTCAATGAAATCCTCGACCAAGCCTAATCCAGCATAGCAATTAAAGATGCGGGCCCGGGATACCTTGGAAGCTTCGGAGCAGGATGTGAAGAAAGTTATCCTGGATCAGGATAATCCTGATATCTCGGTGCTCGTAGGAACCAATATCCCTCGGGATATTGAAAAACAATTAACTGACTTTTTGAAGTGCAGGATGTCAACGTTTGCATGGAAGCATGAGGATATGACAGGTATATCCAAAGACATTATTACTCACAAGCTTGGAATTGACAAGTCATTCAAGCCTGTTCAGCAAAAAAGAAGGAAGTTTGCTCCTGAGCGGAATATGATCATCCAAGAGGAAGTTGAAAGATTGTTAAAGTCCAAAATGATCAGGGAAGTCAAGTTCCTAAGATGGTTGGCGAATGTGGTCGTAGTACAGAAGAAAAATGGGAAATGGAGAGTCTGTGTAGATTACACAGACTTGAATAAGGCTTGTCCTAAAGACCCATTCCCCCTTCCTCATATCGATGCAATGGTGGATGCTACTGCTGGGCATGAAATGTTAACGTTCATGGACGCATCCTCAGGATTTCAGCAGATTCAAATGGAGCCTTCAGACCAGGAGGATACTGCTTTCATGACACCAACAGGTATATATTGCTATACTGCTATGCCTTTCGGTTTGAAAAATGCAGGTGCAACATACCAGAGATTAGTGAACATGATGTTCAAAGATAAGCTGGGGGACACCATGGAGGTATATATTGACGATATGGTGGTGAAATCTAAAAAGGATGAGGATCACCTCCAGGATATCAAGGGAGCATTTGATATCCTGGATCAATACAACATGAAGCTAAATCCTGCTAAGTGCCATTTCGGAGTGGGGGCAGGAAAGTTGTTAGGATATATGGTGACCAAAAGAGGAATAGAGGCAAGCCCGGAGCAGATTAAAGCCATCCTGGATATCAAATCACCTTCAAATATGAAGGATGTTCAACGACTAACAGGCCGAGTAGCAGCGTTGAACAGATTTATTTCAAGATCCTCGGAAAAGTGCAAGGAATTTTTTGTTATCCTCAAAAAGAACAAGAAGTTCGAATGGGGAGCAAAGCATGAAGCAGCCTTGCAGGATTTGAAGCGATATCTCTCAACTGCACCTCTATTGATGAAGCCTGAAAATGGTGAACCACTATCCCTATACCTCGCTGTATCAGGGAATGCTCTAAGTGCCGTTCTTATAAAGGACCATGAAGGTCAGCAATATCCTGTTTATTATGTTAGTAAAAGTTTGCTAAATGCTGAAACTAAGTATTCTCATTTAGAAAAATTGATACTAGCATTAGTTATGAGATCAACGAAGCTTAGACATTACTTTGAGACACATAGGATTCACGTTAAAACAAATTATCCTGTCAAAAATGTGCTTAGAAAACCAGAAATGTCAGGCAGGATGGCCAAGTGGTCAGTAAAGTTAAGTTCTTATGATTTAGTATATGAACCTAGAAATGCCATAAAGTCTCAAGCTTTAGCTGACTTTGTGGCTGATTTCAGTAGTGACATTCAGGATAAGGTAGACCTAGAAGTCCAACAGTTAGGAGAATCCTCAGGACCCTGGACGTTATATACTGATGGTGCATCTAATGTAAGAGGAGTAGGATTAGGTATACTACTAAAATCGCCACAGGGGGACATATTACCCCAGGCTATTAGATGTGAATTTCCTGTTACTAATAATGAAGCAGAATATGAAGCTTTAATTGCAGGATTAGAGTTGGCTAAGAATATGAATATCAAAAATTTGCAAGTGTATGTTGACTCCTTGTTAATCACTAACCATTTTAATGGATCCTATGCAGTCAAGGGTGAGAAATTAATCGAATACCTCGATATTCTCAAAAAATTAGCAGGATATTTCGATGTTTTTACACTTGAACAGGTACCAAGGGAGGATAATGCTGAAGCAGATGCCTTACCAAATCTGGGATCATCGATAAGGATACCGGAAGGAACCCAAATACCAATATTACATATCTTGTATCCTGCAAAGAATCCTCTGGATAAAGAAGTAGTGGGTATTCAGGATCCTGGCACAGGGTATCCTGAAGAGGATCCTAAATCCTGGACGGCTCCAATCATGAGATATCTCAAGGAAGGACACATCCCCGGAAATGAAAATCCTAAGGCATTTAGGATGAAGGTATCACGATTCACTATTATAAATAATGTTTTATACAAGAAATCTCTTGCAGGACCGGATTTGAGGTGCTTGGAGGATCCTGAAGCCAAAGAAGTACTTCAGGATATACATGAAGGGGATTGTGGTAACCATATTGGGGGCAGGTCATTGTTCTCAAAAGTATTAAGGACAGGATATTATTGGCCGACAATGAGAAAAGATGCCGCAGAATATGCTCGAAGATGTGATGCATGTCAAAGACATAGTAACATATTACATCAGCCTGCTGAACCGCTGTATCCTATTGTTTCCCCTTGGCCATTTATGAAGTGGGGTATGGATATAGTGGGAAAGCTTCCAAAGGCTCCAGGAGGAAAGGTTTTTATGTTGGCAATGACAGATTATTTCTCCAAATGGGTTGAAGCCGAGGCATTTGTCCAAGTCAGGGATCAAGAAGTAGTATCCTTCATAAAGAGAAATATCCTGACCAGATTCGGAGTACCAGCCGAGATAATCTGTGACAATGGTTCTCAGTTTATAAGCTAGAGAACTACTGACTTTTGCAAGATTTGGGGAATCAAAATGATAACATCTACTCCGGTACATCCTCAAGCGAATGGACAAGCAGAATCCTCAAACAAGATAATTGTCAATAACTTAAAGAAGAGACTTGGAGCCAAAAAAGGAAGATGGGCAGAAGAATTACCCTTTGTTTTGTGGGCTGATAGAACGACGGTAAAAAATGCAACTGGTCAAACCCCATTTTCCTTAGTATTTGGAGCAGAAGCAGTGATCCCGACAGAAATGGTGATACCCATAGCAAGATCCAACCTCTGGAATCCTGAGCAGAATCCTGAAGTCCTATGCCAGGAGCTGGATACTATTGATGAGACAAGAGATGCAGCACGGCTAAGAATGGCGGCATATCAACAAAGGATATCCAGGACATACAACAAGAATATAAGGGTTAGAAGGTTCAGAGTTGGAGATTGGGTGTTAAGAAAAGCTTTTCAGAATACTACCAATCCTGCTGATGGAAAGCTGGCTCCGAAATGGGAAGGACCATATGAGATTGAATCAGAATCAGGAAAAGGTGCATACCGACTCAAGGATATGGAGGGGGATATGCTACCAAGATCCTGGAATGCAATACACTTAAAGCTCTATTTCAAGTAAGAATAGAATTTAATTTCTATCTCAGAATGGTATGTATTCTATCTCTTTTAAATATATTTGTTTATTATCTTGAACCCAGTACTGACTTAAGCATCGGAGGGGTGTTAGCCAAGCTAACACCCACCTTAGTTTAAGGATGTTTTGCAGTATATGCTCCAGGATATAGCTCCAGGGTGCTCACTGAGGATACTTCGGAAGATTAGAGGATTGGCCCCCTCTCTCACGTATAAGGGATCCCGATCCCTTCACAGGTTTAAAGGTATTCACCTTTCTTCCGAATTGGGTTTAAACACCCGGCCTGGAGCGCAAGTTATTCGGGAATAGTTCAAGGTGGTGGGACCAGTCCATGTAAAAGTGGCTGACAATTTCGTTACTATTGGCTATATCCTGAATCCTAAAGGTATATGAGGATTGATCACCCTCTCTCACGAAAGGGTATTTTCATACTCTCTAAGGTTTAAAGGTTTTCACCTTTCTAAGTCTTGGGGTTTATACACTCCCGCCTGTAGCGCACGAAAATTTGGGATTTCCCCCAGAATTCAAGGGATTTATTTCCGGTACATTCTTGGGTTTTACCCCTGTAACATGAAAAATTGTCTATACAATGGGAACTGATATCCAGAAGATTTCTAAGTATTTGAAGACATTGTACACAGGGGACATTCCTACTAAGGCAGTGATGTAAAGCTCAAAGGATAACGCTCGGAACTAATGCACTAAGTGTCTCAGACAGGGGACATCTTCATTGGAAAAGTTGCAAAGGGATCGAGGTTTGATAATAGGGTTACACCCTATTCCTGGTATGATCTTTCCTTTGTAAACATCGTTTAAGTTTTTGACAATACTAGGTTTGGTAAAAGGTTAAACATCCTGATTAGGATAAATTCTCGGGATATATTCTCAAAATATATTTTCAAAATACTTTTCAGGATATTTGATTAAGATATATGAAACTGGCACTAGTCTGAAACTTCAATCAAGCAAGAATTGTCGAAACAGGTTTTGGAAAATGGACTATCTTTTAATTTTTTCTAAAGGTCTGTAATAAGAAAGACAAAAAGTAGTAGCAAGAAAAATGAAAGATGAAATTATTGGAAGTAAACGGTACTAGCTGATAACCAAAGGCTTCATCCTGAAACCCAGGATCCACCCGCCTTCGGCTATCAAATTGTTTTGATACGGAAATAAAAATTGTTCATAAGACATAAAATTGTTCAAACAAAAGGAAATAAGTTTTAGGGGGTAGTGCCATCTTTGTTTGCGGTAGTTTCAGCAGCATCCGTCTCCGGATCCCCCTCAGTATCCCTTTCAGCATCGTTAGTTTTTTCTGCTACTTTAGAAGATCCTTCGGTAGCTGGTGTGGTGGAAATGCCTCCAAGATTCTTTAGCTTCGTTTCCCAGGCACCAACGTCCCAAGACGGGCATTCAAAACCTAGTGTTTTGGCTTCATGGGCCATCTTCAGCCTGGCTTGGAGAAGAGAAGTGACGACGGAACTCTTAAGGCTGTCCCGGTAGCTGATCATATCCCGTTCATGTTGCGCGTGGGCAGCTTCAAGATCAGCTTGGGCTTGAAGAATAGCTTTGTTGAGAGCGGTCTGGTGCTCTTGAATCATAGCCTTGAACTTCTCCTCGTAATGACGAGATTTGGCGGCTGCAATCATGCCTTGATCGGAGATCGTGACTTCAGCTTTCTTTAATTTAGATTCAAGTGTCTTGTTGAGCCCGCAGGACTCCTGATACAGATAAACCAGACGTTCAAGACCCTGCAAAAATAAGAAGAAAGGTATTAATAAATCCGTGTGAATGGCATAAGCCGCAAAATATGGTTTGAGAATATTAACCTGGTTGAGAAAGGAGGTCATAAACTTGCTAGCTTCGGTGAACCCATAATTCTCATAGGGAAATGTGTCAGAAATAACGGGGGAATCGGGTTCTTTCCTTTTACGGGAGCTTGAACTCCGGGGCTTGGTAGCTGGCGAGGGTTTGATAATGGCAATGGCCTTGGAACCACTGGGTTTGGATGAGGCTGTGGCCTTAGGACTAGGTTCCTTCTTGATCTGAACCTGATCAGAATAGTTGTGCAACTCGTCGAGATCAAAGACTTCAGGGATCTTAGCCGGTGCTGCGTAAAGGAAATTTTTTTACATTATTATTATTATTATTATTCTATTATGCTATACTAACTAACTATTTTAAAAGTAATCCTTACCAGACATTTCAGATGACGAGTATTGACTGGAACTCGGGACGTGTGTGGTGAAACTCCTGTCTATTGCAGGTAATTGGTAAACAGTTTTGATTCTTTCCTCTGATTCAGCGGTAGGGGGAGCTACTTCCTTGAAATTCACTGCATAAGAATCAAAAAGAAGGATATTAGTAAAAGATAAAAATCTAAAGGTACATGAGAACATTTATGACCCTACCGGTGGTTTACCACTCCACCGGAAGGCTGGCACCCTCAGCAATGGAGTCTCATTTGACAAAGAAAAATTTGCGTTGCCATCCATCTTCGTTTTTGGTGGCTTTAAGAATAAGGGGTTTGCTAGAGGTCGAAAAAAGCAAGAACCGGCTAGAGCCGTGGGATCGGAGGCGATAAGCAATAGGCAGATCCTCGATGCAGAGGTCGGGGCAGTGAAGGTTTTTGATTTGGTTAAGTACGATTAATACTCTCCAAACCATGGGCATGGTTTGAGCAAAAGAGATGCCGGTGCTTCGGAAGAATTGCATCATGAATTCGGGAAAGGGGTATCGAAGACCCAGCGAAAAAGGGTATGCTGGAAAGCAGACCCAATCTGTGGAAGAAACATCCAATCGAATTGACCGATCGAACGATCTAAAGACTGTGTTATCAGGGAAAGCACCGGAAGCTCTCAAAGCCGCGATGTCTGCGTTGTCGAAAGCGCAGACCTCCTTTTCAGGATTTTTGAGGAGATTCTGCTTGGTGAAGGTCTCGGCAGCCATTACGAATAAGGCAAGAAAAATTGACAGAAAGTGAATGAGAGATGGGGAATTACCTGGAGACTCTGTTGGAGATATCTGCTTTTCAAACAAGAAGAGAGAAGATATAGGGGCATTGTGGATCTCCATTGAGCTAAAAGCGCGTTGGAGGTTATGATGTGATCTTGACCGTCGCTTCGTTTTAAATGCCTTGAATTACGGGATAAAACTTTTAAAATATATCCGTTGGATTGGTATGCCAACCGATATATTTGGGGACAATTGTTATGGGTCATTTTCTAAGCATACATATATTGACCAATATCCTGCTTTTTATTGTTTATTTGTGACCAGGATGCTGGACGAGGATATTGCTAACATCTTGGGCGATATCCTGAGGTTGATCGAATTAATCACGTTCAGGTTAAAGACTGGGACTTGCCAACGGTCAAATGGACTTCGTCTCCTCAAGACTCGGACGTATTTGTTATGGGAGAGACGTTGAACCCAAAAGACCAGGTCTACAACGTTCGACTGAGGAATATTCGCTGGATCCCGGTTATTTAGGATAGTTTGTTACATTTGTTTTACTATAAATAGATGGGGGCGGATCAGATTAAGGCACGACGCAACTTTCACACATTCTCAAACACTTTTGCTTTCTAGCTTTCAACAATCATTACACACAAACACTTGTAATCGAATTACATTGTAACACCTAGTTGATCCGCACCACATCCTGCACTGTATCCTGATATTTGAAGCAATAGAAGAACAAGGCAGCTGCGATTGTCAGCTCCCGAGGTTTTATGCCGGCGATCTAGATTGATCAAGGGCTTTCCTCGTACATCACGTGTCAACCTTTACTTTTCTGCTCATTGTTTGATCACAGATACAGCTCTATATCTTGAGTCGTATCCTGAAACTGTTTTTATAACTAACTTGGTTAACATATTTTTCATGCATAATTTTAGCACACTACCTCACTTAACTAATTTGATCACTAAATTGCTTCGGTAATTTTTGACCAAAACAATTATGTATCCAACCTGCCTCGCAGCAAGATTTCAATCTAACCCGAGAGCTTCGCATATGGTGATTGTGAAAAGGATATTACGCTACCTGAAAGGAAATCCATCATTGGGGTTGTGGTATCCAAGAGAAGGCGATTTCACACTCGAAGGGTATTCCGATTCCGATTTCGGATGCTGCAAAGTTAACGCAAAATCAACAACACCGGGATGCCAGTTTTTCGGACCACGATTGGTCACTTGGTAATGCAAGAAGCAAACCTCTGTGGCTCTATCCACATGTAAAGCTGAGTATGTATCTGCTAGCAGTTGCTGCTCTCAGATCTTGTGGATCCAGCAACATATGCACGACTACGGTTTGCAATTTCTTAACGCCCCTATCTTTGTTGATAATGAGGCAGCGATTAACATTACTAAAAATCTTGTTCATCACGCTAAAACGAAACACATTGAAATTCGTCATCACTTCATCCGAGATTGTTTCGAGAAGAAGTTGATTCGAACTGAGAAAATCCACACTGACGAACAAAAAGTTGATTTACATACCAAAGCATTTGATAAAACTTGTTTTCAATATTTGCTAAAACTGAATGGTATGAAGCTTTTATCGGTGATGGAGGAGATTCTTGGCGTTGATGAAGGAGACATTGTAGATGATGTTGAAAAGCAATCTGCAATGGTTTGTCGATTTTGTACTTGTTTTGGTATTTAGGGGGAGTATAGTTATTTTCAGAAAATACAAAAACAGTAAAAAATTTCAAAAATCCAAAAATATGAGATATTTTCAAAATCCAAAAAAAATAGAAAACCAGAAAAGAGCTTGTGTAAAAAGGGAAAATGATAGTACATCGGTTTGACAGTTATGGTATGCTAAAGATATGTAAAGTTTAAAGTGTTAAACAGTCTCGCTGATGATGTACCGATAGGTTTTTTCACAATTAGTAGGTTTGTTCGGGATATAAACCTAAATCCTTACTTGCTTATTTCGTGGGGAACACTACTTGGATATATAGGTAACCCCTGAAATCTTGTTTGAAGGATCCCTCTTTCTGAGATACTAGGTCTTTATACTCAGTGATATCAGGGGTATTATCCCGGGACTTCTGATTTTGCGGAAGCAATGGCCTAGTCCCCGTATAATACTTTACCGCTTGCTTGAAATATAGCGCCACCCTCAGCATAAAATGATGAGACAATAAAATTGCTAATCAATGTTGTTGTAAAAAAGATCCTTTAAAGGGGACCCACTAAAGTCGAACCGTCATCTCTCTGCTGAACGGAAGTTCTGACCTGAGCTCTCACAGTCTCGCAATCTAACCCCTTACAGATATCATCTGTGGTATACTAACTTGTAAGACTGAATATTGGGATCTGGATACGGGAGTATATTCAAGAGGTGGGACACATGAATGAGTTTAAGTCGCTAAAACACTTAATTCGTATCCTGGACAGATTGAAATGTGTGTGAGAATTTAAGTGGATCAGTATATCGACAATCTAAGTGAATTGTTTAATTTTGAGAATGTAATTAAAGCTTAATGGTACTTGTGACTTGTCTAATAGCTAATATGATTCCCTAACACGCTCATCAAAAATATGTTTGTAAATAGTTTACATTTACTGCATTTTAGTTCTGTATTTGATTTCTAGTTTAGAAGCTTTATTAAAAATCCAAAAAGATTTTTCATTTCTGCTTTATTTTCCGACAAACCAAAGTGGAGAGTTGATCTTCAGATTCGAATTGAATCAGATGCAGGAAGTTTCTGGGCTGGAGGATGAGTTTGGAGCTAATCATGTTAAAACTTGAGAAATTGAAAAGTTAAAACAAGTTCATTAATTTGAAACTTGTATATTTCAGAAAATTGTTTGAACTTATTTGTACAAAATGTCAGTGTGATTTATCTCAGGTCAACCAAGGTCATTAAGTTAGACTTGGTAGACTAATTGAGTAATCAGGGTCATTAATTTGGACTTGAATACTTAAGTGAATTTCTAAATTCTGACAAGATTATCAATTGAGGTTGAATGGTAAGTTTTGAATTAAAAATGTTATTGTCATACATCTTATAGTTAGGTAGAGATTGTGCAGGTAACAGGTTTGAATTTGAGAAAGCAGCTAAGCAAGATCCCAGCCCACTGATAGGGGGAGTCTGAAGAATTAAAAGTCAGATACAGTTCCTGGATCTACATTTAAGGGGGAGCTTGAAGGTGTTAAAGATTCAGATTTTTTGATTCATGCTAGCTGTTGATAGAAGAGAAGAATTGAAGGAAGCTTTTACAATGTCAAAACAATTTGGAAAGAGACAAAGACTAAAGACTCGACGCCGAAGACTTCGTCAACATCCAAGGGGGAGTCTGTTAGTGCATCTAGTGTCTGTTAACTTCGTCTTAATCGAGTCTTATGTCTAGATAGGATTAATGAGCACATAACAGGGTTGAAATTAGGGTTTGTTTATGTGTTAATGTGTTATTTCTCTTGAAAGTGACATGGAACAGTTCAAGCGGAATTAACTTGTTAATTCCGCTTGAAATGAGATGTGGCAGGTTAAAGCGAAATCATTAATTTCGCTTGAAACATACATGTCTCGTTCAAGCGAAATCTCAACTCTATATATATGTGTGTGCTTAGCTCATTTGGAGCGGAATTAGAGGTTATTGTTTGAGAGCCGAGGTGCTGCCGAATTGTAATCAGATCTGTAAAAGCTCAGGAAATCAGTAATAGATAAAGATTAGAAAGGAACAAGCTGTGTTGACATCATTCACATTGATTCCGCCTTTGTATTTTATGATGAACTTTTCAGATTGACTTTTTAGGGTCACACGAACGATCCAACAAACGATCCTAACGGTTTACCGAAATTTATATAAACCCATGCTCTCATTTCATTTCTGCTCACACTTTGGTTCAACCTACTCTAAGTTGAAGTTATTACTTCATACTTGAGTTGTTTGAATTAAAACTTCATAGCTTGGACCCTTTGTAAGTATTCTTTGGTGCTTTTATGCGTTTTTAGCACGAAAGTCAAACAGTGTTTGACTTTCTGCTTTGACCAGTCTTTGGTCAACACAAAGTTCGTTTGAACTTTTCAATGTGAGCGTAATCACTATGGTTATAGTTCCTAGCAACTATACCTACTGATTACCACGTTGATTAGGTGTAGTGACAAGTCATAGTTTTGTTCAAAATGCGTATTTATGCATATTTTGTAACCAAACTATTCTTGGGTATCAAAACCGTTTGTTTTGATATCAAAATCTGTTTTCTAACTTATTTAAACATGTTTCAACATGTTTAGCTCATCACTTTTAGTTTAGTGCTTGTCTAGGGTCGTAAGATAAGCGGTCTAAACAACTGCTTAGACTTTCGAACTCGACCCGTTTGGTCGACCATTAGGATCCGACCAAGCATGTTTAGTGACCATAGTTGTATAGGGAATAACCTTCCGAGGTTATACCTTATGGTCACTTAGTTTAAGTAGTTGTATGATAGGTAGTTTATATGCCTTAGGTAAATGACCAAAATGCCGTTTTCATGTATAATTGGTAATTAAGCATATGTAACTTAACTTTTGTCACTTAAACTAATTATGTAACATGTTTAGGCATATAATACTTGTCATAGGACTAGTTAGACGTCTCGAACGCGCACTTGCGCGAATGACGCGTTAAAGTAGCGTAAGCTACCTTAATGGGTCGTAACGAGTCGAAAGCACTTAGGTTAGGTTCCGTTTTAGGATGTAGGCTTTATTAAACCATATCATATGAGTTCCAATACTCATTTGGTTTACGAGACCTCATTCTATCCGATCTTCTCATTTAGGTGTCGATTTATTAACCTAGTGATCTGTTTACTAGGTGCTACTTGATTTCCTTGTTTTGCTTGAGATTGTTGAGTTTTTTGGATTGAGGATACTTTGCACTTCGAAGTGAGTACATAGTTCCCCTATTTTACTGTTTTCAATTATTTTGAGGTGATTCATATGTATTAAATGTTTTCGAGGTTTAACGATGGTTTTCGAAATGATAAACATGGTTTATATAAAATTAATAACGATTTCGATAATGTGAACAAACTTGTTGGGCGTAATTACATAACGAATGACATTCATTAACATTGATCAAGCCGACCAGTATTAGGTTATGGCACCATAGGATCTGACAAATCCCATTATCAGACTGCACCCATGGTTATGTGTGGGGGTTATGTGTAACACCTTGTAAAATCACGTCCAATGATGTATTGACACGTGTAATAAACCCTAATGAAGTCAAATACTGAATTTAAGGGACTAATTTTTCGAAAAATCGAAAACCTTGATTATGAAAGGACTGGAAGTGTTTGTATACCTAAAATAAGTTTCTAAATAACCTCGTACGGTATTTATATTCACAAATGAGCCACTTGTTGATCGAGTATAGTCGTTCGCGCAATTAATTGAAAGTTTGCGCAATGAAGGGTTAAAAGCGTCAACATGTTAATTCTTACCTCTGAGTGACCTTTTAACAAACCGGGAGCTTCATGACATTATATTATACTCTCGGGAATGCCAAACATTTTCCGTCTAAAGTTTTTATGCCTATAAGTAAAGATACGCGTAACTTTGCAAGTTAGATACTAAAAGTGTCAATATGTTTAATTACACCTCTGAATGACCTTTTAGTGAACCCGAAGCATCATGATTTTAATAATACTCTCAAGAATGCCTAATATGGATTAGATGAGGCTTCGATGATATTAAACAATGGAATGCGCAAGTTTGCGCATTAGAAGGACCTAAAGCGTCAACTTTTGAATCTACGCCTTTTGGTGACCATTTAAGCGAGTGAGAGCGTAGTAATAATTAAAATCATGCTTGGGAATGCCCATTATGGGCCATGGAAGGCTTGGATATCATTAAACGATGTTTTGCGCTACTTTGTGCGATTAAAGGACTAATTGCGTCAAACTGCAAAAGTATGTCGATTCGTATGGTAACGGACCTTCTGGAATATGATCATAAGTTAAACGTACCCTAAATATCCCTTACCTAGCTTATAAATAGGCTTAGAGGTGTTTCGTGTGCAAAAATAAACTTTTAAGTCATGCAGGGACTAAAAGTGTCAAAAAGTGCACAAGTTTGCATTTTCGCGCATATCTTGCCTTCTGAATATCTCCGGACACCCAAAAATTTATGCGAGCATTAAAATATTTTATTTTAGTGTTTGGCTTGATAAAATTTCATTCGTCGCGTAATTTGGATCGTTTTTCGCGTCCGTTCGTGTTTCGTCGTAATTAGACGAACAACGTGACCGTACGGCCAAACGAACCGACATCCGACATGTTTTTGAGCATGTTTCATGTCTCTCATGTTTAGGCTTCATTGTAGAGCCTTGTAAATAGCTTAACGAGCCTTAAACGTGCCAAACGTGACCTTAAAAGCTAACAGGGACCATTTCTGTAATTATTTCAAACTTGATTGCTGAACCAGGGACCTCAGGCGGCCTGCGTAAGCATCCCTTGAACCTTACGCGGCCCGTGTGAGAATGTCAGAGCTGCAAAACTGATTTCTTCAAATGGTATTTCTTCAATCTTTGGGCACCCATAGTATTGAAAAACAGTGGGTAATAGGTGTATGGTGCAGATTTAATCATGTTTATCGATGAACGATCCTAACGGTCCTCTAAATCCTATAAATACCCCATTGATTTTGGGTTTCATTTGCACCTCATTTCATTTCTGATTGCTCTCTGAATTCTTGGAGGATCTGGAGCTTCTTGAGAACCTCCTTCTGTCCTTTGGACCTCTTGTAAGTATCCTTTCGTTTTTAGTTTAATTGTTTAGCGATTAAAAACCGAAAAGTCAAGCGTTTGCGACAAACGCTTTGACTTTCAAACGGTTGAGCCATTATTCGCAACGAACATGGCTACGTGATCATAATTAGGTAGGTATTAAACCCTCAAAATGGCACCTCCTAATTACCACGTTTGCTTAGTTAATTGTCGGGTCAAAGTAATTAAAATAAAAGTCAAACGAGTCAGTTTTTACTAATAAATTCATAACTGATAATTCAGAAGTTATGGAACACGTTTTAACACTTAAATAACTTGGTCATTAACATAAGAACATGTTTAAGCATGTTCAACCCGATAATTCTAAGTATAGGCTCGATTCGGAACCGAAAGTCGCAAAAGTAGACTTTTGCTTTGACTTTTAGTTTTGGCCCGATTTAACTTAGTTTAGACATGCCTTAGAACTCTATTAGGAACAGGTTATAGATTAGTGTAACCATCTGAGGTTATACAACTTGGTTCCTTAGTTATCCGATTCATATGCATGTTTCCGTTATATGCCTAAATGTTGACTATTATGCCCTTTTGACCTTAAAACGAAATTTTTGAAAATGTGAGAGGATAGAAACCTTCATTAGCGTAATTAGAAACCTTTTTATTAATTAAACGGCGTAATTAGCATATTGCCTATCTAAACCCAATTTTTTATACCAAACTTTTTACCTACTGATATAAAATAATATTTTGGGATTTTTTAAGATTTTTATTTATTTTTAGGCTGAGCATAACATAGGGTTCTAAGCTTAATTCGGTAATTGTCGGTTTTGCCCTTTTGGCCTATAAAATGAGTTTTACAAATCCTTTTGACACCAAACCTTTTTCTACTGATCCTATATGATAAATAAAATATTTTGAACCTTCTGGAATAATAAAAATATCAGCTTTTCTCAGTGTTGTAAAAGTCGCTAGGCTGTCTCTAGTCGGCCGACTAGGGAGTTGGGAGTAATCGGGGTACTCGGAGAGTACTCGGGGAGTACGCGGACATGGTAACTATAAAGAAAATTAATTGTTATATATTATACATATGTTAAAATAAGCATAATTCATGTCAACTGAGTATAATTTAAAATGAAACATGTTTAAAGTTCAAATATTCTGAATACAAGTCCGAGTAGTCCGAGTACATGGCCGAGTAGTCCGAGTACAAGGCCGAGTAGGCCGATTTTGACCGATTTTGACTAATTAAAAGTCAACAAACCATGTTGACCGCCTAGACCGACTAGGCCGACTCTTTCCGACTACATCCGACTAGGCGCCGAGTTTGACTGAAGGCGACTCATTGAGTCCGCCCAGGAGGAAGTCGCCTCGAAGGGGTTTCAAGGACCGAGTACTCGGCCTTGGAATCCGACTTTTACAACACTGGCTTTTCTTATAAAACCCGGAAATCACTTAAAACCGTCTTTTTACGCGTTTTAAACGCATAGTATGTATTAAAACCATTTTAAACATATAAGACTAGATACCTACTAATATATTAAGTAAATTTTTATACTTTAATAGTAAGCAAAAGTTTTAAACTCATATTTCCAGATTTGACCTTTAAACCTTATGTGAAATTACCAAAATGCCCTTTCGGTGCATAGTTTGGATATAAATGATAAATTTCACATATATGTAATACCCTACTCATATAAATTATTAAATTAAAGTATTTTTACTGATTATATCAGACCTGAAACTCAGACTTATATTAAATCACTTTTATAACCTTTTAAATGACCAAAATACCCCTACGGGGCATAATTTGAGCTTAAATCCATTTTGGGCATAATAGAAGATATCTTACTGATGTCACAACATATTAAAGGCATATTAACTTAGGAAACCTGTTCATGACTCATGTGGTTACCCGTTAAGCACTTTTCACGTTCGGATCGGCTTATGTAACTAGTTTGCAAAAATTAGCCGAAACGGGTCAAACCTTATCATTTCTATCTCAAAATCCAGAATGTGTTTAGTTTACCCATACTAAACAAGAATACAAGCTTGTCGGGTCAAAACCACATTCTAATCTGGTCTTCGCATAATCATGCGTTTTGAACTGTATCTTCTTTTTAAAACTAACCGGTGTAAGTTTAGGCTTAATTAAAGACCTGTTAGGAATCTAATAGGTTATTAAAAACCTTCGTTCCAGATTTAGGAGCCCAGTAAAAGCTATCTGTACTTGCTGATTTGATATACGACTGGGATTGAATTTATATTTAGCTTAGGTAAATACTTTTAACTTATTTTCCCTTATACGTGCTTGGGGTACGGTATATAAAATACCGCTTGGTCGGGCATTGAATCTTTAATCGTATGAAGATTAATTTATCGAAATGACCCGTTTAAATTGTTTTGTTTGCTTAAAGCCTTTGGGGGGTTAATGACCATGTCCCGGATATCCTTAGCATCATTTTAAGAAATGGCCACGACCTAAGCACGGGGTGTAGGCGTACACCCGAAAGTGCATATATAAATAATAAGGTATAACCGCCGGTTTCGGGAATAACTCGCTGCGAGACTATATCATGTGGTGTGTCTATTAATCTTTAACCCGGTATCAATCCGAGCTACTGAACGTATAAGAAACATGTGATTCTTTTACAAGTTTATATATAAATAATTATCCCAAGTTATAAAAAGTTTTGTGCCACATGCATTCAAATCAATTTTCTTAAACGTTTTCAAAATGAGTCAGTTAAATTGTATTTACCAATGTAAACTGATGTATTTTCTCAAAAAGGCTAAGTGCAGGTACTAATCGGAATAGGCTGGCCTCTCCTAGCATCAAATAAGAGTCTCGCAAGCTTAGATGCCTTAAAGTCTGTTGAACAAAGTTTCTTTTTATCTTTTGATCCGCCTGTGGATCTTTTACAACCGTAATTGTAATACTTAATATTACCCTTTATCAGATTGTAATATATTTATCTTTTGCTTCCGCTGTGCATTTAAATTGTGTTGTTTGACTATGATGATATCAACTACGTCACGATACTCCCCACCGGGCCCACTAGTAATACGTGGAAATATCGGGGTATGACAGGTTGGTATCAGAGCCAACATTGAGTGAATTAAACACTAGTCTTTTGTGTTTAATCTCAGTGACACAGTAGCACATTCCTTGACCTTCTGAGTCTAGACTTAACATAGGAATACTCTCATCTCTATTCGGAGAATCATTGCTTTCAATTCTATATATTTTTAATATGTCACCAAGCAAAGAAGTCGTAATGGAAATTCTCCCCAATTGAAGCCTAGGAAAGGCCGAGCTTCGTACTGTGACTAGGATTAACGTGCAACCAAGGAGAAAACATTCAGAAATAAAATAAAGAAGAAACTCCTTTTACTGAAGTTCGTTTCCTTAGTAAGTCCTTATAAGGGAATACTTATCTTTCAGTCCCTTCATGGACAACATCTTTTCTTTCAAGTCCCGTTTAGGGCAATTCTGTACCTCTTTTGAAATCATTGGGATGTTTTATCTAAATTTCATTTATATCATTATATATGAATATAATATATGAAATAAATTGGAATACCATTACTTTTTGTAAATGATCTGCCAGTAATTATATATTAACAAGAATCTTAAAGGGTATAACCTAGCTTGAATGTCATTAAAGACCTGGCTATGATGGTAAAACCTGTTTAAAAGAGATTCAGATCCTTATTAACATATCACTTTAGGATTGTTCTGCGTTAAATATTAAAAAGAACCTTAAAAGTAAAACCTAGCCTAGATGTCATTTCAGTTATGGCCAAGATGGTAAAACCTATTCAAAAGATTCCAATCCTTGTTAACATCTGAAAACATGTTAACACTCCTGACAACAGGTGATGCGATAAAATCACACTTGTCATCTTTATATTAGGAACTTCCAAATCCCTTCTTTAGCCTAAATGATCAATAGGAATCATGGCTAATAAACGTCGAGCATGATGTACACATCAAAACATCCATTTGGGATGTATACCTACGGACAAAGATGTATACATGAAAAAGATAGTTTTATTTCATAACTTCTTGTCAAGACAATGAACTGTGAAATTTTCTGACCCAAAGGATCATTGATTATGTTTTAAAATTTCCCTAGTGACAAGGCCTTTGTGCCATCAAAAAGTCCTTTGGAACAAGCCCTAGTGCTAAATAAAATGTCGGTACGGCATTGACAGTCGTGACTTATGCCCCCTGTCTAATAAATATGAAGGATTATATTCCGTTTAAACGCCAAAGATGGATTATTAAAAACCTAGGCAAAACATAATAAAATAAATTAATACTATCTATTGGCCTAATATGGTTTATTTGCACCACGGCTATTTAATTATCAAGTTCGATAATTCACTATATAATTAAACAAATTATTACTACTTGGTCTATAGCTTTCAAACCTTCACCATGGCAGACTTATCTGAAGCTCACAATCATCCAGTTGATCAGAATAATGATGCAAGACTGAACTTAACGGGCACCGAGTTACAGGCTATGTTAGATACAGCCGTAAACAAAGTCGTGGACCGTGCATTAAAGGATCATAAGCGAAGGTGCGATAATACCCTAAATAAGGGTTACAAAAAGGGTATGACCGGTTCAAACTATAACCAGTCCAAGCCAAAGGAGGCAAAACCCAAATGTAAAACCTGCGAGAAGAAGCACTTCGGAAAATGTTTCTATGAACAGACCAGGGGATGTGTCATCTGTAAAGAGATGGATCACAAGACCCATGAATGCAAGGACTTGAAGGACGCCACATGCTATGGTTGTGGCGAGAAGGGGCACATAAAGACCCACTGCCCAAAGAAGGCAACTAAAGGGAAATGCACTTTGGAGTCACAAGCTAGGCCTTGTAGGATTTGTAATAAGGAAGGGCACAAGACCTTGGAGTGCCAAGACATAAAGGACGCAACCTGCTATGGTTGCAATGAAATAGGGCACATCAAGACAAATTGCCCAAATAAAGCCAAGAAGCCTGGGGAGGCTAAGAAGACCAAAGCTGGAAGCTCTCAAATGGATGCTCAAGAGGCTATTCAGGATGACAATGTCACAACAGGTACTTTCTTTATCAATAACGCTCATGCTAGAGTATTATTTGATTCAGGTTCAGATAAGTCTTTCGTAGACAATAGATTTTGTAAATCATTAAATCTGCCTGTTAAAACTCTAAGCGTTAAGTATAAAGTAGAATTGGCCAATAGTACCTCAGAGACTGCTTCAGCAATATTAGATGGATGTTTTATATCCATTAGGAATCATTCTTTTCCGCTGTCCTTGTTTCCATTAAAATAAGAGGGACTCGATATAGTGGTAGGAATGGATTGGTCGTCTTGTAACCAAGCCCATATTGTGTGTGATAAGAAGCAAGTAGTTATCAAGACTCCTTATGGTGAGCCTTTGAAAATTCAAGGAGACACATGGTATGGATTGCCTAAGCACTTGTTGAATTTGGTATTTAATACCAAAGCTTCGAGTATGGAAAAACTCAGAAGAGACAAACAACAGTCGTGATGCTAGAGATGCGACAAATGTTAATGGTGCATCAAATTTGAACCTCAATGTTAATGGAGTTAATCTCCAAAACTGTAATTAACGCAGCTGTTAGGAAGGCTACGAGAAAAGTCATGAAAAGGTTCAAGAAGCCAAATGCTGCTTGCTCAAAAACACATGTCGCTGCTCCTGAGAAGAGCTTTACTCAGACTTCATATGCAAAGAATAAACTAAACAAAATCATATATGGCAAGGAGCCCCATTCCTTTTTAGGATGTACTTAAAAGTACTTCGTCTCTTGGAAGTTAAGAGACTTCAATAGTAAAAAGGGGCCATCGATTACGGGAAATTGTTGGATGAAGTAGAAACCATTAAGTGTATCAGCAGTTATGCTGGAAAGGACACGGTGAGGTATGCATCACAGTCATCCGATGGCAATACCCTTAATTAGTGAGGACATTAATGAAGTCCACAAGAAAGATCCTCTTATACATTATGGGATGGTCCAAGTTTTAAGGACCTTATTAGAAAAACCTATTATCCGCTTCGAGAAATGGAAAAAGATGGAATAAGAATTTTATGACTCTCACCATAAAAGTTCTAGACTGTCGACAATATGTTACAAATTTTAATTCATTGGCTGAGATAGTGCCCTATTCAGTTTACCCAAAATCTAAGCTTAATGCAATAATTATTGGTAGTTAGCAATGGCAATAAGAGGGCACATTAAAGTTTCAAAGCCTGCTCATTATAAATCCATTATGGATCTACCTCAGCTACTCACGTTATATAGATTAAGAAATAACCAGTCAAAGCTGAGACTGCCCTAAAATTTGTCAAAGATTTTGCAGCTAAGTTTAAAAGGATTAAAAATGGAGGCATATAACCCTCCTGATGAATGATTAGAGGTAGTTCACATTAATAATGACACTAGATAAATCCCTTATTGTGATTGTATTGCTAAGATTTACGTTTGGGTTCAGGTGCTGCTAAGTCTCTCATAAGATCATAAGCTTAGCAAACTTTTAGAAATTTTCCCGTAAGAACCCCAGATATTAAGTGTAAGATAAAACTTATAGGCGAAATCATAAGAACCATTTCTTCTGTTTCTGTCAGAAACCTTCAGTCGTAGAATTTTAGAAGTATCCTCTCTCTAGAGGAAGTGCGTCAGCATATATAGTTGATATCTCTTTAATCTCTATCGGTTACGAATACCAGATGGTACGATAAAAACGCCATATGAGGATTGGTGTATCTTAATATGTTCCATAGATTGCTTCCATGCCTGATCAGTATGGAGGTTTAATTCATGGGACCACAAAGATATTCTGATGGTCATATGGTACTAAAGTCAGCTAATGGTATTCAAAGAAGATATCCAGAATGGAATTGTCCAAGTAAAGGTCTCTGATTAAGAAATTCGTGGACTCGTAACATAAATGTGTCACTCATTTGACACAAGCAAGGATAGATGAACTGGAGTCTGAGATTTGGAAAATCTCTGTAACCTCCTTGTATCTTGATTATCTTCTCCTAATGTTACCCTGTTTACCCTCTGAGAGGCAAGTAGAGTTAAGATTAACATCCCATTTAGGGCTGTATTATTATGAAATCTCCAAGACGGCTAGTACCATCACTGGAAGAATCAAAACCCTGATAGGGTAGGTTTTAAGATAGAGGATTCATATAGCCTAACTCAATATTCTGAGAATTCAGTATAGTTAATTAAGAAATACGGTTCATCTTGCTTATGCATTAATTACCGCAACCCTAATTAGGCAACAATTAAGAATTGCCATCAGCTGCCCAGGATCGTCGACTTGTTCGACTAGCGACAAGGATTAGCTATTCCTTAAGATTAGTTTTAAGCAATGGTTGGAATAACCATCTCACCTTAAAATCAGCTTTTCTATAATAGTTGTTATGTAAGTATCAAGGCTGCTCCTTTGGGGACCTTGTATAGATGGAATGTTAAACATCTATTGTTAGACAGAAGATTAGTAAGTCCAATTATCAGGATCTGAAAGTTGCCTCGGAAACAACGAATAAGATCATGCAAATCCATAATCATCTGTAAGTTGCCAGTTTTCGGCAGAAAATCAAGGATTAATGAAAGTAGCAACCCTCCTAAGTTCGTGCTAAAAAAAAGGTTACCCTGGAAGGGTGTGCCAATTTGTTAATTATCAGGCTAGTTAAGCTCTGAATATATAGAATCAGTCGAGGGAATCGAATGTATCAAGATCAAATAGCTTATAAGCTAAAACCTATTTAAGGAACTTGGCGGAGCTCGCAATGCATTACACACTAATGATTTAAGGATGTGTATCACCAATAAGTCGAGGAGCATTATCACATAATGATATGCAAAATTATGATATGATGAGAAACCTATATCGATTGAGGATCGACAGGTTAAGAAGCTCCAAAAAGGATACATGTACCTATTATAGAGGTCAACTTGGGAGCTTGGAGAGGCTCCAGATATGCAATAGAAGTTAAGTCCATTATGCGACGAAAAGTACTTCCAGTATTTTAGCAAATCTCAAGGTCAAGATTTCTTTTAAGGGGGTGAGGATGTAACACCTCGTAAAATCACGTCCAATGATGTATTGACACGTGTAATAAACCCTAATGAAGTTAAATATTGAATTTAAGGGACTAATTTTTAGAAAAATCGAAAACCTTGATTATGAAAGGACTGGAAGTGTTTGTATACCTAAAATAAGTTTCTGAATAACCTCGTACGGTATTTATATTCACAAATGAGCCACTTGTTGATCGAGTATAGCCGTTCGTGTAATTAATTGAAAGTTTGCGCAATGAAGGGTAAAAAGCGTCAACATGTTAATTCTTACCTCTGAGTGACCTTTTAACAAACCGGGAGCTTCATGACATTTAATTATACTCTCGGGAATGCCAAACATTGGCCGTCTAAAGTTTTTATGCCTATAAGAAAAGATACGCACAACTTTGCAAGTTAGAAGGACTAAAAGTGTCAATATGTTTAATTACACCTCTGAATGACCTTTTAGCGAACCCGAAGCATCTTGATTTTAATAATACTCTTAAGAATGCCTAATATGGATTAGATGAGGCTTCGATGATATTAAACAATGGAATGCGCAAGTTTGTCCATTAGAAGGACCTAAAGCAGCAACTTTTGAATCTACGCCTTTTGGTGACCATTTAAGCGAGCGAGAGCATAGTAATAATTAAGCTCATGCTTGGGAATGCCCATTATGGGCCATGGAAGGCTTGGATATCATTAAACGATGTTTTGCGCTACTTTGTGCGATTAAAGGACTAATTGCGTCAAACTGCAAAAGTATGTCGATTCGTATGGTAACGGACCTTCCGGAATATGATCATAAGTTAAACGTACCCTAAATATCCCTTACCTAGCTTAGAAATAGGCTTAGAGGTGTCTCGTGCGCAAAAATAAACTTTTAAGTCATGCAGGGACTAAAAGTGTCAAAAAGTGCACAAGTTTGCATTTTCGCGCATATCTTGCGTTCTGAATATCTCCGGACACCCAAAAAATTATGTAAGCATTAAAATATTTTATTTTAGTGTTTGGCTTGATAAAATTCCATTCGTCGCGTAATTTGGATCGTTTTTCGCGTCCGTTCGTGTTTCGTCGTAATTAGACGAACAACGTGACCGTACGGCCAAACAAACCGAGATCTGACATGTTTTTGAGCATGTTTCATGTCCCTCATGTTTCGGCTTCATTGTAGATCCTTGTAAATAGCTTAACGGGCCTTAAACGTGCCAAACGTGACCTTAAAAGCTATCAGGGACCATTTCTGTAATTATTTCAAACTTGATTGCTGAACCAGGGACATCAGGCGGCCCGTGTAAACATCCCTTGAACCTTACGCGGCCCGTGTGAGCATGTCAGAACTGCAAAACTGATTTCCCAGCTGTTACCAGCTGTTTGAATCACTTGCAAATGATATTTCTTCAATCTTTGGGCACCCATAGTATTGAAAAATAGTGGGTAATAGGTGTATGGTCCAGATTTAATCACGTTTATCGAGGAACGATCCTAACGGTCCTCTAAATCCTATAAATAACCCATTGAGTTTGGGTTTCATTTGCAACTCATTTCATTTTTGATTGCTCTCTGAATTCTTGGAGGATCTTGAGCTTCTTGAGAACCTCCTTTTGTCCTTTGGACCTCTTGTAAGTATCCTTTCGTGCTTAGTTTAATTATTTAGCGATTAAAAACCGAAAAGTCAAGCGTTTGCGACAAACTCTTTGACTTTCAAACGGTTGAGCCATTGTTCGCAACGAACATGGCTACGTGATCATAATTAGGTAGGTATTAAACCCTCAAAAGGGCACCTCCTAATTACCACGTTTTACTAATAAATTCATAATTGATAATTCAGAAGTTATGGAACATGATTTAACACTTAAATAAGTTGGTAATTAACATAAGAACATGTTTAAGCATGTTCAACCCGACAATTCTAAGTATAGGCTCGATTCGGAACCGAAAGTCACAAAAGTAGACGTTTGCTTTGACTTTTAGTTCTGACCCGATTTAACTTAGTTTAGACATGCCTTAGAACTCTATTAGGACCAGGTTATAGATTGGTGTAACCCTCTGAGGTTATACAACTTGGTTCCTTAGTTATCCGATTCATATGCATGTTTCCGTTATACGCCTAAATGTTGACTATTATGCCCTTTTGACCTTAAAACGAAATTTTTGAAAATGTGAGAGGATAGAAACCTTCATTACTGATTTATAAACTTGTCCCTTAAATTTGACATCAGTTTGAGGTCTAGATTAGGAGTTATGCTCATTAACGTAATTAGAAACTTTTTTATTAATTAAACGGCGTAATTAGCATATAGCCTATCTAAACCCATTTTTTGATACCAAACTTTTTACCTACTGATATAAAATAATATTTTGGGATTTTTAAATATTTTTATTTATTTTTAGGCTGAGCATAACATAGGGTTCTAAGCTTAATTCGTAATTGTCGGTTTTGCCCTTTTGGCCTATAAAAAGAGTTTTACAAATCCTTTTGATACCAAACCTTTTTCTACTGATCCTATATGATAAATAAAATATTTTGAACCTTCTGGAATAATAAAAATATCAGATTTTATTATAAAACCCGGAAATCACTTAAAACCGTCTTTTTACGCGTTTTAAACGCATAGTATGTATTAAAACCATTTTAAACATATATGACTAGATACCTACTGATATATTAAGTAAATTTTTATACTTTAACAGTAAGAAAAAGTTTTAAACTCATATTTCCAGATTTGACCTTTAAACCTTATGTGAAATTACCAAAATGCCCTTTCGGTGCATAGTTTGGATATAAATGATAAATTTCACATATATGTAATACCCTACTGATATAACTTATTAAATTAAAGTATTTTTACTAATTATATCAGACCTAAAACTCAGACTTATATTAAATCTCTTTTATAACCTTTTAAATGACCAAAATATCCCTACGGGGCATAATTTGAGCTTAAATCCGTTTTGGGCATAATAGAAGATATCTTACAGATGTCACAACATATTAAAGGCATATTAAGTTAGGAAACCTGTTCATGACTCATGTGGTTACCCGTTAAGCACTTTTCGCGTTCGGATCGACTTATGTAACTAGTTTGCAAAAATTAGCCGAAACGGGTCAAACCTTATCATTTCTATCTCAAAATCCAGAATGTGTTTAGTTTACCCATACTAAACAAGTATACAAGCTTGTCGGGTCAAAACCACATTCTAATCTGGTCTTCGCATAATCATGCGTTTTGAACCGTATCATCTTTTTAAAACTAACCGGTCTAAGTTTAGGCTTAATTAAAGACCCGTTAGGAATCTAATAGGTTATTAAAAACCTTCATTCCAGATTTAGGAGCCCAGTAAAAGCTATCTGTACTTGCTGATTTGATATACGGCTGGGATTAAATTTATATTTAGCTCAGGTAAATAGTTTTAACTTATTTTCCCTTATACGGGATTGGGGTACAGTATATAAAATACCGCTTGGTCGGGCATTGAATCTTTAATCGTATGAAGGTTAATTTATTGAAATGACCCGTTTAAATTGTTTTGTTTGCTTAAAGCCTTTGGGGGATTAATGACCAAGTCCCGGATATCCTTGGCATCATTTTAAGAAATGGCCACGACCTAAGCACGGGGTGTAGGCGTACACCCGACAGTGCATATATAAATAATAAGGTATAACCGCCGGTTTCGGGAATAACTCGCCGCGGGACTATATCATGTGGTGTGTCTATTAATCTTTAACCCGGTGTCAATCCGGGCTACTGAACGTATAAGAAACATGTGATTCTTTTACAAGTTTATATATAAATAATTATCGCAAGTTGTAAAAAGTTTTGTGCCATGTGCATTCAAATCAATTTTCTTAAACGTTTTCAAAATGAGTCAGTTAAATTGTATTTACCAGTGTAAAATGACGTATTTTCTCAAAAAGGCTAAGTGCAGGTACTAATCGGAATAAGCTGGCCTCTCCCATCATCAAATAAAAGTCTCGCAGGCTTAGATGCCTTAAAGTCTGTTGAACAAAGTTTCTTTTTATCTTTTGATCCGCCTGTGGATCTTTTACAACCGTAATTGTAATACTTGATATTACCCTTTATCGGATTGTAATATATTTATCTTTTGCTTCCGCTGTGCATTTAAATTGTGTTGCTTGACTATGATGATATCAACTACGTCACGATACTCCCCACCGGGCCCACTGGTAATACGTGGAAATATCGGGGTGTGACATTATGTGGGTAACGACTGAATCTGTGATTGTTAATTTACCCTTTGGTGGTTTATTAATGGATATTATTAGCGAGATGAGCAAAAGTAGTTTTTACAATTAAAACGAGAATGATTTAAACGATTTAAGCGAGTTAAACGATTTTGGAACAATTAAACGATTTTGGAACAATTTAAACGAGTTAAACGAATTGAACAAACGATTGGTTTTTGGTTAGTGTTTAGATAACGGGACGGGTGTAATGTGATGAAAACATGGTAGATACGCCGCTGGTACTTCTTATATATAAGTGTTTTCATCATATTACATCCCGTGGCGTTATTTAGTTCACTTGGGTAAACGATTTTGAAACGAGGTCACACAACGATTTTTTTCTAAATAATATAAACCACACGAGTTTTATAAATGAGGTGATTTACTATTCAATTTAATTAAACAAATGTTTTAGGTTAAGAATCATGGCTACGAGATTTTATAAGTTATAACCAACTTGATTTGAGTTGGTTAATTATGTTGCAATATTATATACTTTTCAAAACAAGGTTTTTAATGAGGTATTGCAACATGTAAACGAGCCATGAGCCCAATACTCTCATAAAACCTAAGTGCTCGTCAGCATTTCTTTGCTGACTTTGTTTTTACATATGTTTCAGGTGTTGTTGAATGATGTTGATTGCTAGGATGCATGCTCACATAGGATCTGGACAAGGCCTTAGTGACATAATAACAATGATAGACGATGTTTAGTTTGTTTGTTTTGTTTAAGACAATGTAAATTACCTAATGAATCAATAAAACAAAACTTTTTGAATCCATGGTTGTGAAACAATAATTCTGTTGCTCCACTCCCCGATGTTTCCGCCGCGGTTTGGTTGTTTTAACACGGTCGGGGTGTGACAGAAGAGTTGGTATCAGATCCAATGGTTATAGGGAATTAGGTTATTAGTAATGCTTTGACCTAGACTATAACTTTCTAGGACCCTAACGCAAGAAAATTTGCGTTTAGATTTTAAAACAAAACCGTCACCTATCCTTAGGTGATAACCACAACGAGAACACAATAACAAATCCACTTCGAAAATTAATCATCTGTTCTAGGATGATTGATTACTAGGTTTTGAACCCTCTAAGTTTTCAAAATCTCGTCAAAGTTTGGGTCTTATAGTGTGAACACGTGCAAACTGGAAGGGTGAATGCCTGTACCCTGAGTTTTTTGTCTAAGGCTAGAGTGTTCATACAAATCAACATAATCGGACCAGTCACTCTTACCTGGGAACTCTTGGGGTGAGTGTCCACTTATAGGCTAAAGCAGGTCTTCGCGATGCATTATATTGACCCATTTACTTTGATTAGTCATTGCGTGTCATTTGTTTGTTCGAGGTAACAAACGAATGATCGCCTCCCTTGTGTTTTGTCAATGTTTTCAATACCTCTTTTGTTTTTCCCAATTGTCGACCTCACTTTTTTCTCATGTTTCCTTGTTCTTTTAGATAATGCCTCCTTGACGAGATGCACAACCTCTAACCAATGAAGAAGTCGTAGCCCTTGTCGCTCAACAAATGGCTGCAGTGCTTCCGAACGTAGTAACCCAGATCCATCAGTTATACAACAATAATAATAACAATAATGCTCAGTGTAATTTCAAGAATTTCAATTCTGCTAAACCGTTGAAGTTTTCTAGGTCTCAAGGAGCAACCGCGCTCCTGCAATGGTTCGAAAGTTTGGAGAGCACATACAGACATGTGCAATGTCTGAATGAGCGTAAGGTTGAATTTGCATCCAGTGTGTTCGAGAAGCATGCTCTTACATGGTGGAACACTGTTATGCTTGATAGGGGTGCCGATGTGGCGATGGCACAAACTTGGGAAGAGCTTCGAGCTCTCATGATGAGAGAGTTCTGTCCCCGTCACAAAATTCGAGCTTTGGAACGAGAATTCGATGATTTGAAACAAGATGGGGGAGAACACCGTGCGTATACGGATCATTATGAAGAGCTGAGTTTGTTGTGTCCCACTATGGTTACCCCGTTGGAGAAAGCAATAGAGAGGTATATCGATGGTTTGCCCGATTCTGTGCAAGACATTGTGACTGGCAGTAATCCTACTACTGTCCGTCAAGCGATCGAATTGGCTACCACTCTGACCGAGTCTCAGGTCAGAAAGGGGAAACTGACCCGTAAGGGTGACAAGAAGAAGTCAGCTGATTCCACACAAGACAAGGGTAAGGGTAAGGGTAAGAAGAAGGGAGAGTCTTCCAAGAAGTCAAGAAAGCGCAAGGCTTCCCAAAATTTTGTTGTCACTGCTCAGAACCCACCAGCTCAACCTCCTGCGAAGAAAGTGTATGCTGGTACCGCACCCCATTGTGCTCGCTGCAACGGTCATCATGTTACACAACAAGCTTGCAAGCAATGCACTACGTGTGGTAAACTTGGACATCTGGCCAACATCTGTCGTTTGGGTCAGAATCAAGCCGCTCAGAATCCAACATAGGTTTAGGGGAATGCTGTTAGATTCCCACCAGGTTCGTGTTACAATTACGGAGAGATGGGTCATTTCCGCAACAACTGCCCAAGGTTGGTGAATGCGAATGTGAACCCCGCTCGAGAACGAGCGTACAACTTGAATGCAAACGAAGCGAGGGCTGACAACGAGGTGGTTAATGGTACGTTTCTTGTCAACCATGGACCTGCATCTGTTCTTTTCGATTCTGGTGCCGATAGAAGTTTTGTTTCATTGTCATTTGAGCCTTTGCTTGCGATACCTAGAACTAAACTTAGGAAACCCATATCTGTAGAAGTTGCTACTTGTAAACCTCTTGTTCTCGATTATGTTATTCGCAATTGTCAATTGAACCTCGATAACCGTCCTTTTCCTATTGACCTCATACCGATGCAACTTGGGAGTTTCAACGTTATTGTAGGGATGGATTGGTTAGCTAAACTTCATGCTGAGGTGGTTTGTTTCGATAAGATTATTCGTATTCCTCTTTCATCCGGTGAAGTCTTAGAAGTTCGTGGCGAGAAACCTTCAGGTGGTTTGAAACTTATGTCGTGTATAAAAGCCCAATGTTATTTACGAAAAGGATATGTTGCTTTTCTGGCACATGTCACCGTGGAGAAAGGCAAGAGCAAGTGTATTCAAGATGTTCCGATTGTTCGAGATTATCCTAAGGTGTTTCCTGATGAACTGCCTGGTTTGCCTCCAGTTCGTCAAGTCGAGTTTCATATTAATCTTGTACCCAATGCCAACCCGATTGCGAAAGAACCTTATCATCTTGCACCGTCTGAGATGCAAGAGTTATCGAAACAGCTTCAAGAGTTATCTGATAAAGGATTCATCCTACCGAGTTATTCACCCTGGGGCACTCCTGTCTTGTTTGTGAAGAAGAAAGATGGATCTTTTCGAATGTGCATCGATTATCGCGAGCTTAATAAGCTTACCATCAAGAATCGATATCCCCTACCTCGAATTGATGATCTCTTTGATCAGCTGCAAGGTGCTTCATGCTTTTCCAAGATTGATCTACATTCTGGGTATCATCAGCTTCGTGTTCTCGAAGAAGATATTCCCAAAACTGCTTTCCGCACGAGATATGGGCACTACGAGTTTACTCTCATGCCTTTTGGTTTGACAAATGCTCTATCTATTTTCATGGACTTAATGAACAGGGTTTGTAAACCTTATTTAGATAAGTTTATCATCGTGTTCATTGACGATATTCTCATTTATTCGAAGTCTCGAGCCGATCACGAGCAACACCTTCGTTTGACACTGGAACTCCCAAAGAAGGAACAACTTTTTGCTAAATTCTCCAAGTGTGAATTCTAGCTTAAAGAAGTTCAATTTTTGGGTCAAATAGTCAACGAGCAGGGTATTCATGTGGATCCATCCAAAAATTGCTGCAATTAAGGATTGGAATACGCCAACGACACCTACAGAAATTCGTTCTTTTCTTGGTCTCGCTGGTTATTATCGTCGTTTTATTTCAAACTTCTCGAAGATCGTCGTTCCACTCACTGCTTTGACTCAGAAGAATAAGCCTTTTGAGTGGGGACCCAAGCAAGAAGAAGCGTTCCAAATGCTGAAACGGAAGCTATGTGATGCTCCTGTTTTGTCTTTGCCCGATGGAAACGATGATTTCGTTGTCTATTGCGACGCGTCGAACCTAGTCCTTGGTTGTGTCCTTATGCAACGAGGTAAAGTGATAGCTTATGCGTCAAGACAGCTAAAAGTTCACGAGAAGAACTACACCACTCATGATCTTGAATTGGGTGTTGTGGTTTTCGCTCTTAAAATCTGGAGACACTATCTCTATGGAACGAGGTGTGTGGTATTCACAGACCACAAAAGTCTCCAACACATTCTTAATCGGAAGGAGCTTAACATGAGGCAACGATGATGGGTTGAACTCTTGAGCGATTACGATTGCGAAATTCGCTACCATCCTTGTAAGGCGAATGTCGTAGCCGATGCGCTTAGTCAAAAGGAACGAGTCAAGCTTCATTCGGTTTGAACTCTATCTGATATTCAATCTTGTGTCCTTCAAGCTCAATGATCTTATGTGATCAAAGGCTTATTGAAATATGAGCTACCTCTTCAACTTGAGCTTAAACTCGAAGCGAAGGACGATGGTTTACTCTATTTCAAGGATCGTTTATGGATTCCGAAACAAGATGATCTCCGCACTTTAGTGATGGACGAATCTCATAAGTCTCGATATTCTATCCATCCTGGTGCTGATAAAATGTACAAGGATCTTTGTACTCAGTATTGGTGGCTTGGTATGAAGAAGGATGTTTCCTTGTATGTGTCGAAATGCCTAACTTGTCTCAAAGTCAAGGCTGAACATCAACGACCTTCTGGTTTTCTTATACAACCAGAGATACCAGTTTGGAAAAGGGAGAACATTGCTATGGATCTCATCACTAAGTTACCGCGCACATCTAAAGGTCACGATGCTATATGGGTTGTTATCGATCGATTAACGAAGTTTGCTCATTTTATTTCGATTCGCGAGGATCTATCTGCTGATAAACTTGCAAAGATTTATGTTGATGAGATCATATCTTGACATGGTGTTCCTTTGGATATCATATCTGATCGTGCTGCTCGATTTTCATCTCATTTCTGGAAGACCATGCAATCTACTATGGGAACCCAACTAAATCTAAGCACTGCTTATCATCCCCAAACAGATGGACAATCAGAGAGGACGATTCAAACTTTGGAGGATATGCTTAGAGCATGCGTGATAGACTTTGGTGGTAATTGGGATTCTCATCTGCCATTGATAGAGTTCTCTTACAACAATAGTTATCATGCTAGCATTAATATGGCACCGTTCGAAGCTTTATACGGTCGAAAATGTCGTTCACCTGTCTGTTGGAATGAGATCGGTGAAGCTCAGCTTACCGGACCTGGGCTCATTCTAGAAACAACAGATAAGATAAGAAAATTCGCGATAATCTTGTGCAGCTAGAAGCCGCCAAAAGAGTTATGCGGATTTGCGATGCAAGCCCCTGGAATTTCAAGTTGGAGACCGTGTCCTACTCAATGTATCTCCTTGGAAGGGAGTGGTGATGTGACAATTGTGTTCTGTAAGCATCGTATAATGTAAAACAATGTTGGTTATTAATAAAACAATGTGCTTTGGTGTTATTATATGTGTTATTGTGTTTGATGATTTTACAATTTGATTCGATTCCGATTTCAAGCTTTAAATCACTTTCTGGAAGGTTATACGCAAACTGGTGCATAAACATAGTCAGTTTAACGCGACAAACACTCCAGAATAGTGACATAAGCCAAACATACCTTAAATATCCTTTACATAACTTAGAAATAAGTTTTGAAGGATTCGGTATGGCAAAAACATGTTTATTTGAACTAAAGGACTATTTACGACAAAACTGCGAAACGAACATTGGTGACCACCCGGATAATATTTAAATCCCAAAAATATTCTGTTATGATTAAAATTTTATTTTAATCAGGTCCGTGATTAAAATTTTATTTTAATCAGGTCCGTGTTGAAAAATAAATTAAAACGCCTAAAAACGTTATTTTTCAAGTTTAAGCGCGTACCGTGTGTTCTGCGCGACGCAGTGCTTTTACTGCAAAACGCAGACAACTCAACCAGTCTTGGCAACTGAAATTTATTTTAGTAATATTTTGGCGAGTTTATTTTTATTAAGAAATAAAAATAATTTAGAACGTCATAAACCGGGATTTAAACGCTAGATAAAATACCCGGTACCCAGTTAAACACCTAATTCTATCTTATATACCAACAAAATTACACTTAACCCCCCCCCATACAAATTACGGTCACAATATTATGGGGGCCCCGCCATATATTTTGCAAGATCTTGGTAGATTATTTTGGACAAGTATATGTACATGAAATCTTCCAAAATCTCTTACATATCTCTTATAAATCCTTCTAAGATCATTTCACTCAACACCACACTCCAACTCCTTCCACTCTCTCTCTCCCAAACCGTCTCCTCCCTCTCTCTCCATCTTCATCTTTTCATCAATCTTGTTCTTCATATTCAACAGCATTTCTAGCAACCTTCAAGTTAGTATGAAGATACAAAGGTGTTCCCAAGGTGTTGTCAAGTGATTACAAGCTTCCTGTCATCAAAATCTCATCTCACAACCTACTTGAATCTTGAAGGTATAACATTTATTTTTAAATCATACTTTGATTCTTGGTTGTTCTTGATGATTTGAAGTTGTCACACCCCTTTCTGCGGCGGAAGCACGAGGTGTGATCATGAAAGGTTCTCATTGCATACGAAGAGTAAACATACTACATGCTCAAAAATACCTTCAAATATTACATTACTGAAAACATATGTCAAGTGTTTACAACACGAGATAACATATTGTCTTAAAAGTCACAACTTTATTTAAAGATAAACAAAGCGACATCCACGAGCATGAGTAAGACCACGCGCACATCCATCCTAGTTACCTGAAATACATGTGAGTTTTGGGAAAACGTCAACATAAAGTTGGTGTGAATTCATGCAGTGATTGTTTTGAATGTTTTAAATACTTGAATGGAAACATAGTATGTAACTTGTAGAATGTGTGAATGTTTGAATGTATCTTGTAAAACGCATCTATAACTGAGTACTATGAATGTTTGAATGTATTGATAACACATATCTGTAATCTCCTTATTATGAATGTTTGACTGTGTGAGATCGCTAGTGGTTTCCAAGGCCACTAACATATGTTACGACATAGGAAGCCACCAAACCTAGGCATTTTTGTCGACTTTGACTGAGACACAGAAGCACTCATTGGTAGAAGTAGGCCAAGAGTGGGGTTGCCTGAAACCCATTAGATCTAACCTTTTGTTCCGCGGTCTGAATGTATACATTGATTAATGGTGCTTATGGTACCCTATTCGAGACATAATCTAGAATGTTTCACTTGAATGTTTCACATGAATGTTTTTCCTTTGAATGTTTTTGTACTCATCATACCATATGTAAACAATGTAACATTTGTAACATGTATTTCACCCCCGAAGTTATAAAACTAAAAACAGTTAAAGAAAAGGGGGAGCATGAACTCACAACTTTGCGTTCCTGTGCGTCGTAAACTTCACCGGATTTGCTTACTTAACGTCGTAACCTATACGCGTTTTCTTAATGTTAGTCACTAGACTTGTATCGCACAAGTACAGTCACTCTCTTTTGTATTTGTATTGTTGTGTTAAAAATATTTCATATTTTTAACTACGTATCTTACTTATATTATTTCCTCTAAAATAAATATAAGTCTTTTGTGTTTTGCACTTCGCACCCGAATTATGTATCTTGTATTTAGTATGTGTATTTTTATGTTTATACTCCTCACGAGTATTTAGTGTATTTTTAAGTCTTAATACGCTAGCACGTATAACACATACTATATACACTTAGCACAAACGTTGGTGATAAAAATATATATATTTTTCTCAAAAATATATACATACTTAATATCCATTTTTATTTTTGAAGAAGTCCTCATTTCTTGTCACCAAAAATTAGGGAAACCTTGGTAATACTTTTAAACACATTTTTAGGGAATAAGTTTCTCAAAAACTTATATTTTTCTAAGTGTCAAAATTTTGACAGAGTTTCCCCTAAAAATGGTGGTTTCCCATGTTTTCAAAACATGTGTTTATTTTCTTTTAAATCGTCAACAATCTCCTCATTCAACAATAAACAATATGCAACTAGTTAAAATAGATATAATCGCAGAAATGCATGAACTTGTGGTTTTTCCAAAATAGGTAGTATCCTTCCATTATTTTTAGTGGAACTTTGTATAGATCAACTTTGTTTCTTGAAAGTCTCGCTTTTAAAGAAGTTACATCTTTACAACTTCCGGTAAACATTTACAAAAATAGTTATTTTGTCGAAACTTTATGTTACACAAGTGTTTACATACTCGTGTGTTTGCTAAAATCATTCTTTTTCATGTAACACTCGGCTTTAGAAAATATGATTTCTTGGACACTTGGTCCTTTGAAAGTACCGCTTGTAGATCCGTAGATCTACTAGTTTTGAACACCATTTCACAAACAAAATCGCTTTTACACAAGTTCATGATTCGCGTGTGGTAGAGTTTCATCCTTTAACCCTTGTTACTTCCAAAACAACCCTATGTCATGATCCATGATCATGATCAACTCGGGTTAAATGATGATCCGAGCTACCACAACATAGATCGGGTCCAAATAATCACACAAATCAAATACTACATGATTTACACAACATATGAGCTATTAACCAACATTTTAGTGTTTTAAGTAGACTTTTGTGCTTCAACTTGCATGTTCATAAATTTTAACCGTCATATATCGTTTTAACCACTTTAGAATAGTTCAAGAAGGTGATTTAAGCAACATACCACTAGCTCGAGGCTAGGGAAGAATCTAAGCGCAAATAGGGTGGATAAAAGCAAAGTAGAGAGGTCCTTCGCCTTCCGTTTGCTCCAAGGTTCCTTATATGCGACCCTTAACACTTGTATGAACTTGAAATGGCAAGATCAAAGCTTGACAATGGTTGTGTGTTCAAGGGGTGTTTGGCCGTAGCTTCTTAGAGAGAGAGGGAGAGTTTGTGTGTGTTGAGTTTGTGATGAAAGTGTTGGTGTGTTAATGTTATAACTTATAGATAATTTTCAAGTTAATTGTCCAAGGGATTTTATGTCTACTTGATATTAGACACAAGTGATTAATTAATCAATTGAAGGACAAAGTATGTCCCCGTTTTGGGGACGGTTGGTTAAGGGGGGGGGGGGGTCTTGGTTCAAATCCAACTAAATAGTTAGACACTAGTTAGGTTAATCTAGGTTAGTTAAGTGATTAACCCGGTTACTAGTGTGTTGTGCTTTATGACGGGTGTTAGGGTATTCAGGGACCCTAACTGGCTCAGAAAAAGATAAACAATGTTATTAACAATATTTTCATGTTCCGGGTATAGTCCGGTTATTCGGTTGCATACCGATTCGTTAAAGTGTTAAATTACACTTTTTAGTGTCGTTTAAGTACCTTTCTTGTACTCTTTCAATTCCCAACACTTAGGGAAATATTCTGGATAATAAAACGACATTTCTGCATAATATTTATGTGTCTAAATGCTGAATTATTGCTGAATTATATAAGTTCTGCACTTAAAGTGCGTTTCGGGTGCTTTTTAGTGCTTAATTTTGCTTTCGCCTTGCATATATATTAAACCCTTGTATGTACTCTTGGGTTTTAATGCATTCTTGTTGTCGGACCTACACCTAGGCTCCAATTTTATTGTCTGACTGCTTTCTGCAGTTCTGTTGACACAGTGTGTCTTACCGGTGAGTTTACTAGTATTTTTGACGCAACGCTCTCGTTTATGCATTAAGCAATATTTTGTAGTATACAACGTGCATGAATTCACTTGTTTAGTATGAAATCAGATATTGTTGACAATTAAGCACATAATTGCAGTCATTAAGCAATAATTAATGTGTACGGAAATTACCGGTTTGGGCCAGTTGTCACAGTCTCCCCCCGTTAAAAGAATTTCGTCCCGAAATTCAGGCTGAACTCACTCTCGCAGGAGTCTTCTTGAATAGGTGGGGATACTTTTTCTTGAACTGGTCTTCACGTTCCTATGTGTACTCGGGTCCGTGCTTAGAGCTCCAACGTACTTTGACAAGCTTCACACTGCTCCTCCTGGTCTTGTTGACTTTCCAGTCAGTAACCTCCACGGGTTGCTCTGTAAATCGGAGGGCTTCATCAATATGCACTTCATCCATCGGGATGATCACGTTTTCTTGTGTTGGACTCTTCTTCAGGTTGGATACATGAAACGTATCATGTACTACATTAAGTTCTTCCGGTAACTTCAACTTGTATGCCACGGTACCAATTCTCTTCAAAATTCTGAATGGTCCGATGTATCGTGGATTCAGCTTTCCACGCTTTCCAAATCTGACTACGCCCTTCCAAGGTGAGACTTTTAACAACACTTTGTCTCCCACCTTGAATTCTACCGATTTTCTATTCGGATCAGCGTAGCTCTTTTGTCGCTCTCGAGCCGCCTTAATGCGCTCTCGGATCTGCGCAATCTTGTCGGTTGTCTCTTGTACTAGTTCAGGACCAACCATACGCTTATCTCCGGCATCTGCCCAACATAAGGGCGATCGGCATTTGCGGCCATACAGAGCTTCGAACGGTGCGGCCTTTATGCTCGTATGATAGCTGTTATTGTAGGAAAACTCAACTAAAGGTAGATGAGTATCCCAGCTGCCGCCTAGGTCCATGACGCATGCGCGAAGCATATCTTCTAACGTTTGTATAGTCCGTTCGCTCTGGCTGTCTGTTTGCGGATGGAATGCCGTGCTTAGATCTAACTGAGATCCAAAGGCTTCCTGAAATGATTGCCAGATTCTTGAGACAAAGCGTCCATCTCTGTCTGAAATGATTGAGATTGGCACTCCATGTCGTGCCACAATTTCTCTTAAGTATATTTCAGCAAGCTTTCCAGTGCTATCTTTTTCTCGGATCGGTAGGAAGTGCGCAGACTTCGTTAATCGATCAACTATTACCCATATCATATCGTGCCCTCTCGGGGTCCTGGGTAATTTCGTTATGAAGTCCATCGAGATTTGTTCCCACTTCCACACGGGAATCTCTGGTTGTTGTAGTAGGCCGGACGGTTTCTGATATTCTGCCTTAACCTTAGCACAGGTTAGGCATTTTCCAACATAGACAGCAACGTCGCTCTTGAGTCTCGGCCACCAATAATATTCTTTCAAGTCTTGATACATTTTGTCCGACCCTGGATGGATCGAATATCTCGATTTGTGGGCTTCATTAAGGATGACTTCTCGTAGGCCACGATAGAGTGGAACCCAAATACGCTTCTTGAAGTATAAGGCTCCCTCTTCGTTTGGCACCACGTATTTCAGCATACCCCGTAGGTATTCAGCTTTACGGTTTTCTCCTTTAAGAGCTTCCTGTTGTGCATCACGAATGCGTGCAGTGAGGTTCGTTCGAATGGTCATTTCTAACGCTCGAACCCTTAGGGTCTTAACCCTTTCTTTTCGGCTCAACGCGTCTGCTACAACGTTCGCCTTTCCAGGATGGTACTTAATCTCACAGTCATAATCATTCAGCAGCTTGACCCAACGTCGCTGGCGCATATTCAATTCCTTCTGATCAAATATGTGTTGTAAGCTTTTGTGATCTGTGAAGATTGTACATCGAGTACCATATAAGTAATGTCGCCAAATCTTCAAGGCGAATACCACTGCACCCAGCTCCAGGTCGTGAGTGGTATAATTTCTCTCGTGAACCTTCAGTTGTCTTGAAGCATAAGCGATGACTTTTTGGCGTTGCATGAGCACGCAACCCAAACCTTGTCGTGAAGCGTCACAGTATACCACGAAGTCTTCAGTGCCTTCGGGTAATGATAGTATTGGTGCATCGCAGAGCTTGTTCTTAAGTAGCTGAAAGGCTTCTTCCTGCTTGTGACCCCAGTCGTATTTCTTGTCTTTCTGTGTAAGGGTCGTTAGCGGTTGAGCTATCTTCGAGAAATTCTCAATGAATCACCGATAGTAGCCCGCTAAGCCCAAAAATTGACGAACTTCGGTTGGGGTCTTGGGAGCTTCCCAATTCTTTATCGCTTCTATCTTGGACGGGTCTACATGAATGCCCTTCTCATTCACCACGTGACCAAGAAATTGTACTTCGCGAATCCAGAATTCGCACTTCGAGAACTTTGCGTACAGTTTCTCTGTCTTCAGTAGTTCCAAGATGGTTCTGAGATGTTGCTCGTGATCTTCTTTCGTTCGCGAGTAAATCAGGATATCATCGATAAATACAATCATGAATTTATCGAGGTATGGTTTGCATACGCGGTTCATTAGATCCATAAAGACCGCTGGTGCATTCGTCAGCCCAAACGGCATCACAAGAAATTCGTAGTGCCCATATCGCGTTCTGAATGCAGTCTTTGGTACGCTTTCCTCTTGGATTCTCAGCTGATGATATCCAGATCGAAGGTCGATCTTGGAATAGTAGCTTGATCCTTGCAATTGATCAAATAAGTCATCAATCCTCGGTAGTGGATACCGATTCTTGATTGTGAGCTTGTTCAGTTCCCTGTAATCGATACACATCCGCAGTGTTCCATCCTTCTTCTTTACGAATAATACTGGAGCTCCCCAGGGTGAGAAGCTTGGCCTTATGAATCCTTTATCCAACAACTCCTGGAGTTGTGTGGATAATTCTTGCATTTCGGATGGTGCAAGTCGATATGGAGCCTTGGCTACAGGAGCGGCTCCTGGAACCAAGTCTATGTGGAATTCGACTTGTCGTTGCGGAGGTAGTGCTGGCAGATCTTCAGGGAACACATCAGGAAATTCCTTCACCACAGGAATGTCTTCGAGTTTTGGCTCCACAGCCTTCTTGTCTATGACGTGTGCTAGGAAAGCGACACATCCTTTCCTTAAGCACTTCCGTGCCTTTATGCAATTGATGATTCGTAGAGGCGCGTTTCGTCTTTCTCCATGTACGATGAGAGTTTCATCATTCGTCAGAGGGATGCGAATGATTTTCTCATGGAAAATAACTTCAGCTTTGTTCTTGGACAACCAGTCCATCCCGACCACTACATCGAAGCTACCTAATTGAATAGGTAAGAGGTCGATGCTAAATCTTCGTTCACCAAGTTCTAGCGTGCAGCCTCTAACAACTTCGCCCGATTCAACAAGTTTACCATTGGCTAGTTCTATGGAATACGGAATTTCTAATCTACTAGATTCTATTCCAAGTATGCGTTTAAATTCCACAGACATGAAGCTATAATCGGCGCCAGTGTCGAATAATATGGATGCAAAGTGATTGTTAATGAGAAACGTACCGGTGACCACGTTAGGGTCCTCGCGTGCGTCTCTTGCTCCAATCACAAATGCTCGAGCCGGAGCGTTGTTTTTCTTTGGGCAGTCTTTCATGAAATGATCATTGCTTCCACAACTGAAGCATCCTTGGTTCCGTCCAGCTCCATTACCATTCCGGTTACCATTGCCATTCCCACCATGGTTTCCATTACCATTACCATTGCGGCCTCCAATACCTTTTCCCCAGCAGTCTTCGGCACGGTGGCCTGGCTTCCCGCAGTTCTCGCATTTTCCAACGCGACAGTTTCCCACTTGGTGAAAATCACAGCGGTTACATTTGGGCAGAGTGCCCCGATATTTCTTAGCCCCAGACTCATTTGCAGCTGCGAAGGCTTTTGCCTCCCTAGGTGGGTTAGTGTCACGCTTCTTGTTGTTCAAACCCTTGTTGTTACGAATTGCTTGATTCAGGTTTGCATGTTTCCTTTTCTTGTCACCGGACGACTCAGCATGCATCTCGGTGTTTTCTGTTGGGTTCAGTGATAGCTTCTTCATCCGAACACAATCTTCAGTAAGGCTGACAGCCAGAGTTACAGCCTCGGTGATTGTTTGTGGTTTGGCCGACGTCACCATGCCACGAAACTCTGAGGCCAGTCCCCAAATGTAGCGTTCAACGCGCTTGAATTCGGGAGTCACCATGTAGGGAAGCACTCTTGACAGGTCATGGAACCTTCGAGTGTAACCATTGATGTCAGCACCTTCCATAGTCAAGTGCCAGAACTCCGTTTCCAGCCTTTGGAGTTCCGCACGAGAGCAGTACTTCTCTCTCATTCTTTCCCTCAGTTCCTCCCAAGTTAGGCCATAAGCGGCGTCATCACCCAAAGTTTGGGCTTGCAGGTTCCACCAAGTCAGAGCTTCATCGACAAACAACCCAGTAGCAAAGGTGACTTGTTGATCCGCGGTACACTTGCTCATGCGGAAAGTAGCTTCAGTCTTCTCCGTCCAGCGCACAAATGCTACTGCACCTCCTGTGCCGTCATAGTTCATCGGCTTGCAGTCGAGGAATTGCTTGAAAGTGCAGCCTTGAGCTGCGTTTCCTCCAGATGAATCTCCATTCCCATTACGCCTAGCGTTGCTTGGTCCTCCACTGTCCTGGGTATGGTTCGCCTCGTAGTGGGCGATAGCAGCGGAGATCCTTTCCTTCAGTAGAGCGTTCAGGTCTTCAGCAGTTCTTGGTAGTGGGGGAGGAGGAGGTTGATCATCATTGCGAGCATTCACAGTTTTCCTGGGTGCCATGTTCTGACAGAACATAACACAACAGGGTTAGACATTTGTTTGGTATCGTCACACTAGACAGTAGTATCATATATATTCACAAGTATATATACCACATAAGTGACATCAAACAATTATTACTCTAGCAGAGTACTTAGTAGGCTTGCACTGAGGGAATCTATACGTGACTAGGCTTGCTGTGATTTCTGTGCACTGAATTCCATAATTATGTATGCATCCATAATTACGTAACTCCTTGCACAGTCCGCACAGTTCGTTTCATCCTCGTATTTCTTCCTTCAGATAGGCCATCGCTTTCAGGTAAGGTCACGTATACTTGTGACATTCTACTTCTAGTACATGCTAATTATCACACCTAATTGCAAGTAATTTCTAGTCACTACAGGTGCTACTTCTGTGCACCCTAAGTCTCGTAGTGTCTTTTCTAGACTCTTGTGAACAGTTTCAGGTAGTGGATGTCGCGGGACGTTTTATGCAATGAAAACTCTTTGAAAAATTGTTTTCGTGAAAGGATCCTAGAGATTGTAGACTAGACTCGAGAAGGAATCCTGGTTCACTACAATCGCAGCTCTGATACCAATCTGTCACACCCCTTTCTGCGGCGGAAGCACGAGGTGTGATCATGAAAGGTTCTCATTGCATACGAAGAGTAAACATACTACATGCTCAAAAATACCTTCAAATATTACATTACTGAAAACATATGTCAAGTGTTTACAACACGAGATAACATATTGTCTTAAAAGTCACAACTTTATTTAAAGATAAACAAAGCGACATCCACGAGCATGAGTAAGACCACGCGCACATCCATCCTAGTTACCTGAAATACATGTGAGTTTTGGAAAAACGTCAACATAAAGTTGGTGTGAATTCATGCAGTGATTGTTTTGAATGTTTTAAATACTTGGATGGAAACATAGTATGTAACTTGTAGAATGTGTGAATGTTTGAATGTAACTTGTAAAACGCATATATAACTGAGTACTATGAATGTTTGAATGTATTGATAACACATATCTGTAATCTCCTTATTATGAATGTTTGACTGTGAGAGATCGCTAGTGGTTTGCAAGGCCACTAACATATGTCACCACATAGGAAGCCACCAAACCTAGGCATTTTTGTCGACTTTGACTGAGACACAGAAGCACTCATTGGTAGAAGTAGGCCAAGAGTGGGGTTGCCTGAAACCCATTAGATCTAACCTTTTGTTCCGCGGTCTGAATGTATACGTTGATTAATGGTGCTTATGGTACCCTATTCGAGACATGGTCTAGAATGTTTCACTTGAATGTTTCACATGAATGTTTTTCCTTTGAATGTTTTTGTACTCATCATACCATATGTAAACAATGTAACATTTGTAACATGTATTTCACCCCCGAAGTTATAAAACTAAAAACAATTAAAGAAAAGGGGGAGCATGAACTCACAACTTTGCGTTCCTGTGCGTCGTAAACTTCACCGGATTTGCTTACTTAACGTCGTAACCTATACGCGTTTTCTTAATGTTAGTCACTAGACTTGTATCGCACAAGTACAGTCACTCTCTTTTGTATTTGTATTGTTGTGTTAAAAATATTTCATATTTTTAACTACGTATCTTACTTATATTATTTCCTCTAAAATAAATATAAGTCTTTTGTGTTTTGCACTTCGCACCCGAATTATGTATCTTGTATTTAGTATGTGTATTTTTATGTTTATACTCCTCACGAGTATTTAGTGTATTTTTAAGTCTTAATACGCTAGCACGTATAACACATACTATATACACTTAGCACAAAAGTTGGTGATAAAAATATATATATTTTTCTCAAAAATATATACATACTTAATATCCATTTTTATTTTTGAAGAAGTCCTCATTTCTTGTCACCAAAAATTAGGGAAACCTTGGTAATACTTTTAAACACATTTTTAGGGAATAAGTTTCTCAAAAACTTATATTTTTCTAAGTGTCAAAATTTTGACAGAGTTTCCCCTAAAAATGGTGGTTTCCCATGTTTTCAAAACATGTGTTTATTTTCTTTTAAATCGTCAACAATCTCCTCATTCAACAATAAACAATATGCAACTAGTTAAAATAGATATAATCGCAGAAATGCATGAACTTGTGGTTTTTCCAAAATAGGTAGTATCCTTCCATTATTTTTAGTGGATCTTTGTATAGATCAACTTTGTATCTTGAAAGTCTCGCTTTTAAAGAAGTTACATCTTTACAACTTCCGGTAAACATTTACAAAAATAGTTATTTTGTCGAAACTTTATGTTACACAAGTGTTTACATACTCGTGTGTTTGCTAAAATCATTCTTTTTCATGTAAGACTCGGCTTTAGAAAATATGATTTCTTGGACACTTGGTCCTTTGAAAGTACCGCTTGTAGATCCGTAGATCTACTAGTTTTGAACACCATTTCACAAACAAAATCGCTTTTACACAAGTTCATGATTCGCGTGTGGTAGAGTTTCATCCTTTAACCCTTGTTACTTCCAAAACAACCCTATGTCATGATCCATGATCATGATCAACTCGGGTTAAATGATGATCCGAGCTACCACAACATAGATCGGGTCCAAATAATCACACAAATCAAATACTACATGATTTACACAACATATGAGCTATTAACCAACATTTTAGTGTTTTAAGTAGACTTTTGTGCTTCAACTTGCATGTTCATAAATTTTAACCGTCATATATCGTTTTAACCACTTTAGAATAGTTCAAGAAGGTGATTTAAGCAACATACCACTAGCTCGAGGCTAGGGAAGAATCTAAGCGCAAATAGGGTGGATAAAAGCAAAGTAGAGAGGTCCTTCGCCTTCCGTTTGCTCCAAGGTTCCTTATATGCGACCCTTAACACTTGTATGAACTTGAAATGGCAAGATCAAAGCTTGACAATGGTTGTGTGTTCAAGGGGTGTTTGGTCGTAGCTTCTTAGAGAGAGAGGGAGAGTTTGTGTGTGTTGAGTTTGTGATGAAAGTGTTGGTGTGTTAATGTTATAACTTATAGATAATTTTCAAGTTAATTGTCCAAGGGATTTTATGTCTACTTGATATTAGACACAAGTGATTAATTAATCAATTGAAGGATAAAGTATGTCCCCCTTTTGGGGACGGTTGGTTAAGGGGGGGGGGGGTCTTGGTTCAAATCCAACTAAATAGTTAGACACTAGTTAGGTTAATCTAGGTTAGTTAAGTGATTAACCCGGTTACTAGTGTGTTGTGCTTTATGACGGGTGTTAGGGTATTCAGGGACCCTAACTGGCTCAGAAAAAGATAAACAATGTTATTAACAATATTTTCATGTTCCGGGTATAGTCCGGTTGTTCGGTTGCATACCGATTCGTTAAAGTGTTAAATTACACTTTTTAGTGTCGTTTAAGTACCTTTCTTGTACTCTTTCAATTCCCAACACTTAGGGAAATATTCTGGATAATAAAACGACATTTCTGCATAATATTTATGTGTCTAAATGCTGAATTATTGCTGAATTATATAAGTTCTGCACTTAAAGTGCGTTTCGGGTGCTTTTTAGTGCTTAATTTTGCTTTCGCCTTGCATATATATTAAACCCTTGTATGTACTCTTGGGTTTTAATGCATTCTTGTTGTCGGACCTACACCTAGGCTCCAATTTTATTGTCTGACTGCTTTCTGCAGTTCTGTTGACACAGTGTGTCTTACCGGTGAGTTTACTAGTATTTTTGACGCAACGCTCTCGTTTATGCATAAAGCAATATTTTGTAGTATACAACGTGCATGAATTCACTTGTTTAGTATGAAATCAGATATTGTTGACAATTAAGCACATAATTGCAGTCATTAAGCAATAATTAATGTGTACGGAAATTACCGGTTTGGGCCAGTTGTCACAGAAGTTTCTCTTGAATCTTGGGATTTTCACTAAACTTGAAATCTAAAATGAAATGGGTCTTGAAACAAACAAAAATGGTGGGGTATATATATGTATATAACCGTACATATATATGTGTGTATATGAGTTTATTTTTGAGTTAGAGTTTGATATCTTGTTAAGTCCTTGTTTATGTTGTTACATGTTCATGAATGGTGGTAAAAATGCAAGTATTTGGTGATTTATGTAGGATATGTTAAATATAAATAACATCAGCAAATAAACCTGAATATATCACATATTTGATGCATCTAAACCCATATAAAATGTTGATGTTATGATAGTATGCTTTAGGCACTTGTACATGTGAAAATATATTGATTTAAAGCTCAAGAAGTGATGAAAAATGGTTATATGACAAAAAACTGTTTTAGATCAGGTTACAAACACTAAAAATAATATTATTTGATGTATTATAGTGGCATGAAACTTTAACATAGGTTTACTAGCTTTGCATGTTGTACATATAGCTTAAAAAGTGGTAAATTATGTGAAATTTGCATGATTTATGTGCTTTGTTTAAGACCTACACTATCATGAGTATAACCATTATTTTATTCAGTAAATAACATGGGTTGTGTTAAAATTTCAAATCGTTTCGATATGGGAAGGTTCGGGTAACGTTTGATGCAAAACTATGCGGTAAAACGGTCAAAAATCGCTTTTTCGGAGGATTTTTATTAAACTGTTTTAGATCAGTAACTAAACTGATATTTTTGCTATAAAAATAAGTAATTTAACTTATATTAAGTTTACTTGGTGTTTGGTTAGTCATACGTGACTTCCGATGCCCAAAAATGTTACCGAATAGCTAAATTAAGTGTTTTTCGACATAACTAGAATTGGTTGTTCATAAGTAAATTTTATGTGTTACAATGTGCTATGTGTTATACAATATGTGTATGATGATGTGCTAGTGTTGACGAGATTATGTGTATTACGCTTGAGTAAATGTATATATACAAATACACCAAAATAATAAAAAATAATAACTTTTCGAGAAAACTCAAAGTTATGTGAAAATTCTAAGTATCGAAGAAACTTCGGTATTTTTGTGAGTTTTTGATTATTAAATCATTCTTATTAAATTTTGGACGAATAAATTGAGGGATTGTGTTAACATATAAAAACGCACCCAGAGGTGAGTACATAGATCCCCTCTTTTTACTGTTTTCGATTGTTTTGGGGTGATTCATATGTATCAAACGAATTCAATATTTCAACGATGGTTTCAAAACGATTGAGATGGTTTATATTAAACAAATAACGATTTCAATAATGTGAACGAGCTTATTGGTTGTAGTTACATAACAAATGACATTCATTAATTTTGGCCGAACCGACCAGTATTAGGTTATGGTACCATAGGATCTGACAAATCCCGTTATCAGACTGCACCCATGGTTATGTGTGGGTTAGGTGAGTAACGACTGAATCTGTGATTGTTAATTTACCCTTTGGTGGTTTATTAATGCGAGAAGCGATAGGCGAGGTAGTCGAGTCATGAAGGTTTGGATGTTATTAACGAGAAAATCAAAAGTAGTTTCACGATCTAAAACGAGAATGATTTAAACGACTAAAGCGATTTTTAACGAATTAAATGATTTGGGTAAACGATTGGTTTTCGGTTAGTGTTTAGATAATAGGACGGGTGTAATGTGATGAAAGCATGGTGGATACGCCGCTGGTACTTCCTATATATATATGTTTTCATCATATTACAAACTGTGGCGTTATTTAGTTCACTTGGGTAAACAATTTGGAACGATGTCACACAAACGAGGTTTTCGAAACGATATAAACTATACGAGTTTTATTAACGAGTTTTATTAACGAGATTTTATTAAATAAATGTTTTGGGTTAAGAATCATGGCTACGAGATTTTATACACTATAACCAACTTGATTTGAGTTGGTTAGTTATGTCGCAATACAATACTTTTCAAAACAAGGTTTTTAATTAAGTATTGCAACATGTAAACTAGCCATGAATCTGACACTCTCAAAACCCTATGTACTCGCCAGCATTTCTTTTCTGACTTTGTTTTCACATATGTTTCAGGTGTTGTTGAATGATGTTGATTGCTAGGATGCATGCTCACATAGGACTAGACGAGGCCTTAGTGACTTAATAACAATGATAGACTATGTTTAACTTGTTTATTTAGATTTCCATACGATGTAAATAATTAATGTTTAATAAAACAAAACTTCAAATTTCCGTGTGTTTTGAAACAATGATTCTGTTACAACACTCCCCGACGATTCCTCCACGATTTGTTGTTTTACGCGGTCGGGGTGTGACAGGTGAGATTTGGAAAGAAAGGAAAACTTGCACCTCGATATGTTGGACCATTTAAGATTGTTGAAAGAATTGGAAATGTTGCCTATCGACTAGTGCTACCTCTAGAGCTTGGGAATATTCACCCAACTTTTCACGTGTCCAATTTACGAAAGTGTTTAGCCAATGCTGATCTTCACATTCCACTCGACGAAATTCAAGTTGATGAAACAATGCACTTTGTCGAGAAACCTGTGGAGATAGTGGATCGTGAAATCAAGCAGTTGAAGAATAAGCGAATTCGATTGGTCAAGGTTCGCTGGGAGTCCAAACGTGGCCCAGAGTTTACTTGGGAACGTGAGGACCAGATGAAAGCGAAATATCCGCATTTGTTTTCACAAGTTTCCTCTAGTTAAAATTTCGGGACGAAATTTCCTAAAGTAGGGGAGACTGTGACAACTGTGCTCTGTAATCGATGTACAATGTAAAACAATGTTGATTATTAATAAAACAATGTGCTTTGGTGTTATTATATGTGTTTTGGTGTTGTTATGTGTATATTTGTGTTTGATGATTTTACGATTTGATTCAAATCCGATTTCAAGTTTTAAAACGCTTTCTTGAAGGTTATTCGCAAACTGGTGTGTAAACGTAGTCAGTTTAACGTGACAAACACTTCGGAATAGTGACATAAGCTTTACATACCTTAAATAACCATTACATAACTTAGAAATAAGTTTTGGATGGTTTGGTGTGTTGAAATCAAGTTTGTACGATCGCAGGGACTTTTTGTGTCAAACTGCGAAACTATACCGATTTGTATAGTAACGAACTATGATTATTGTGTATACTACATTAAAATTTCTGACATTATTATTACTAATCAATAAAATCAATATCTGTAAAAAGGGGAGTGTCAAATTCTTTAATGGTAAAAAATTCATTTATTTCCATTATTTTGAAAGAACAAGAAGAAAACAAAGAAAACAGAGGATCTGTTGAAATAAACTTATTTGATCAATAGGGACTAAAAGCGTCAAAAAGTGCATAAGTTTGCATTTTCGCGCATATCTTACGTTCTGAATATATTCGGACATCCAAAAATTTATGTAATCGTTAAAATATTTTATTTTAGTGATTGGCATGATAAAATTCCATTCGTCGCGTAATTTGGATCGTTTTTGCGTCCGTTACGACTTCCGTTGTAATTACCCGAATAACGCAACCGTACGACCAAACAAACCGACATCCGAGATATTTTGAGCATATTTTAAGTTCCCTATACTTTAACTTCATTTTAGAGCTTTGAAATGAGGTTAACGGGGCTTAAAAGTGTCAAATAGGCATCAAAATGCAAGTTTTTCAAGTTCAGGGACTAAATGTGACATTCTGCCAAAGATGCTCTGGCGGAGCGCGTAAGCCTGGTCTGGCTTTTACGCGGGGCGCGATAGCCTACCAGAGCAGAAACATTGAATCTGGACTTGGGACATGTTTTGATGGTTTTTAGCAGCTTATTTGGGATACCTTGGGCTAGATTTTGATGGTTTTAAGTGCTCCCATGGTTTTGAATACCATGTGCCCACTTGTAAGGCCAAGATCAAAGCATGTTTTGCGAGGAACGATCCTAACGGTTTACCGAAATCTATATAAACCCATGCTCTCATTTCATTTATGCTCACACTTTGGTTCAACCTACTCTAAGTTGAAGTTATTACTTCATACCTGAGTTGTTTGAATCAAAACTTCCTAGGTTGGACCCTTTGTAAGTATTCTTTGGTGCTTTTATGCATTTTTAGCATGAAAGTCAAACAATGTTTGACTTTCTGCTTTAACCAGTCGTTGGTCAACACAAAGTTCGTTTGAACTTAGCAACTATACCTACGGATTACCACGTTGATTAGTTGAAGTGACAAGTCATAGTTTTGGTCAAAATGCGTATTTATGCGTATTTTGTAACCAAACTATTCTTGGGTATCAAAACCTGTCTTCTAACTTAGTTAAACATGTTTCAACATGTTTAGCTCGTCACTTTTAGTTTAGTGCTTGTCTAGGGTCGTAAGATAAGCGGTCTAAACAACCGCTTAGACTTTCGAACTCGAACCGTTTGGTCGATCATTAGGATCAGACCAAGCATGTTTAGTGACCATAGTTGTATAGGGAATAACCTTCCGAGGTTATACCATATGGTCACTTAGTTTAAGTAGTTGTATGATAGGTAGTTTATATGCCTTAGGTAAATGACCAAAATGCCTTTTTCATGCATAATTGGTAATTAAGCATATGTAACTTAACTTTTGTCACTTAAACTAATTATGTAACATGTTTAGGCATATAATACTTATCATAGGACCAGTTAGACGTCTCGAACACGCACTTGCGCGAACGACGCGTTAAAGTAGTGTAAGCTACCTTAATGGGTCGTAACGGGTCGAAAGCACTTAGGTTAGGTTCCGTTTTAGGATGTAGGCTTTGTTAAACCATATCATATGAGTTCCAATACTCATTTGGTTTACGAGACCTCATTCTATCCGATCTTCCGATTTAGGTGTCGATTTATTAACCTAGTGATCCGTTTACTAGGTGCTACTTGATTTCCTTGTTTTGCTTGAGATTGTTGAGTTCTTTGGATTGAGGATACTTTGCACTTTGAAGTGAGTACATAGTTCCCCTAATTTATTGTTTTCAATTGTTTTGGGGTGATTCATATGTATCAATTGTTTTCGAGGTTTAACGATGGTTTTCGAAATGACAAACATGGTTTATATAAAATTAATAACGATTTCGATAATGTGAACAAACTTGTTGGGTGTAATTACATAACGAATGACATTCATTAACATTGATCAAGCCGACCAGTATTCGGTTATGGTACCATAGGATCTGACAAATCCCGTTATCAGACTGCACCCATGGTTATGTGTGGGGGTTATGTAGGTAACGACTGAATCTGTGATTGTTAATTTACCATTTTGTCACACCCCGACCACGTAAAACAACAAAACGTGGCGGAAACATCGGGGAGTATTGTAACAGAATCATTGTTTCATAACACACGGAAATTGAAATACTGTTTTATTGATTAAAAGAATTACAATGTCTTGACAATCAAAGAAACATATCATAAATAACTAGTCTTACTTCTTTTATTGTCACTAAGGCCCAAGTCCGCCTAAGTGTATCTTGATAAATCCTATGCATCATATCCTGAAACACATGTGAAAATAGGTACGTCAGCATAAAAATGCCTGTGAGATACATAGGTTTATGAAAATAGGATTCATGACTTATTGTTTAAGAAAATGTTTAGTCATGAACCTTGTAATTTGATTTGTCTTGTAAATCATTTGAAAAACGATAAGATCAGATGATATGTATAAATAAGAGAATAATGTATAGTTAAATGAATAACCATATAAAAATGAGTTTGTATAATTTAAGTTGTTTGTAAAACAATGTATTGTGAAAAGTATGTTATTTGTATAAAATGTTATATGTCCAAATTGAAATGATTCAAATAACGCTACGATATGTAATACCATACAATCACTTATATATAGGAAGTACCAGCGGCGTATCCACCATGCTTGTATCATATTACACACGCCTCGTTACTCAAATCACTTACCCAAACAAACCACCAGTGTAAGATGTCTATGTTTAAACCAATTGCCCAAACGTATTGAATAATATGTCAAATTGTTTATGTCAATATGTAAATCATGTAATGTGCAACCAATGTCAATAAGGTTTATGTGTCAAATGTAAATCATGTAATGCGTAACCAATGTCAATAATGTTTATGTGTCAAATGTAAATCATGTAATGTGTAACCAATGTCAATAATGTTTATGTGTCAAATGTAAATCATGTAATGTGTAACCAATGTCAATAATGTTTATGTGTCAAATGTAAATCATGTAATGTGTAACCAAAATGATATGTATGGCTAGTGAAATATATCAACTAAACCATATGCAAAAAAACAAAGTATTGAAGTAAAACACGGTTTAAATCAAAGCTATGTTTTGTGGAAATGCATGCTATACTGATACAAATATCTATGCGGTATTGTGAGAATGCATACATCCAAGCCTTGAGACTGTGGCGATAAACCCTTAAACAAATTAAAGGTTTATCTTGTTGTAAATGTATATCGAATTCGGTCATTGCTTTCATCCCCACCTACCCAGGATGTCCGGAACGGGAGTTGTCAATTCCTATGGTACCACTACCTACTAACAAACGGCGTGATCGGTGTTAATGAATGTATATTGATCCATCAAAACAAACCAAATATCATATCAAAATGTAAGCATGTGAATGAATAATAAATGTACTAAGTATGATGAACATACATAGCATGTGAATGAATAATAAATGTACTAAGTATGATGAACATACATAGCACAAAATGTAATGTAAAACGATGTACTAAGTATGCACACAATGGGCACACGTAGCATAAAATGTAATGTAAAACGATGTACTAAGTATGCACACAATGGGCACACGTAGCATAAAATGTAATGTAAAACGATGTAGTAAGTATGCACACAATGGGCACACGTAGCATAAAATGTAATGTAAAACAATGTACTAAGTACACACACAATGGGCACACGTAGCATGAAAGGAAATGAAATCATGTACTATAATGTACTAATGAACATAGCAGGTATATGATGTGAAAACATGGAAAGCATGAAAGTAACAAGTAGGCACATGTGTTTCACCCCAAAACAGTTTGGAAAACAGTAAAAGAGGGGTCTATGTACTCACCTGAGATTGCTCAGAAGTCCTAAGATAACCACCAAGCAATGCTAGAGATCTCGGAATCAAACGGCACCTAATATAGGTAACTATGTTAATAAACCGGACCTACCTCGGAGGATTTAGATAGTATGAGGGTTCGTAAACCAAACAAGTATGGGAACTCGTGTAATATGGTTTAACAAAGCCTACATACTAAATGAAACCTAACCTAAGTGTTTACGACCCATTACGACCCGTTTAGGTAGCTTATGCTACTTTAACGCGTCGTTCGCGTGAAACGCGTTCGGACCGCCTAACTAGTCCTATGACAAGTAAAATATGCCTTAACATGTCTAATATGGTTATCAAATCAGTTTAGATGTCAAAAGTTATGTTACATATGTTTAAAATGAATTTTGGCATCGAAGGGGTATTTTGGTAATTTACCTAAGGCATATAAACTACCTATCATACAACTACTTAAACGAAGCGACCATAAGGTATCACCCTGGAAGGTTATTCCCTATATGCTATGGTCACCTAATGTGTTTGGTCGGATCCTAATGATCGACCAAATGGGTCGGGTTCGAAGGTATAAGCGATTTATTAGATCGCTTACCCTTACGACCCTAGACAACGTGGTAATCATTAGGCATAGTCACAAGGGACTATTACCATCGTGATTACAATCACGTTGCGAAGTTCAAACGAACTTCGCATTGACCATAAACTGGTCAATGCAGAAAGTCAAACAAAGTTTGACTTTCGGACTCGAAAAGCAATAAAAGAACGAAGGAACACTTACGAAGGGTCCCCGAATGGTAATCTAGATCAAAATAGCTCAGGTATGAAACAAAGGTTTCAACTTAGAGCACATAAGATCAGATTCTTGTGATGAAAAGTGAAGGGTGGAGGTGGGTATTTATAGTTTTTGGTTAACCGTTAGGATCATTTCTTGGAAAAGGGGGCACGATCTAAGCCGTACACTTGTTGGAAAGTTGTGGTAACTCATTTGCCATCCACCATAAGAGTTTGACACTTGGCACTTGGCCTTTGGAGAGTGTTAAGGGCTGTTAACAGCTGTAAATAAATGTTTTGCTGCATCTGGCCCCTACTTACGGACCTAGTTTGGCAGATTTACAGTTTCAGTCCCTGCAACCTCAAAACTTGGTTTTCGATGCGTTTTTTTGACACGTTTAAGCCCCGTTAACCCCATTTCAAAGCTCTAAAATGAAGTTAAAGTATAGGGAACTTAAAATGTGTTCAAAAATATCTCGGGTGTCGGTTCGTTTAGCCGTACGGTTACGTTGTTCGGTTAATTACGACGGAATGCGCATAAGCGCGAAAAATGATCCAAATGGCGTGACGAATGGATTTTTCTTATGCCAAACACTAAAATAAAATATTTTAGTGCTTACATAAATTTTTGGATGTCCGGATGTATTCAGAACGTAAGTTATGCGCGAAAATGCAAACTTGTGCACTTTTTGACGCTTTTATTCCCTGAATGACCCCAAAAGTTTATTTAAGCATACCGAACCCCTCAAAGCCTATTTCTAAGCTATGTAAAGGATATTTATGGTATGTTTAACTTATGGTCATGTTCCGGAATGTTCGTTACAGTTCAAATTGGCATACTTTCGCAGTTTGTCAAGTTTAGTCCCTGTAAGCGAATTAACTTGTTTTTGCCATACCAAAGCCTTCAAAACTTATTTCTAAGTTATGCAAGGGTTATTTAAGGTATGTTAAGTATATGTTGATGTTTCGGAGTATTTGTCTCATTAAACTGGCTACGTTTACGCACCAGTTTGCGTATAACTCTCTAGAAAGTGATATAGAGTTTGAAATTGAATAAAAGTCAAAACATGAAAAATGTAAAACATAACCAAAAAAACATTGGGATCAAATAACATTGTTTTATTGATAATAGAACTGTTCACAATGATTACAAGCACAGGTGTTACAGTCTCCCCTACTTGTGGAAATTTCGTCCCGAAATTTATTTAGAGGAAACTTGTGAGAGTTTAAAACCTGAAGTTGAAAAGATCGAACAACATTGATTAGGGTTCTGAACTTCTAGTAACTTTAATAACCTCATGCTTGCAATGTAAGAGGGATACTTATATACAAGTATATGAAGCGTCATTGGTGCGTCCACCATACCTCCTGTACATTGTTCACGTTTCGTTATTGTTGCCACTATCGGTTCTTACACATAATAAATCTTACTGTGGTTTCCGTGCACTGAATTTCATAATTATGTACGCGTCCATAATTAGACAATTCCTTGCATAGTTCACACAGTCTATTTTATAATGTGTAGGGTAAAACCAAATGAACAAACCTGTGATGAGTGTGACTAGACCGCCATAGAGTCTTTTTAATTAAATCAATAAATGATCTAAATAGACTATCAAGGAGTCTGTCAGCCATGTCACCATATGTCATTTTTTTTACCAGATTCTGAATCAATCTTTTTGACTAGACCACTAAAAGGGTCTCTTATGAATCATGGAGCGGTACTATATAATCCAAGGGTCTTAACTATTACATAGAAGCCCATTAAGGATTTAAGGTAGTACCTTTTGACTATCCTGCTACGAATCCCACATATGTAGATATGAAAGATCTTGCGAGGATTTGGATAACGAATATCCAGAGTATAAAAACACAAAATGCATAAAAGAAAACATAAGATGAATAAACACATAGTCACATAACCACAAAATTGTTTAACTAAAAATTTGTTCTGCTAACAGAGCACATGTATTTAAAGCACACTAGGAATCCATCTCGTGGATTTCATTTGGTACTTTAAACATTATCAAGAATCTAACTATAACGATAGAAAGATTTTTAAAAGAAAAATTCGATTTTGATTATAAGGAACCGAAATGTTCGAATTAAGGTACAAAAGGAATCCAATCAAGGACTCTGATTTTAATGATAATCATCCACAAGGGTCTAAATGTGAAGATAAAAAGATCCCATATGGATTTTAGAAGTTGACGATGTTTTGAAACCTTGCATTGGATGTGCTTATGTCAAAACATGAAGTAAGAATGCTTATGAAGTTGAGATGCTTGACATGTCATGGCGACATATGAAGCAGAATTTGAAGGTTAAGTCAATGTATGAAGAAAATATTTTTGAAAACTATGCATGGGGTTCTTTTAAGAAAAATGTGTTTAACGTTTTTGAAACCTTATATATAATACTTTTGAAATCATAAAGTAGGTGTATTAGGTAGATATTTTTACAAAATGTTTTTAAAATCATGCGAGATGAATTTTGAAATTATGTATAAGGTTTTTGAAAATATGAATGATGCTTTTCGAAATCATGCACTTGACAAGAAAATGTATTGTGTTAATATTGTTTTCAGACTATATGAAACATTTTGAAATTATGAAGGTTGTTTTTTAAAGCATAGCCAATGTTTTTGAAATAACATAGACAATGCATTTTAAAAAAAAATGTTTTCAAACTATATGAAATATTTTGAGATCATGAAGATTGTTTTTGAAATACTTGTACTGTGTATGTTGAAAAATCAAAACGTAATGGGTATGAGATTTGAAAATATCCTTAGTTATCTAACCAAGGATGTAATGGCATAGATGTGCAAAAAGCACGATTTACTCATAATTTCCCTTTATTTATTGTACTTCGTCTCCTGGGATGAAACGAGTACTTTAAAATTTTTCGAGGGAATCATGAGTAGACACAAAAATGGGAAAATTCACAAAAGTAGTTTGTAAGGTACATTGTTCCTTAATGTAGGTATTATAGGGAAATGCCATACACACGTGTAACTATACTTGTATATCAGAATTGCGAACAACAACTTTTATTTATGAACAACACATATTGTTTCACATTACAAGAAAACAAAAGGACAAAAGCATAAGACAGCAACATCTTCTAGTCAGCCAACTGCTCATCTGTGGGTTGGATTTGCATTAGTAAGCTTTGGGCAGTTGTTCCTGAAATGGCTCGTCTCGCCACAGTTGTAGCAAGTACCAGACGGAAAACGAGCTTGAGTAGGGTTGACTTGGAGTTGGGTAGCAGCAAAGTTTATAGCAGCTTTGTTTTGGATAGCAAAGCGGCATGTGTTGACCAAATGTCCCCTCCGTCCACAGTAGGTACATTTGGAGCAGGGTATGAGGTTTGAATGATGTCGGTTGCATCGTTTGCACAAGGGAGCAGTTCCTTTATATGCCTTCCTAGCAGGGGGTTGAGCTGGTTGGTTGGGGACGGCTTGACCATTGTGAGCGACCACGGCGAAGTTCTGAGAAGCCTTTCGCTTCTTTGACCTCTTAGGGGATCGTTCATCCATGGTCTTTGATTCCTCGGTTGGTTTCTTGGTTGGTAGTGCTGGCTTGACTTCTGCTTCCTTTGGTGACTCTTGAGTGGCTTCATTGTTAAGACGAGACATGGCAATTCCTAATTCCACAGTCTTCAGAATCACTTCGCCTATTCGCTGGGAAAATTTGGCTCTTTGCTCGGACATTTGACCGTTGCTGAGAGGAAGAGACATTCCAGAAGAAAATGAAAGACATAGGAGGAAACAAATGAAATGTTATTGGCAAATAGATCAAAATAACAACACATAGAAATTGCGATCATTTGTTTGTTACTTAAGGCAAACAAATGAGATGGTGACTAATCAAAGTAAACGGATCATATTAATGTATCACTGAAGACATGCTCGCCTATAAGTGAACACTCACCCTAAGAGTTCCCAGGTAAGAGTGACTGGTCCGATACTGCGGATTTGTACGAACACTCTAGCCTTAGATAGAAAATTCAGGATACAGGCATTCACTCTTCCAGTTTGCACGTGTTCACATTATACGACCCAAACTTTGACGAGATTTGAAAACTCAAAGGGGTTCAAAACCTTATAACTGAGGGTTCAAAACCTTACAATAGAGGGTTCAAAACCTTACAATAGAGGGTTCAAAACCTAGTAATCAATCATCCTAGAACAGATGATTAGTTTTCAAAGCGGTTTTGAAATTTATGTCCTTATTGTGGTTGTCGCCTAAGGATAAGTGACAGTATTGTTTTATGACTAAACGCAAGTAAACTCGCGTTAGGGTCCTAGGAAGGTTATAGACTAGGTCAAAGTATTACTAATAACCTAATTCCCTATAACCATGAATTCTGATACCAACTTTTCTGTCACACCCCGACCACGTAAAACAACAAAACGTGGCGGAAACATCGGGGAGTGTTGTAACAGAATCATTGTTTCATAACACACGGAAATTGAAAGACTGTTTTATTGATTAAAAGAATTACAATGTCTTGACAATCAAAGAAACATATCATAAATAACTAGTCTTGCTTCTTTTATTGTCACTAAGGCCCAAGTCCGCCTAAGTGTATCTTGATAAATCCTATGCATCATATCCTGAAACACATGTGAAAATAGGTACGTCAGCATAAAAATGCCTGTGAGATACATAGGTTTATGAAAATAGGATTCATGACTTATTGTTTAAGAAAATGTTTAGTCATGAACCTTGTAATTTGATTTGTCTTGTAAATCATTTGAAAAACGATAAGATCGGATGATATGTATAAATAAGAGAATAATGTATGGTTAAATGAATAACCATATTAAAATGAGTTTGTATAATTTAAGTTGTTTGTAAAACAAAGTATTGTGAAAAGTATGTTATTTGTATAAAATGTTATATGTCCAAGTTGAAATGATTCAAATAACGCTACGATATGTAATACCATACAATCACTTATATATAGGAAGTACCAGCGGCGTATCCACCATGCTTGTATCATATTACACACGCCTCGTTACTCAAATCACTTACCCAAACAAACCACCAGTGTAAGATGTCTATGTTTAAACCAATTGCCCAAACGTATTGAATAATATGTCAAATTGTTTATGTCAATATGTAAATCATGTAATGTGCAACCAATGTCAATAATGTTTATGTGTCAAATGTAAATCATGTAATGTGTAACCAATGTCAATAATGTTTATGTGTCAAATGTAAATCATGTAATGTGTAACCAATGTCAATAATGTTTATGTGTCAAATGTAAATCATGTAATGTGTAACCAATGTCAATAATGTTTATGTGTCAAATGTAAATCATGTAATGTGTAACCAAAATGATATATATGCACAAAAACAAAGTATTGAAGTAAAACACGGTTTAAATCAAAGCTATGTTTTGTGGAAATGCATGCTATACTGATACAAATATCTATGCGGTATTGTGAGAATGCATACATCCAAGCCTTGAGACTGTGGCGATAAACCCTTAAACAAATTAAAGGTTTATCTTGTTGTAAATGTATATCGAATTCGGTCATTCCTTTCATCCCCACCTACCCAGGATGTCCGGAACGGGAGTTGTCAATTCCTATGGTACCACTACCTACTAACGAACGGCGTGATCAGTGTTAATGAATGTATATTGATCCATCAAAACAAACCAAATATCGTATCAAAATGTAAGCATGTGAATGAATAATAAATGTACTAAGTATGATGAACATACATAGCATGTGAATGAATAATAAATGTACTAAGTATGATGAACATACATAGCATAAAATGTAATGTAAAACGATGTACTAAGTATGCACACAATGGGCACACGTAGCATAAAATGTAATGTAAAACGATGTACTAAGTATGCACACAATGGGCACACGTAGCATAAAATGTAATGTAAAACGATGTACTAAGTATGCACACAATGGGCACACGTAGCATAAAATGTAATGTAAAACAATGTACTAAGTACACACACAATGGGCATACATAGCATGAAAGGAAATGAAATCATGTACTATAATGTACTAACGAACATAGCAGGTATATGATGTGAAAACATGGAAAGCATGAAAGTAACAAGTAGGCACATGTGTTTCACCCCAAAACAGTTTGGAAAACAGTAAAAGAGGCGTCTATGTACTCACTTGAGATTGCTCAGAAGTCCTAAGATAACCACCAAGCAATGCTAGAGATCTCGGAATCAAACGGCACCTAATATAGGTAACTATGTTAATAAACCGGACCTACTTCGGAGGATTTAGATAGTATGAGGGTTCGTAAACCAAACAAGTATGGGAACTCGTGTAATATGGTTTAACAAAGCCTACATACTAAATGAAACCTAACCTAAGTGTTTACGACCCATTACGACCCGTTTAGGTAGCTTATGCTACTTTAACGCGTCGTTCGCGTGAAACGCGTTCGGACCGCCTAACTAGTCCTATGACAAGTAAAATATGCCTTAACATGTCTAATATGGTTATCAAATCAGATTAGATGTCAAAAGTTATGTTACATATGTTTAAAATGAATTTTGGCATCGAAGGGGTATTTTGGTAATTTACCTAAGGCATATAAACTACCTATCATACAACTACTTAAACGAAGCGACCATAAGGTATAACCCTGGAAGGTTATTCCCTATATGCTATGGTCACCTAATGTGTTTGGTCGGATCCTAATGATCGACCAAATGGGTCGGGTTCGAAGGTATAAGCGATTTATTAGATCGCTTACCCTTACGACCCTAGACAACGTGGTAATCATTAGGCATAGTCACAAGCAGTGTTGTAAGAATCGTTAGGCGCTAATCGGGCGGTGGGGTACCGACTAGCGATTAATCGGGATTAATAGGGATTACTCGGAATTAATCGGATTGAGTTTTTCATATGTAATTTTCAGTTGTATATATACACACACATTTTTATATGTAGTTTTTTAAAGTAGACATGTTTTAACCCTTCATTGACCTATTTTATTAAGTAATTGGAAGAAATTTATATGGTTTGGTCGAAATTTGGCCAACGACTGGCGAAAATTTGCCCATAATAGGACCGCCAATGACTGCCTAGTGATTAATCGGCCATTAATCGGTGAATCTCCGATTAGTGATTAATCGGCGACTAATCGTAGACTAGTCGGGATTTTTATAACCATGGTCACAAGGGACTATAACCATCGTGATTACAATCACGTTGTGAAGTTCAAACGAACTTCGCATTGACCATAAACTGGTCAATGCAGAAAGTCAAACAAAGTTTGACTTTCGGACTCGAAAAGCAATAAAAGAACGAAGGAACACTTACGAAGGGTCCCCGAATGGTAATCTAGATCAAAATAGCTCAGGTATGAAACAAAGGTTTCAACTTAGAGCACATAAGATCAGATTCTTGTGAGGAAAAGTGATGGGTGGAGGTGGGTATTTATAGTTTTTGGTTCACCGTTAGGATCATTTCTTGGAAAAGGGGGCACGATCTAAGCCGTACACTTTTTGGAAAGTTGTGGTAACTCATTTGCCATCCACCATAAGAGTTTGACACTTGGCACTTGGCCTTTGGAGAGTGTTAAGGGCTGTTAACAGCTGTAAATAAATGTTTTGCTGCATCTGGCCCCTACTTACGGACCTAGTTTGGCAGATTTACAGTTTCAGTCCCTACAACCTCAAAACTTGGTTTTCGATGCGTTTTTTTGACACGTTTAAGCCCCGTTAACCCCATTTCAAAGCTCTAAAATGAAGTTAAAGTATAGGGAACTTAAAATGTGTTCAAAAATATCTCGGGTGTCGGTTCGTTTAGCCGTACGGTTACGTTGTTCGGTTAATTACGACGGAATGCGCATAAGCGCGAAAAATGATCCAAATGGCGTGACGAATGGATTTTTCTTATGCCAAACACTAAAATAAAATATTTTAGTGCTTACATAAATTTTTGGATGTCCGGATGTATTCAGAACGTAAGTTATGCGCGAAAATGCAAACTTGTGCACTTTTTGACGCTTTTATTCCCTGAATGACCCCAAAAGTTTATTTTAGCATACCGAACCCCTCAAAGCCTATTTCTAAGCTATGTAAAGGATATTTATGGTATGTTTAACTTATGGTCATGTTTCGGAATGTTCGTTACAGTTCAAATTGGCATACTTTCGCAGTTTGTCAGGTTTAGTCCCTGTAAGCGAATTAACTTGTTTTTGCCATACCAAAGCCTTCAAAACTTATTTCTAAGTTATGCAAGGGTTATTTAAGGTATGTTAAGTATATGTTGATGTTTCGGAGTATTTGTCTCATTAAACTGGCTACGTTTACCCACCAGTTTGCGTATAACTCTCTAGAAAGTGATATAGAGTTTGAAATTGAATAAAAGTCAAAACATGAAAAATGTAAAACATAACCAAACAAACATTGGGATCAAATAACATTGTTTTATTGATAATAGAACTGTTCACAATGATTACAAGCACATGTGTTACAGTCTCCCCTACTTGTGGAAATTTCGTCCCGAAATTTATTTAGAGGAAACTTGTGAGAGTTTAAAACGTGAAGTTGAAAAGATCGAACAACATTGGTTAGGGTTCTGAACTTCTAGTAACTTTAATAACCCCATGCTTGCAATGTAAGAGGGATACTTATATACAAGTATATGAAGCGTCATTGGTGCGTCCACCATACCTCCTGTACATTGTTCACGTTTCGTTATTGTTGCCACTATCGGTTCTTACACATAATAAATCTTACTGTGGTTTCCGTGCACTGAATTTCATAATTATGTACGCGTCCATAATTAGACAATTCCTTGCATAGTTCACACAGTCTATTTTATAATGTGTAGGGTAAAACCAAATGAACAAACCTGTGATGAGTGTGACTAGACCGCCATAGAGTCTTTTTAATTAAATCAATAAATGATCTAAATAGACTATCAAGGAGTCTGTCAGCCATGTCACCATATGTCATTTTTTTTACCAGATTCTGAATCAATCTTTTTGACTAGACCACTAAAAGGGTCTCTTATGAATCATGGAGCGGTACTATATAATCCAAGGGTCTTAACTATTACATAGAAGCCCATTAAGGATTTAAGGTAGTACCTTTTGACTATCCTGCTACGAATCCCTCATATGAAGATATGAAAGATCCTGCGAGGATTTGGATAACGAATATCCAGAGTATAAAAACACAAAATGCATAAAAGAAAACATAAGATGAATAAACACATAGTCACATAACCACAAAATTGTTTAACTAAAAATTTGTTCTGCTAACAGAGCACATGTATTTAAAGCACACTAGGAATCCATCTCGTGGATTTCATTTGGTACTTTAAACATTATCAAGAATCTAACTATAACGATAGAAAGATTTTTAAAAGAAAAATTCGATTTCGATTATAAGGAACCGAAATGTTCGAATTAAGGTACAAAAGGAATCCAATCAAGGACTCTGATTTTAATGATAATCATCCACAAGGGTCTAAATGTGAAGATAAAAAGATCCCATATGGATTTTAGAAGTTGAAGATGTTTTGAAACCTTGCATTGGATGTGCTTATGTCAAAACATGAAGTAAGAATGCTTATGAAGTTGAGATGCTTGACATGTCAAGGCGACATATGAAGCAGAACTTGAAGGTTAAGTCAATGTATGAAGAAAATATTTTTGAAAACTATGCATGGGGTTCTTTTAAGAAAAATGTGTTTAACGTTTTTGAAACCTTATATATAATACTTTTGAAATCATAAAGTAGGTGTATTAGGTAGATATTTTTACAAAATGTTTTTAAAATCATGCGAGATGAATTTTGAAATTATGTATAAGGTTTTTGAAAATATGAATGATGCTTTTCGAAATCATGCACTTGATAAGAAAATGTACTGTGTTAATATTGTTTTCAGACTATATGAAACATTTTGAAATTATGAAGGTTGTTTTTTAAAGCATAGCCAATGTTTTTGAAATAACATAGACAATGCATTTAAAAAAAAAAATGTTTTCAAACTATATGAAATGTTTTGAGATCATGAAGATTGTTTTTGAAATACTTGTACTGTGTATGTTGAAAAATCAAAACGTAATGGGTATGAGATTTGAGAATATCCTTAGTTATCTAACCAAGGATGTAATGGCATAGATGTGCAAAAAGCACGATTGACTCATAATTTCCCTTTATTTATTGTACTTCGTCTCCTGGGATGAAACGAGTACTTTAAAATTTTTCGAGGGAATCATGAGTAGACACAAAAATGGGAAAATTCACAAAAGTAGTTTGTAAGGTACATTGTTCCTTAATGTAGGTATTATAGGGAAATGCCATACACACGTGTAACTATACTTGTATATCAGAATTGCGAACAACAACTTTTATTTATGAACAAGACATATTGTTTCACATTACAAGAAAACAAAAGGACAAAAGCATAAGACAGCAACATCTTCTAGTCAGCCAACTGCTCATCCGTGGGTTGGATTTGCATTAGTAAGCTTTGGGCAGTTGTTCCTGAAATGGCTCGTCTCGCCACAGTTGTAGCAAGTACCAGACGGAAAACGAGCTTGAGTAGGGTTGACTTGGAGTTGGGTAGTAGCAAGGTTTATAGCAGCTTTGTTTTGGATAGCAAAGCGGCATGTGTTGACCAAATGTCCCCTCCGTCCACAGTAGGTACATTTGGAGCAGGGTATGAGGTTTGAATGATGTCGGTTGCATCGTTTGCACAAGGGAGCAGTTCCTTTATATGCCTTCCTAGCAGGGGGTTGAGCTGGTTGGTTGGGGACGGCTTGACCATTGTGAGCGACCACGGCAAAGTTCTGAGAAGCCTTTCGCTTCTTTGACCTCTTAGGGGATCGTTCATCCATGGTCTTTGATTCCTCGGTTGGTTTCTTGGTTGGTAGTGCTGGCTTGACTTCTGCTTCCTTTGGTGACTCTTGAGTGGCTTCATTGTTGAGGCGAGACATGGCAATTCCTAATTCCACAGTCTTCAGAATCACTTCGCCTATTCGCTGGGAAAATTTGGCTCTTTGCTCGGACATTTGACCGTTGCTGAGAGGAAGAGACATTCTAGAAGAAAATGAAAGACATAGGAGGAAACAAATGAAATGTTATTGGCAAATAGATCAAAATAACAACACATAGAAATTGCGATCATTTGTTTGTTACTTAAGGCAAACAAATGAGATGGTGACTAATCAAAGTAAACGGATCATATTAATGTATCACTGAAGACATGCTCGCCTATAAGTGAACACTCACCCTAAGAGTTCCCAGGTAAGAGTGACTGGTCTGATACTGCGGATTTGTACGAACACTCTAGCCTTAGACAGAAAATTCAGGATACAGGCATTCACTCTTCCAGTTTGCACGTGTTCACATTATACGACCCAAACTTTGACGAGATTTGAAAACTCAAAGGGGTTCAAAACCTTATAACTGAGGGTTCAAAACCTTACAATAGAGGGTTCAAAACCTTACAATAGAGGGTTCAAAACCTAGTAATCAATCATCCTAGAATAGATGATTAGTTTTCAAAGCGGTTTTGAAATTTATGTCCTTATTGTGGTTGTCGCCTAAGGATAGGTGACAGTATTGTTTTATGACTAAACGCAAGTAAACTCGCGTTAGGGTCCTAGGAAGGTTATAGACTAGGTCAAAGTATTACTAATAACCTAATTCCCTATAACCATGAGCTCTGATACCAACTTTTCTGTCACACCCCGACCACGTAAAACAACAAAACGTGGCGGAAACATCGGGGAGTGTTGTTACAGAATCATTGTTTCATAACACACGGAAATTGAAATACTGTTTTATTGATTAAAAGAATTACAATGTCTTGACAATCAAAGAAACATATCATAAATAACTAGTCTTGCTTCTTTTATTGTCACTAAGGCCCAAGTCCGCCTAAGTGTATCTTGATAAATCCTATGCATCATATCCTGAAACACATGTGAAAATAGGTACGTCAGCATAAAAATGCATGTGAGATACATAGGTTTATGAAAATAGGATTCATGACTTATTGTTTAAGAAAATGTTTAGTTATGAACCTTGTAATTTAATTTGTCTTGTAAATCATTTGAAAAACGATAAGATCAGATGATATGTATAAATAAGAGAATAATGTATGGTTAAATGAATAACCATATAAAAATGAGTTTGTATAATTTAAGTTGTTTGTAAAACAAAGTATTGTGAAAAGTATGTTATTTGTATAAAATGTTATATGTCGAAGTTGAAATGATTCAAATAACGCTACGATATGTAATACCATACAATCACTTATATATAGGAAGTACCAGCGGCGTATCCACCATGCTTGTATCATATTACACACGCCTCGTTAATCAAATCACTTACCCGAACAAACCACCAGTGTAAGATGTCTATGTTTAAACCAATTGCCCAAACGTATTGAATAATATGTCAAATTGTTTATGTCAATATGTAAATCATGTAATGTGCAACCAATGTCAATAATGTTTATGTGTCAAATGTAAATCATGTAATGTGTAACCAATGTCAACAATGTTTATGTGTCAAATGTAAATCATGTAATGTGTAACCAATGTCAATAATGTTTATGTGTCAAATGTAAATCATGTAATGTGTAACTAATGTCAATAATGTTTATGTGTCAAATGTAAATCATGTAATGTGTAACCAAAATGATATATATGCACAAAAATAAAGTATTGAAGTAAAACACGGTTTAAATCAAAGCTATGTTTTGTGGAAATGCATGCTATACTGATACAAATATCTATGCGGTATTGTGAGAATGCATACATCCAAGCGTTGAGACTGTGGCGATAAACCCTTAAACAAATTAAAGGTTTATCTTGTTGTAAATGTATATCGAATTCGGTCATTCCTTTCATCCCCACCTACCCAGGATGTCCGGAACGGGAGTTGTCAATTCCTATGGTACCACTACCTACTAACGAACGGCGTGATCGGTGTTAATGAATGTATATTGATCCATCAAAACAAACCAAATATCGTATCAAAATGTAAGCATGTGAATGAATAATAAATGTACTAAGTATGATGAACATACATAGCATGTGAATGAATAATAAATGTACTAAGTATGATGAACATACATAGCATAAAATGTAATGTAAAACGATGTACTAAGTATGCACACAATGGGCACACGTAGCATAAAATGTAATGTAAAACGATGTACTAAGTATGCACACAATGGGCACACGTAGCATAAAATGTAATGTAAAACAATGTACTAAGTACACACACAATGGGTATACGTAGCATGAAAGGAAATGAAATCATGTACTATAATGTACTAACGAACATAGCAGGTATATGGTGTGAAAACATGGAAAGCATGAAAGTAACAAGTAGGCACATGTGTTTCACCACAAAACAGTTTGGAAAACAGTAAAAGAGGGGTCTATGTACTCACTTGAGATTGCTCAGAAGTCCTAAGATAACCACCAAGCAATGCTAGAGATCTCGGAATCAAACGGCACCTAATATAGGTAACTATGTTAATAAACCGGACCTACTTCGGAGGATTTAGATAGTATGAGGGTTCGTAAACCAAACGAGTATGGGAACTCATGTAATATGGTTTAACAAAGCCTACATACTAAATGAAACCTAACCTAAGTGTTTACGACCCATTACTACCCGTTTAGGTAGCTTATGCTACTTTAACGCGTCGTTCGCGTGAAACGCGTTCGGACCGCCTAACTAGTCCTATGACAAGTAAAATATGCCTTAACATGTCTAATATGGTTATCAAATCAGTTTAGATGTCAAAAGTTATGTTACATATGTTTAAAATGAATTTTGGCATCGAAGGGGTATTTTGGTAATTTACCTAAGGCATATAAACTACCTATCATACAACTACTTAAACGAAGCGACCATAAGGTATAACCCTGGAAGGTTATTCCCTATATGCTATGGTCACCTAATGTGTTTGGTCAGATCCTAATGATCGACCAAATGGGTCGGGTTCGAAGGTATAAGCGATTTATTAGATCGCTTACCCTTACGACCCTAGACAACGTGGTAATCATTAGGCATAGTCACAAGGGACTATAACCATCGTGATTACAATCATGTTGCGAAGTTCAAACGAACTTCGCATTGACCATAAACTGGTCAATGCAGAAAGTCAAACAAAGTTTGACTTTCGGACTCGAAAAGCAATAAAAGAACGAAGGAACACTTACGAAGGGTCCCCGAATGCTAATCTAGATCAAAATAGCTCAGGTATGAAACAAAGGTTTCAACTTAGAGCACATAAGATCAGCTTATTGTGAGGAAAAGTGAAGGGTGGAGGTGGGTATTTATAGTTTTTGGTTCACCGTTAGGATCATTTCTAGGAAAAGGGGGCACGATCTAAGCCGTACACTTGTTGGAAAGTTGTGGTAACTCATTTGCCATCCACCATAAGAGTTTGACACTTGGCACTTGGCCTTTGGAGAGTGTTAAGGGCTGTTAACAGCTGTAAAAAAAACGTTTTGCTGCATCTGGCCCCTACTTACGGACCTAGTTTGGCAGATTTACAGTTTCAGTCCCTATAACCTCAAAACTTGGTTTTCGATGCGTTTTTTTGACACGTTTAAGCCCCGTTAACCCCATTTCAAAGCTCTAAAATGAAGTTAAAGTATAGGGACCTTAAAATGTGTTCAAAAATATCTCGGGTGTCGGTTCGTTTAGCCGTACGGTTACGTTGTTCGGTTAATTACGACGGAATGCGCATAAGCGCGAAAAATGATCCAAATGGCGTGACGAATGGATTTTTCTTATGCCAAACACTAAAATAAAATATTTTAGTGCTTACATAAATTTTTGGATGTCCGGATGTATTCAGAACGTAAGTTATGCGCGAAAATGCAAACTTGTGCACCTTTTGACGCTTTTATTCCCTGAATGACCCCAAAAGTTTATTTTAGCATACCGAACCCCTCAAAGCCTATTTCTAAGCTATGTAAAGGCTATTTATGGTATGTTTAACTTATGGTCATGTTCCGGAATGTTCGTTACAGTTCAAATTGGCATACTTTCGCAGTTTGTCAGGTTTAGTCCCTGTAAGCGAATTAACTTGTTTTTGCCATACCAAAGCCTTCAAAACTTATTTTTAAGTTATGTAAGGGTTATTTAAGGTATGTTAAGTATATGTTGATGTTCCGGAGTATTTTTCACATTAAACTGGCTACGTTTATGCACCAGTTTGCGTATAACTCTCTAGAAAGTGATATAGAGTTTTAAATTGAATAAAAGTCAAAACATGAAAAATGTAAAACATAACCAAACAAACATTGGGATCAAATAACATTGTTTTATTGATAATAGAACTGTTCACAATGATTACAAGCACAGGTGTTACACATTTGGTGGTTTATTAATGCGAGAATTGGCGATGGACGAGTTGCGAAGGTTTGGATGTTATTAGCGAGACGACCAAAAGTAGTTTTCACAATTAAAACGAGAATGATTTAAACGGTTTAAGCGAGTTAAATGATTTTCGAACAATTTAAACGAGTTTAAAGAATTGAACAAACGATTGGTTTTTGGTTAGTGTTTAGATAACGGGACGAGTGTAATGTGATGAAAACATGGTAGATATGCCGCTGGTACTTCTTATATATAAGTGTTTTCATCATATTACATTCCGTGGCGTTATTTAGTTCACTTGGGTAAACGATTTTGAAACGAGGTCACACAACGATGTTGTCTAAATAATATAAACCATACGAGTTTTATTAACGGGGTGATTTACAATTCGATTTAATTAAACAAATGTTTTGGGTTAAGAATCTTGGCTACGAGATTTTATAAGCTAAAACCAACTTGATTTGAGTTGGTTAATTATGTTGCAATATTATATACTTTTCAAAACAAGGTTTTTAATGAGGTATTGCAACATGTAAACGAGCCATGAGTCCGATACTCTCATAAAACCTATGTGCTCGCCAGCATTTCTTTGCTGACTTTGTTTTTACATATGTTTCAGGTGTTGTTGAATGATGTTGATTGCTAGGATGCATGCTCACATAGGATCTGGACGAGGCCTTAGTGACATAATAACAATGATAGACGATGTTTAGTTTGTTTGTTTTGTTTAAGACAATGTAAATTACCTAATGAATCAATAAAACAAAACTTTTTGAATCCATGGTTGTGAAACAATAATTCTGTTGCTCCACTCCCCGACGTTTCCGTCGCGGTTTGGTTGTTTTGACGCGGTCGGGGTGTGACATTGAACCCACGATATATTGGTCCATTCAAGATTTTGGAGAAAGTTGGTACCGTAGCATACAAGTTGGAGTTACCGGAGGAACTAAATGGTGTACATGATACATTCCATGTGTTAAACCTCAAAAAGAATCCAACCCAGGAAACCGTTATCATCCTTGCGGATGAAGTTCATATTGACGACAAGCTCTGATTCACGGAAGAACCTGTTGAGGTGATGGACTGGAAAGTCCAGAAAACGAGGAAAAGTCGTATAAAACTAGTTAAGGTACGTTGGAACTCTCGACACGGGCCCGAGTATACTTGGGAACGCGAGGATCAAGTTCAAGCCAAGTGCCCTCACTTGTTCGAGGAGGCTCCTGCGAGAGATAACTCAGCCTGAATTTCGGGACGAAATTCTTTTAACGGGGGGAGACTGTGACAACTGGCACAAAACCGGTAATTTCCGTACTATTTTAATAATTATTTATTTCCTGCATTTATGTGTTTACACGTCAACATTATGTGCTTACTTGTTATGCAGTTGAATTCATGCATGTTTCATATTTTAACTGTCACATTATACAATACTTTAAGTTTTGTATCCAAATGGTTAGTAAGCTCACCGATTAGATAAGCTGCGTCAGCATGACTACAGAATACAGTTAAACAATCGATTTAGGACTTAGAAGTAGGTCCAAGTGTGACAATTGTCAAAATTCCTTGTATCCGTACATTAATTAAACAGTAATTAGTGCTTTAATGATTGTGCTGATTTAAATTAATGACATGAATGCTTTTTGATTATTGTCATAAAACATACATGTGCGTCACATATTTCTTGATGTCATATCATTATTGCATGCAACACTTTATGAGACAAATGATGCACGAAACAAAGTTAGCATAGTTATCAGACAAATCAGAAATACTGACGGAAGTTCAGTACTTAGATAGACATGGTATTGAGACACAGAATGAGACAAAAACCAAGAGTTACACTAATATAGTGTGTAGGAAAGTAAGGATCATAAAATTGCCTTCCTAGAGATAGTTTAAGTGCCGGAAAGTCCCTAAAACTCTCATAAACTGCAGAATTCAGCAAAATTCAGCAAAAATCAGCATTTAAACAACTTAATATTATGCAGAATTATGGTTTAATGGTCCATAATACTTTCCTAAGTGTCAGGAATCAAAACTGTCGCAAAAGTTAACATAATGCACAGTAAATTGCGTATTTTAGCACCTTAACGACCCAGTAACCAACCGAACAACCGGACACTACCCGAAACACCAAATTTCCACTAGAAGCATTGTTTTATCATTTCCGAGCTAGTTATGGTCCCCGAACATCATAACACCTCTTATAACAACATAACAACTAAAACACTAACTAAACACTTAGATTTCAAACTAATTCTCCTAACTATCCATTACATGCTAACCTATACCCCCCCCCCTCATGTTTACGGTTCAAGGGTGGCCCCCACCCTTGATTTTCTTTGCATATTTTATTAGATCGTGTCTATTTCTTTTGCAACATAATACACTTTGGATTAAGTCATGTTGGAAGGTTATAATATAAACCCACAAGTCCCTAATTCATTTCATTTCTTACAAACATCACCACACTTAAACTCTCTCATCTCCCTCTCTTGGTCACGGCTGATTACCACCACCACACTACCATCACCTTCAACTCTTGTTCATCCATTCTCTAGTGATACAAAGGTGTAAGAAGCTTGACTAAGGAGCTTGGTAGGGTGAGCATGGTGCGGTTCGGTTCGGTTATTACCTATAACCAAAACCATAACCGCATACTGCGGTTATCAAAAAGTCATAACCGTTCGGTTTCGGTTAATGCGGTTTCGGTTAATCGGTTATTGCGGTTAATGCGGTTTCGGTTCGGTTATAGGTCGGTTATTTTCATTGTTTCTAATGTTGGACTTTAAATGTGTGGGTCGTGCAAAATTAATGTGCAAACAATAAACTAGGGTCGGACCCATTCTTTTTTTATTAGTGTAAACAATAATGGGCCAATAAGGTTGGGTCATGGTTAAAAGTTAAAACATTCAAATACTTCACCAAAGATACATATAGATTAGGCCATGGTTAAGTATTTAAATTCAAACTTAAAGACTTATGGTGCTATGGATTTGGCTATGTTTAAAATATTCGCTTCCATTCGGTTATTTGCGGTTATACAAATGAGAATAACCATAACCGAACCACAAAAATTGGTTATTAAAAATATAAATAACCAACCCTTCGGTTATTTCGGTTATCGGTTATTTCGGTTCGGTTTTTTTGGTTATTTCGGTTACGATTCGGTTAATTCGGTTATATGCTCACCCCTGGAGCTTGGTGCCATTGGAAGGTGAAGGACATCTCTCAAGTGCTTTTAACCACCAAGTTTATCATCATCTTCATCTTGAACCTCTTCCCTAGCCTTGTGCTAGTAGTAAGACCCTCCTAATTTCATTTTACTTCTTCTTCTCTTGGTTAAAAGTGTATGTAAAAGACGAATCATGAAGAACATCAAAGATCAAGAACATAATCTATAACATAAAGCTCAAAATCATAATAATCTTTGTTGTTTAAGTGTATGTATGCTTCTTGATTATTGATTGTTTATGTTTATGATGTTAGACATCATATGAAACTTCCTAGATTGTGATTAAACACATGATCTAGCAAGTGAGTGGATGATCTTGTGAAAAACCAAGATGAACATCCTTTATGTAAGCATGAACTTGAAGTATGAAGTGTTTTTATTGAATGATGATGATCAAAGTATAATATAAATCTTGTAAATGGATGATTTCAAAAATGATTTTCTCAAGAAACTAAGTTAAATTAGAAGATTTACATAACCATAAGTTTTAAAGAAACTAATCACATTTTTAGTGATAAATCAAGTATAGAAACATGTTATTAATAAGAAAAATTCAAGAAGAAATATTTTTAGAAAATCAATTTACAAGTTGTGAAAGTCTAAAATTTGCAAGAATGTGATTTATAAATAAATAACCACACTTTATAGGGTAACTAAGCTTACTTAACACCATACTAAGTTACTACAAATTTTACCAAATTTCAAGTTCATGTTGTAGTGAAAATTGCATGATTTTGGCACTTGGTAAGTATTGTTTGATTTGTTGTTGATTTGTGATGATTTTTAAAAGAAAATGATATGCTTTGAAAGCATGGGAACCTCCATTTTAATGGGAAACTATGGAAAAATTTTCTAGAATTTAAACACTTAGAAAAATATCCTTGAACAAGTGTTCACAAGTATATTTTAACCATGATTTTTCATATAAAAATTGCCATAATTTTTGTTACAAAAATTACAAATATTGGAGGTTGGTTTTTGATAATAAAAGTGACTAAATATGTATTTAGGAAAATATATATTTAGATGTCACAATTTGTGTGATTACTTGTATATTATGTGTATTAGTTATATTATTTTAGGACTTGAAGTAATATAACTCACCAAAATACCAAAAATTATAACACAAAATATTTCCAAAATTCCAAGATAATAAATATATAATTTACACCTAAAAGTTGGAACAAACCGAACAAGGAATATGAACTACAGAAATATTCCAGAAATAAATATATATACATATATTTTGACAAGTGGGTAAATTGGTATTTTGGAAACCAATGAAACGAAAAATATGATTCTTATAGTTATTACAAAAATATAACATATTTTTGTCAAGACGAAAATACATTATTTTGAGTAAATAAAATATATATGTTTTCTTGAATTACTAGAAAATATATTATTTTTGAAGAAAATATATATTTTCTTAAACAAATTCAGAATATATTATTTTTGGGGTGAAAAATGGATTTATAAATATTTTCTAAGTTAATCTTGGAAATATATTATTTTTGAGGTTTGTATGAAAATATAAATATTTTTGCCAAGGAAGAATTATAAATAATTTTCTATACAAGTTTTCTTAAAATATATATATTTTAAGAATATATAAATATTGGTGAATTTTTATTAGAAATGTTATTCCGGAAAATTAATACAAAAACTAAGTATAAGAATACTTAATGAATACAATAAAAATACGTATTCTCGTACGTATAAATACACACCGGAATACGCCACCAATACTTGGCAAATACACAAGTTTAAGAATACATGTACAAGTATACCCATCCTTGGAGAAAATATTCTTTGAAGAGTTACAAAACAAATAAGTTAAAATATATTATTTTAACAAATATTCCAATAATTAATAAATATAATTTAAGTTAAAATATTATTATTTTAACAAATAATTATATACTTTGGAATAATATTGACGACACCAAGAAATGTAACTCAAAGATACTAATCAAGATTAAAAGTCAAGGCACGACCCATCCGTCTAATAGAGCATAGCACGTGTGTAGGTACTCGTGCGACCGAGAAGAAGCTTTGAGTTACACCAGATTTCGAGATGCAAGTTTGTGAGTTCATGTCCCCCCTTTTTCTTTTAACTGTTTTCAGTTTTATAACTTCGGTGGTGAAATACATGTTACAAATGATTACGATTACAAATGGTATGCTAAGGAATGAACTGTTAGATCATGTGAATGCGTAGGCGCTAACTTGAGACCATTAATCCTTTTATAAGGACCGACGGGCATTAGTGATAGATCTATTTGGGTGTTGCGAGCCCCACCCATGGGTCTGCGAGTTGGCCGCATGTGGTGACTATGTCGTCCCAGCCGAGAGGCCCGTTACGAAATACGCAAAGGATTGAGCCTTCCTACACCGTTACACACACATTAATGACCTTGCAAATCATTAATTGATCTGTTCATATTCGCTTTCATACCGGGTTACAAATACATACTTACAAATGTTTACAAGGATTATTCGTGCACATATAGAAACACATGAACTCGCTCAACTTTTGTTGATGTTTTCAAACTACATGTATTTCAGGAAACTGATTATGGATCTGGCGGGCGTTGAAGGATTTCAAGTTGTGTCTTCAATAAACGATGTCATCCATTATTAGAGGGTTTGAATCGTGTATTATATCTTTGATAGGATACATGGTTTAAAGCCTCGTTTTTATTAGTGTCTTTTGTTAAGTCCTTTGTGGAACTTTAAACAATTTGGATGGTTTGTATTATGAACTTGAAGTCTTGGATTTCTGTTAAACAATGTTGGTTGTAATGTTTTGAAACTCTTTAATGGATGAACATCGTGGTTTCTATCATATAGTTGTTTGTTATGGTTGAATGCAATGATATTAAGCAAGTCACACGTAACACGCTTCCGCAAAAGTCAGGGTGTGACAGTTTGGTACCAGAGCTTCGATTGTAGCGAACTAGGATTCCTTCTCGAGTCTAGAATGCATTCTTTAGGGCTCTCTCACGAAAATAATTTTTACAACATATTTTTCATTGCATACACAAAATGCTAAGATCCATGGAACAAACATTTTTACAAAGGAAAGACAAGAAACATGATTGCAAGGTCACAGTGGTGGTTTAGTCTGCATGGGGTAGACTAGTTAAGATAGAAAGTGTTTCATGAAGGATAATGTGAACACATGGTTAAATGATGATGATTGTTTTGTTTGCAAGCACTGTGTGATAGTGGTTAATCCATGTGCATATGTTATGATTATTATGTTACAGGCACCCATGTCTTCCTCCGAGAGTGGGTTATCTGACGCCCACGACCCGATGGCCATCGTTTCGGACGACGAGGTCATGCCTGAGCCAGAGATATTCACATCGGACACTGAGAGTGATCCCGAAATGCTGTCCGAGGATGAGGACAACTTCCAGCTATTCGCGCTACCGGATTTTGGCGATGATTTACCTATAGCTGATGGCATTCCTGTTGAGGATCCTTTTGATATTCCTGCTCCTGTTCACGATCATTTCATCATAGGTCACCCCGATGGTGAGCACATTGTGGCACCGATCCTCGATGTCGTTCCCCTTGTGGTCATTCCTCCCGAGGATTGGCCCTTCAATGACTTGTTTGGCGATGATGTCGATTTATTTGTGGACAGTCCCCCAGCTGACGCTAGGGCGATGGGGAGATTGACGATGATGTTGTTGTTGTACCTCCTCCTGCTATTCCAGTTATCGAGTTATCCTCTGACTCCATTTTGCATTCGGTTTCAGACTCCTTTGAGTCTGTGACTTCCTCAGCCCTGCAAGCGGCAGGACTGCAGCTATATGCCTCTGATTCTGATGATGAAACCGCGATGTCAGCTACACCATCTCCTGCTCGTGTCCCCACACCTCCACACGACCCCGACCCCGACCCCGAGCCTGGTCCTGAGCCAGATCCTGTCCCTTTTGGTCAGCCTGATAATGCACCTCTTATTCTAGATCCGATTCCTGCACCACCTGAGCTTCCACATGTTGAGCCATTCATTCATCCACCTCCACCCGCTGATGTTGCTCCCCTACCTCCTGTTGAGTCTGATGTTCACCGTACTGACCTACCTATTGTTTTCCTCTAGGACATCCCTGCACCGCGACTAGGGGAGGGTACTTCGGGCCAGCCCCTAGTTATGACCCATTTGCTTCAGCAACTTTCCCTCCGATTCCACAGACTGCACCATTTGCTCCCTTCACATCTACACCGCTTGACGAGCCATTCCGATGGTTTCTGCCATATACTATGCCCATTTCTGACCCCTACCATCCCTCCTATTTTGTTGGATACACACGGGATGGGTTACTTTTGTCTTTATAGTTACAGTTTGAGATCTTGAGTCGCAAAGTTCTGGAGCTTGAGCTGACTCCTCCATGAACTCCACCTTGTCCCTGTCAGTCTACTTTAGTTTCTCCACACTCATCACCGTCATTTTCGTTCGTACCTCCACCTGCTGATTCTGTTCCTCCATATTCATCGTCATCCCCTTTTGCACATCCACCTGCTGCTCCCGCTCCATTTCCGGGTTTTGATGCCCGTTTTCTTACTGTCGAGCAGCAGATTAGCTATTTTCTTCGTCGTGTGTACGAGCTCGAGGAGGAGCTCGCACATGTCCGCAGTTTGCTTTTCTTCCCTCCTCCTCCCCCGCCATCAGTACAGTAGGTTTTTGGTTTTGTGTAGATGCATTACTTTTGGTGAGAGCATTATAATTGAGCCGAGACAGTGAAGATAAAAAGACCATATGTTGATCATTACTTTTGTATATTGGCAGACTTATTTGACAAGGGTGGTGTGACCCTATGTCTCTTTTGATACGATACGATGTAGAAACGATATAACTTGTGGTTGGTCTTTAATGAAAGCTCAATAGTCATGTTCTCATTAAATACATTATTGATTTACATGTTTGTGCTGTGATTATGTTGTTGCATGATTGCTTGCTTTGATGATTACTTATATGTATATGTACATACGACCTCTAGACAACTATTTATTTATTTAACGAATAAGACCTGACCTATCCAACCTTCTTCTTAGAAGAACGATGCCGCCTCGAAGGAACACTGATACCAACAACCCTCCGCCGACGACAGAGGCGGAATTACAAGAGCGTATCTCACAGGCCATCGCACAGCACGAGGCCCTTCGCTCTGAACACAGCGGAGGTACCTCAGGGAATAACCCACCCAATGGTAATGTTTAGTCACCTAAGACACATTACAATACGTTTGGACATTTCCAAGTGTGCTTTGCTAATGCTTTCTGTGAGTGATGTTGCTTGTGTACAGGTTGTACCTATAAGCAGTTCCTAGTCTGCAAGCCCCTGAATTTCGATGGTACTGGGGGTACCGTAGCCTTTGTGCGCTGGATCGAAAAGACGGATTATGTCTTGAGGATGAGCAAATGTGCTCCATAGATTTCATGATTTGTCCAGAGTTGTCCCTTATTTGGTGGAACCCGAGTTTTAGAGGATAGAACGTTTCATCTGGGGATTGGCACCTCAGATTCTGAGCATGGTGACAGCTTCTAAGCCTCCAACCATTACCAAGGCAATTGACTTAAGTGTGGCGCTTACTTTAGGTTGGGCAAGTTCTCGATTTCAGAAACGAAGAAGAAAGAGACTCACGTGGAGTCATCTTGGGATAACAAAAGGAAGTTTACCAACTTTAAGAAGGGTACCCAAGCGAGCAACAACAACAACAGTGCCAACAAGCGCAGGGATACCAGCCAGCCAACCGAGGTCAGGACTGGCGCTGCAAACACTTAACCCAAAGGAAAGGGGTACATGGGCACCCTACCCAAGTGTGATATCTGTCAACATCATCACACCGGACGATGTAGGTATGGGAGATGTGAGAATTGTGGCAAAGTGGTTCATGCCAGGGAGGCGTGCTGGTATGGTGTTGGATGAAGAAATGGAGGACCAGGTGGTAATGGTAATGGAAACCGTGGTGGTAATGGGAATCAGACTGGGAATCAAAATCAGGGAGGAAATGGTAATTTTGGTGGAAACGGGAATCGTGGTGGTTATGGGAACCAAGCTGGTAACGGAAATCGAGGTGGAAACAATAACAACAACAATCAGGGCGGAAACGAAAACGACAATGGACGCGGTCAAGGTTGTTTTGATTGTGGTGAAATGGGGCACTTTAAGCGGGATTACCCAAAGAATAATCAGGCACGTGGAAGGATGTTTAACATTGGAGCTAGGGAAGCACGACAGGATCTGAACGTGGTTACTGGTACGTTCCCTATTAATCAACATTATGCATCTGTGCTATTTGATACTGGTGCTGATTTTAGTTTCGTATCTCTAGAATTTAAGAATATACTTGGTTTAGTTGCAAGTAAGTTAGATGTCCCGTACTCAATAGAACTGGCTAATGGAAAGCTAGTAGAAGCTAATGAGGTGATTAAAGGTTGTGTTATAGAGCTTGGAGAGCGTGAGTTTCCGATAGATCTTCTGCCAGTTGATTTGGGAAGCTTTGATGTTGTAGTTGGGATGGACTGGTTATCTAGCAACCGTGCAGAGATAGTGTGCCATGAGAAGATCATTCGCATTCCGATGGCGAATGAAGAGACGATCGTGATTCACGGGGATAAGCATGATACGCCTTTGCGGATTATTAGCTGCTTGAAAGCGCGAAAGTGTCTACGTAAAGGGTGTGTTGCCTTTTTAGCTCATGTTGTGGATAAGGAAGTCAAAGAGCCGAAGCTGGAAGATATCCATGTGGTAAGGGAATATCCTGAGGTCTTCCCCGAAGACTTGCCAGGATTACCTCCTCAATGACAAGTTGAATTCCTCATTGACTTGGTTCCAGGCGCCACGCCTGTAGCCAAGGCACCTTACCAACTTGCGCCTTCAGAGATGCAATAATTATCCATGTAGCTTCAGGAGTTATTGGACAAGGGATTCATAACGCCGAGCTTCTCGCCTTGGGGAGCTCTAGTGCTGTTCGTCAAGAAGAAGGATGGTAGTTTTCGAATGTGCATCGACTACCGGGAGCTGAACAAGCTAACCATCAAGAATCGGTACCCCTTACCGAGGATTGATGATTTATTTGACCAACTGCAAGGATCAAGCTACTATTCCAAGATTGATCTTCGATCGAGTTATCATCAGTTGCAGATTCAAGAGGAAAGTATACCGAAGACTGCTTTCAGAACTCGTTATGGACATTACGAGTTTCTAGTGATGTCGTTTGGGTTGACCAATGCACTAGCAGTATTTATGGATTTGATGAATCGGGTGTGCAATCCATATCTCGATAAATTCGTGATCGTATTTATCGATGATATTTTGATTTACTTGCGGACGAAGGAAGATCATGAGCAACACCTCAGAGCCATCCTAGAGCTGCTAAAGAAGGAAAAGCTCTACGCTAAGTTTTCGAAGTGTGAATTTTGGATTCACAAAGTGTAGTTCCTCAGTCACGTGGTAAACGAGAATGGTATTCATGTGGATCCCACAAAGATTAAAGCAATCAAGAACTGGGAAACTCTGAAGACACCGATCGAGATCCGACAGTTTTTGGGTTTAGCATGGTATTACCGCAGGTTCATTGAGAATTTCTCTAAGATAGCTCAACCTTTGACCTCCCTTACTCAGAAGGACAAGAAGTATGAATTGGGAGAAAAGCAAGAAGAAGCCTTTCAGCTGCTCAAGAATAAGCTATGCGATGCACCGATATTATCCCTACCCGAAGGCACCGAAGACTTCGTGGTATATTGTGACGCCTCGCATCAGGGATTGGGTTGCGTGCTCATGCAACGCCAAAAGGTTGTCGCTTATACTTCACGCCAACTGAAGGTCCATGAAAAGAATTATACCATGCATGATTTGGAGCTAGGCGCAGTGGTATTTGCTTTGAAGATCTGGCGAAACTATCTGTATGGTACTCGATGTACTATTTTCATGGATCACAAGAGCCTTCAGCACATATTTGATCAGAAAGAGCTTAACACGCGACAGCGATGTTGGGTTGAGTTGCTAAATGATTATGACTGCAAGATCAAGTATCATCCTGGAAAGGCGATTGTGGTAGCAGACGCCTTAAGTCGAAAGGAAAGAATCAAGCCCATAAGGGTTTGGGCTTTAGAAATGATTATTCAGACGGATCCCACTTTGCGTATACGTGCTGCACAAAAGAAGCTCTTAAGAAAGAGAACATTAAGGCTGAATATCTCCGGGAAATGGAGAAGAAGTTGATGCCTAACGAGGAAGGAACCTTGTATTTTATGGGACGCATTTAGGTTCCGCTTTATGGAGGTATCAGAGAAGTTATTTTTGATGAAGCTCATAAGTCGAGGTACTCGATCCATCCAGGATCGGACAAGATGTACCAAGATCTGAAGGATTATTATTGGTGGCCAAAACTCAAGAGTGATGTTGCCATTTATGTGGGGAAATGCATAACTTGTGCCAAGGTAAAGGCCGAGTATCAGAAGCCTTCAGGTGTCACACCCCGACCGCGTAAAACAACAAACCGCGACGGAAACGTCAGGGAGTGGAGCGACGGAATTATTGTTTCAACAACCATGGTAATTAAAGTTTTGTATTATTAGGATTAAAGTTTACATTGTCTTATGAAATAATGAAAACATAACATAATTAACTGTCTTTTAAGTCACTAAGGCCCAAGTCCACCTAAGTGTAGCACAAACATCATCATGCATTAGCACCTGAAACACATGCGAAAATAGGTATGTCAGCATAAAAATGCCTGTGAGATACATAGGTTTTGTTTATGCAGGATTAATGACTTGTAGTTAAAAGAAGTGTTTAACAAAAATGTAGTCATGAACCTTGTAAAATGTTTTCCTTTATAAAAATCATATGAAAATCGATGTGAAAATCAGATGATATAAAAGGATATACGTGGTTAAATGAATAACCAAGTATAAATGAATTTGTAATAAATATGTAATTTGTAAAACAATGTCGTGTCCTTGTATAAAAATGTTTCATGTCTTGTCGAAGTGGTTTAGATAACGCTACAATGTATAATATAATAAAAGCAATTATCTATAGGAAGTACCAGCGGCGTATCCACCATGCTTTTATCATATAACACATGGCCTCGTTATATAAATCACTTATCAATAATCAACCAAAATGTCTAGTTTAAAACAAATGTCAAAATGTTTATGTGTAAACCATGTTCAATGTCATGTGTAAACTGTGTCATGTATATCCAAATGTAATGTATAGCAAGTAGAAAGTATCTACTCAAACTATATGATAATGTCAATGTGAAAACAAATGTCATGTATGGTGAATAAATAGTATTTACTCAACCACATAGGAAAAATGTATAAACAAAGTTTTTGAATAAACCTAAGTTTGAATCAAATGTTATGTTTTGCAGAAAACAATGCTTTATGGATACAAACATTTATGCAGTAATGTTAATCGTATACATTCAAGCCTTGCGACTGTGGCGACAAACCCTTAAACAAATTAAAGGTTTATCTAAGTTATGTATATCAGATTCTGTCATTCCCAACTTCCAAACAAACCTAGGAAGTCGGAAACGGGATTTGTCAAGTCCTATGGTACCATTACTAAGTAGGCGTGATCAATGTTAATGAATGTATTATTGTCCTGATTAAACATACCAAATGTCATAACCAATGTAGCATGTGAAAACCATGTACTAAGTAGGCTAAGTAAGCATACATAGTAGAAATGTTCATGAAATCAATGTGCTAGCATGCTAAGTAAACATACATAGCAGAAATGTTTATAAAATCAATGTGCTAGCATGCTAAGTAAACATACATAACAAAATGTTTATGAAATCAATGTGGTAGCATGCTTAGTAAACATACATAGCAAAACACAATGGGAAATCATAGCATGTATATGTCATAAAAGCAATGAAAGAATGAAAGTAACATGTAAGCACAAGTGTTTCACCCCAAAATAATTGAAAGCGGTAAAAGAGGGGACTATGTACTCACTTGGGATTGCTTATTAGTCTTGAGAATAAGACCAAATTAAGCTCCAAGGATCACGGAATCAATAAGGCACCTAATATAGGTAACTACGTTAATAATCGGATCCTAAATCGGGAGATAGGATAGAATGATGTTCGATAAATCAAATGTGTATTTAAACTCACATGGCATGATTTAATAGAGCTAACATTCTGATTTGGAAGTCTACCGAAGTGCTTTTGACCCGTTTCGACCCATTACGGTAGTTTAAGCTACTATAACATGTCTTTTGCGTAAAACTAAGGTCGGATGGTTATCTATGTCCTAAGTTAAGTCTTACATGCCCAATTATGCCTAAACATGTTACTAAATCAGTTTATATGTTAAAAACTTGATCACATATGAAAAATATGAATTAATGCTTCAAAATGGCATTTTGGTCATTTTCTATGGGCATGTAAACTACTTAACAAATAACTAACCAACCTAAGTGATCATAAGGTATAACCTCAGTAGGTTATTCCCTATGCAACTATGATCACTAAATAAGTTTGGTCGGATCCTAATGATCGACCAAACGGGCCGGGTTTGAAAGTCTAAGCGGTTGTTTAGACCGCTTAACTTACGACCCTAAACAAGCACTAAACTAGTAGTGACAAGTTAAACATGTCAAAACATGTTTAACTAACTTAGAAAACTGATTTGATATCAAAACAAAGGGTTTTGATACCTAAAAGTAGTTCCGTTGCAAAATGCACGTAAATACGCATTTTGACCGAAAATTTGACTCGTCACTACACCTAGTCAACGTGGTAATCAGTAGGTATAATCGCTAAGGATTATAACCATCGTGATTACAATCACGTTGCAAAGTTCAATTGAACTTTGACTTGACCAATTGATGGTCAAAACCGAAAGTCAAACTGTTGGTCAAACAGTTTGACTTTCAGGTCTAATTAGCTAAAAATCACTACTAAGCCATGAAAGAACACTTACAAGGTGTTCAAAGGCTAGAAGGATGATATTAGAACTCAGGTAGGTGGCTCCTTAGCAAGAATTCCTCCACTTAGAGTTCAAATATGAGAATGAGCAAGGAATGAGGAAGATTGGGTGGATATTTATAGTTGTGTTGATGCTCTAAGATCATTACAAGTGGATTGTGTGATCACCAAGCAAGAAATCTGGACCATACAAGTGTAAATGACAGCTATCCTTTGCTTGGAGAGGTGTTAACTTGGTCATCACACAAGGAAATGGCAAGAATGGTCCCTGAAATATCAAACTGCTGCTGAAAATGATATTTCTGTCCAGATTAGGGGGTGGCGTGGAGCCACAACACAACCCCTAGGCTGTGGCGCAACGCGAGGGGTAGGCTGCAACTTTCATAAGTTGGCAGAAACAGCCCCTACACACTCTAACTTGTATTTTTGACGTATTTAACCTCCGTTAAGTCATTTTCAAGGCTCTACAAGGTCTTCAAAGTATAGGGGACATGAAATACGCTCGGAAATATCACGGGTGTCGGTTCGTTTGGTCGCACGGTCACGTTGTTCGGTTATTTACGACGAAACTCGAATGGACGCGAAACGAACCAAATTAAGCGACGAATTGTATTTTTGCATTCCGATCACTAAAATAAAATATTTTAGTGACTACAAAATTTTTGGATGTCCGGATGTGGTCAGAACGTAAGATATGCGCGTAAATGCAAACTTACGCCGTTTTTTACGCTTTTAGTCCCTGCATGATCAAACAAGCGTATTTTCGCACACCGAACCACTCAAAGGTTATTTCTAAGTTATGTTAAAGTTATTTATGGTATGTTTAGCGTATGATCATATTCCGGGATGTACGTTGCCATACGAAACGACAGACTTTTGCAGTTTGACGCAAATAGTCCCTGTGGGCGAACAAACTTGTTTTTGCCATACCAAACCCTTTAAAAACTTATTTCTAAGTTATGTAAAGGTTATTTAAGGTATGTTAAGCTTATGTTGATGTTCCGGAGTGTTTTTCATGTTAAACTGATTACGATTACGCATCAATTTGCGTATAACTTTCCAGAAAGCGATATAGAGTTCAAAATCGAACAAAATCAAAGCGTGCAAATTGTCAAACATAAATAACGAATATTGGGATCAAAACACATTGTTTTATTGATATTGAATTGTTCAGATTTTGCACAATGATTACACAAGAACAGATGTCACATCAGGTCTCTTGCAACAGCCTGAAATACCCATGTGGAAGTGGGAACAGATTTCGATGGAATTCATCACAAAGTTACCCAGAACCCCTAGAGGACATGACACGATTTGGGTAATAGTGGACCGATTGACAAAGTCTGCGCACTTCGTACTGATTTGAGAAAAGGATAACACTGGAAAGCTGGCTGAGCTTTACCTCAGAGAGATAGTTGCACGACATGGAGTGCCTATCTCGATAATATCTGACAGAGATGGACGGTTTGTGTCAAGGATTTGGCAATCCTTTCCGGAAGCCTTTGGTTCTCAGTTGAATCTGAGTACAGCTTTCCACCCGTAGACTGACGGACAGAGCGAAAGGATTGTTCAGACGCAGGAATATATGCTCCGCGCTTGTGTAATGGATTTGGGTGGCAGTTGGGATACTCATCTACCTCTAGTTGAGTTTTCCTATAACAACAGCTACCACACGAGTATTCAAGCCGTACCGTTCGAAGCTCTCTATGGACGTAAATGTCGCTCACCGTTATGTTGGGCAGATGCTGGATATAGACAGATGGTTGGTCCCGAACTGGTCCAGGAAACAACTGATAAGATCATGCAGATCTGAGAGCACATCAAGGCGGCTCGTGATCGACAGAAGAGTTACGCAGACCAGAGACGGAAACCCTTGGAATTCGAGTAGGAGATATGGTTTTGTTAAAAGTCTCACCTTGGAAAGGTGTAGCACGATTTGGGAAACGTGGCAAGTAACACCCACGTTACATTGTGTCACACCCCAACTGATGGCGAAAACATCGGGGCGCGGTGCTAAGCATTCAGATTGCTCATGAGTTTCCATAACAGTAATAGTCTCAATATAGATCTATTTAAGTTTCATGATAACATAGTCTAAAAAATCAAACACGAACAGAAGTCTTGAATACATCAACAAAACATTCTTCAAGTAATAGATTAAACTAGGCGAGTTTCTACGCATCAATCCTAGCTTGATTTCGATAATTTCAGCATCCTATCAGCCTGCAACATGTATTAAAATAAGTCAGTACAAAAACGTACTGGCGAGTATACAAGTTTGAGTATATAGCATAGTAGATTAAAAGACTCATATCCATCATACAAATGATAAAAATAGTTTCAGCCATGCTAGTGTTCGCAGTCCAAGTGATAGCCCAAGTGTCCCGATGCTTTAACCACTTTCCCAAGAATCAAGGAAAACAAATAGAATCTCCTAACAATACCCCAAGAATAATGGGGAGGTGCATCTTCCTATAGAGCTACTATTGTTAAGGCGGAACTACACACAAGGATTAAACGTTCACATAGCATAAAAAGTCAAGAATCAAGAATCACAAGTATCAAGTTTCACATTCACATAGGATAGAGCTTAAATTCAAAAGTTTCAAGTTTCATAGTGTCATAGAATACATGTTGTATCCCAAAAGTTTAAAACGAAAAGGGATCGAGTATACTTACAGTGATTGCTTAACAATATAACTGTTATTGGATCAAAGGGATCCCTTAGGATTAGCCTGATTAGAGTACAATAGATAAGTGTCGGACATAATACAAGAATCATGCAAGTGTCGGATTAGTCATCTGATCGGATGGCCATCCGATCGGACGATATATGCGAGTGGAACGGACCGCCACCCGATCGGATGGTCATCCGTACGGATGGCCATTCGATCGAATGGTCATTCGATCCAAGATTGAGTTTCCAAGAGTTCAACTTTTACACCAAGTGTTCAAACCAGGTCTTTCGATTGAATGGTCATCCGATCGGATGGCCGTTTGGTCGAATGACCCTTCGTGTGCAAGTTTCCAAAGTTCAAAGTTTCTGATTCAAAACTAGTTCAAGTGTTGAAGGTTGTAAGTCACATTGCCACTTCGATTGGATGGCCGTTTGATCGGACGGCAGTCCGATCGAATTGCCATTCGATTGAGGTGACCTCGTTCCTTTTACAATCTTGTAAAATTTCTAAGTTTATAGTTTAACAGTGACGACATGGTACGTATTGAGACAACTTTAAACACGTCAAAGCTCAGTCTGCCTGATCGGATGGGAATCACCCTGTCTGTTCAGGTGTCAGTTCCTGACAGTGTTCATGTCAGAATCCGTACTCCGACCATCTTTTCCGGCGATGATCCATTTCTAAGCCGACTCCAGACTAATCATCAAGTCAACAGTCCGTTTAGATCCGGATTCCACCATTTTAAGTAGAAGTTTAAGAAAACATAAAGGAAACATGATTTTTAGCTAAAAAAGTCTAGATTTTGTTGGTGCATAAATGTCTGTTAACTTTGTCTTTATCGAATCTTATGTCTAGATAGGATAAACTAGCACACAACAGGTTAGAAATTAGGGTTTATATGTGATAGGTTAATTTCAAACGAAATTAACATGTGTAATTTCGCTTGAAATGGCTCTGACCATTTCACACGAAATTAAACTTTGTAATTTCGCTTGAAATGGTCATTGTCACTTTCAAGCGAAATTAGCTTTACTATAAATAGGTGTGTTGCTAGTTCATCTGTAACTTTTCCGATTCAGAGCCGAGGTGCTGCCAGTTTGTTAAACGATCTGTAAAAGCTTTGGAATCATTAATAAGAAGATAATTAAGAGGAATCAAGCCGGTACACGTCTATTTCTCTGATTCCGCCTATGAAATAGATCGTAAACTCTTCTGATTGACTCGTTAGGGTCACACAACGATCCAACAAGTGGTATCAGAGCTCAGGAAGAAGAGTTTATACCAATTCAGCTTGTTTTCATCACTTCTACTCCTTCTTTTCAAAATTAAACGAGATTTAACGGACAAAATTGACTGATTTTCACATATATCTTGTAAAACACTGTTTTAAAGAATCTTTGAAAGAATTGGACCAAAATTCGAACTAAATCTGGATCAATTTGACAAAATGGTGGCCGAAATGATGATGTCATCATAATTCCACTCGAAATAGCACTTGTGATTTCGCACGGAATTAGCTGTTGTGACTAATTTCGTTTGAAAGTACTTTGATTTCACATGAAATTACTAATTCCGTTTGAAAGTGCTGCTGATTTCACACAAAATCATATTTCGTTTGGGAAGTTCCACACGAAATTAGCTATTCCGCACCAAAGTGACTTGATTTCGTTTGAGGTGGTATTTCACTTGAAAGGCTTATTTCGTGTGAAAAGCTGATTCCGTTTGAACTAATTCCGCTTGAAACTGTTTTTGTTAAAAAACCAAAATTTTCTAAGTGTTTGTTGATTGTTTCAGATACTTGAAGATGGATGAGTTTATTTATCCTTTTAGTGACATGTTTGCTTTCACGGGAAACACCGGAGATGATACATCAAACAACACAAATGAAAACGTTTCAAATCCGAGTGCGAAGAAAACCCTTTCTGATGCTTTGAGTGTGGAGAGTGCTTATGGGACGTACAACAAACCGCCCAAACTGATGGCGATTGAAGAATACAATAGATGGGCTAAAAGGTTTGAAGAATGGCTAAAAGCATTTGCGTATCCAAGCTGGAAAAGTTTGAAGAATGGTTTCAATATCGAAAGATCAGATTATGAAAATTTAGAAGGCAATGATCATGTAGAAAGTTTTGTTGCAGAACAAAAGTGCATTGCATTGCTTCATTAGTCTGTGAGAGACGACATAATATCATTGATTGAGTACAGAAATGCAAAAGATCTATGGGAGAAACTGAGAGTGAAATGTGTGGGTAGTGCCGAGATAGTTAAAAACAAAAAGAATTTGTTAAGAAAAGAATTTGATTTGTTTAGATGTTTAAAAATGAATATGTGCCAAAGATGATTGAAAGATTCGGGCATTTGAAGCTGGAACTTGCAAGACACGAAATCGTGTACACTCAAGAAGAACTGGTTGACAAACTGTTTGACTCACTGCCTGATGATAAAGACTGGCAATACTTTGCCTTGATGCTGAAGTATAGAATCAAGTTGGAGGATCTGACGGTTGATATGTTAATCGAAAGATTGGAGAGTCATGAATTGGATATCAAGAAATCAAACAAAGTCAATCATTCCTCATATCAGCAGAATGTTGAGTTGTATTATCGAGGAAGTATGATCCCGAAGAATGTGTCTCCTAAGACAGCTTTCTCAGCTGACAGTTCTAACATGTCAAATCAAGAAAGTTCAAGCAGTGGTTTTCATGGTGGTTCATCGTCAACTACTTCAAGTCAATCAGTTCCAAAGAATTTGTTCCAATGTAACATTGCTGTGGATCTCAAGAATTCTCAAAATTTCAGTGAGGAATCCACAAAGCAGCAGATGGTGTTCTTAGCTTCTGTTTTAGAGTCATACGAGAGTGTTGTTGCAGGCAAGATTGGAAACACTAATCTCACCAAGGAGGACTATGACCAGATTGACCCAGAGGAGATGGAGTTGATCGATATTAGGTGGTGTATGGCTAGTGCAGTCAGACGAGCACAAAGGTTCATGGAGATTACAGGCAGGCATTCAATTGGAGGACTGTCCACAAAACTTGGTTTTGATAAATCAAAAGTCACGTGCTTTAAATGTAAACAAAAACGTCATTTTAAAAGAGAATGTCGAAATGCATATGCTGATGATACGGCAAATCCGTTCCGTGAAGATTATTACAAAAGAGCAATCTATCATCAGAACAAATCTGAACCACCCAGAATGAAGCAGCTAGAAGAAAATCCCAAAGAAAAATCCAGAGCACTTGCTGTTATCCATGACGATGAGGGATATGATTGGAGTGAAGTGTTACCAGAAGAAGACGTAGTGGGCTATGCATTTGTGACAAAGATCGTTCCTTTCAAAGACTCCAGAACATAAGAAGTGAAATACGTTACCAGAAGGATGCTAGCTCAGAACAGGATTGGTAGAATCTATCGTACATACAAAGAAGCTAAACATGCGAAAATATGGGATGCTGATAGAGAATGTTACCTAGATCCCAATGGAAACACTGCTGTTGATCCAAATCCTGTTGATGTTGAAACTCTCACCAAACAAATTGGTGATGAAGAAGAAGCAAATCAGAGATTGTGGTGGGGAGGAGGAGAAGCTGAAGAAAAAGAAAAAGAAAAGGAGCCTCAGCAGAAGAAAGTGGATGATGGGATTATTGATACATCACAAGAATTCACGGATGAGAATTTGAAGAAGATGGCTGACAAAGTGTTTGCTGCGAAAGAGCTAGAGGTAGTTTCTGGTTCTGGAACTGAGTCTAAAACCAAGGTCAGTCAGAATGATGTAATCAATGAGTCAGGTAAGAAGGCTAAAAATGAGAGTGACTGCAAAAATTGCATGAAAGACTGCAAGGTTTGTAGTACAATTGCTTATCTCAACGTTAAAAAGGTTGAAGAACTGACAGGAAGAGTCAGAGACGTTGAAGATCAGATCTTAAACCGTGACAAAATGTTAAAAGCTTCAAATGAACGAGTAAAAGAATTAACTGAGAAAATTGAAAATGATAAAATTGACGTAGAAAGAATTAGGAAAGAAAACGAAAAATTAATTCATGAAAATCGTCAACTTTCAGAAAATTTTGAGAAGCTAAAACGAACGGTAAAAGATTCTGATGAGAGAAATTGTCACACCCCGACCACGTAGAACATACAAAACGTGGCGGAAATATCGGGGAGTGTTGTAACAGAATTAATTGTTTCAAATCCATGGCAATTGAAGTTTCCTTTTATTGATTAAAAGTGTTACAATGCCTTAACAAACAAAGAAATACAACATAATTAACTAGTCTTGCATCTTTTATTGTCACTAAAGCCCAAGTCTGTCTATGTGTATCTTGATCATCTTATGCAACAGCTCCTGAAAAACACATGTGAAAATAGGTACGTCAGCATAAAAATGCCTGTGAGATACATAGGTTTTGTGAAAATAAGATTCATGACTTATGTTTGAGAAAATGTTTAGTCATGAACCTTGTTATTTGCTTTGTCTTTTAAATCATTTGAAAAACGATAAGATCAGATGATAAGTATAAATAAATGTAAGGTTAAATGAATAACCAAGTAAAATATGTTTGCATAAGATAAGTTGTTTATGAATCAATGTCTTGTGAAAAGTATGTTATTTGTATGAAATGTTCTATGTCTCAAACTGAAATGATTCAAATAACGTTACGACATGTAATACCATACAAACACTTATATATAGGAAGTACCAACGGCGTATCCACCATGCTTGTATCATATTACACACGCATCGTTACTTAATCACTTAATCAAACCAAACCAAACAATGTAAAATGTTCATGTCAAGATGTAAATTATGTCAAAATGTCTATGTCAATTATCCATGTCAAATGTCTATGTCAAATATCCATGTCAAATGTCTATAGTCCAAAAGTAGTCAAGTAATGTATAACCAAAATGATATGTATGGTAAGTAAAATTTAGACTACTTAAACCATAAGTAAAAATGTACAAAACAAAGTATTGAAGTAAAACTTGGTTTAAATCAAAGTTATGTTTTGTAAGATATATGCATGCTATACTGAATATGAACATTTATGCGGTATTGTGAAAATTCATACATCCAAGCCTTGAGACAGACGGATAACTCTGTAAAAGTAAGTTATCAAGAGAATATGTATTCGGATTCGGTCATTCCTTTCATCCCCTTTCCCTGGGATGTCCGGAACGGGATTTGTCAAGTCCTATGGTACCACTACCTACTAACGAACGGCATAATCGGTGTTAATGAATGTATAGTATAGTTTAAACAAACCAAATGTCATACCAAAATGTAAGCATGTTTTATGAAGATAATGTACCTAGTATGCTAGAGTAAACATACAGGGTAGAGCTGTAAAACAATGTGTCCATATGTTACTGGAACATATGCAACAGAGATGCAGTATAAAACAATGTACTAAGTATGCAAAGTCATCATACAAAGTAGAAAAGTCATGTAAAACAATGTACTAAGTATGCAAAGTCATCATACAAAGCATAGAACACCATGAAATCATGTACTATAAATGTACTAATGAACATAGCAAGTATATGATGTGAAAACAGGAAAGCATAAAAGTAACAAGTAGGCACATGTGTTTCACCCCAAAACAGTTTGGAAAACAGTAAAAGAGGGGTCTATGTACTCACTTGAGATTGCTCAGAAGTCCTAGGATAACCACCAAGCAAAGCTAGAGATCACGGAAATCAAACGGCACCTACTATAGGTAACTACATTAATAAACCGGACCTAAATCGGAAGATCGGGTAGCATTAGGGTTTGTAAACCAAACGAGTGTAGAGACTCGTGTCATTTGGTTTAACAAAGCCTATATACTAAATGAAACTTAACCTAATTGTTTACGACCCATTACGACCCGTTTAGGTAGCTTATGCTACTTTAACGCGTCGTTCGCGTGAAACGCGTTCGGACCGCCTAACTAGCCCTATGACAAGTGTTATATGCCTAAACATGTTACATAATCAGTTATGTGACAAAGGTTTAGGTTACATATGCTTAATTACCAATTATTCATGAAAAGGGTATTCTGGTAATTTACCTAAGGCATATAAACTACTTATCATACAACTACTTAAACGATGTGACCATAGGGTATAACCTCGGAAGGTTATTCCCTACCTACTATGGTCACCTAATGTGTTTGGTCGGATCCTAATGATCGACCAAATGGGTCGGGTTCGAAGGTATAGGCGATTTATTAGATCGCCTACCCTACGACCCTAGACAACGTGGTAATCAGTGGGCATAGTCCCAAGGGACTATGACCAACGTGATTACACTCACGTTGCGAAGTTCAAACGAACTTCGCATTGACCATTACTGGTCAACGCTGAAAGTCAAACAAAGTTTGACTTTCTGACTCGAAAAGCAGTAAAATAAGGAAAAGAACGAAAGAATACTTACTAAGGGTCCCCGAATGCTAAACTCGATTCAAAAATCTCAGGTATGAAACAAATGTTTCAACTTAGAGTTTCTCAAATCAAGTTTCTTGTAAGTTTAGCAATGGGGGTGTTGGGGTATTTATAGGAATACCCGAACCGTTAAGATCGCTTGTCGAATATCGTGCCTTAATCGTATCCGTACAAGTGTTGGAAGGTTATGGTGCCTAAAATTCCATCCTTATCCGCTGACTAAGCAAGTTTAGAATGTGTGGTTGTGAATTAAACAACGGCTAATACATCGAATCTGGTCCCGAATGCGAAAAACTGAGTTTCTGCATGTTTTCTGCCCAGAATAGGCAGTCGCGTAGCGTGACTGGTAAAGCCTATAGGGCTCGCGCTACGCTAGCATGCACCAGCTTCAGAAAAGTTTCAAAATTGACAGTTTTGGTCCCTGTGGTGTTTTAAGGCCTTTTTCGATGCGTTTGAACCCCGTTAACCTCATTTCAAGGCTCTAAAATAAAGTTAAAGTATAGGGAACTCAAAACATGCTCAAAAATATCTCAGATGTCGGTTCGTTTGGCCGTACGATCGCGATGTTCGCTTAATTACGACGGAATGCGCATAAGCGCGAAAAACGATCCAAATGACGCGACGAATGGATTTTTCTTATGGCGAACACTAAAATATAATGTAGTCATGCTTACATAAATTTTTGGATGTCCAGATGTATTCAGAACGTAAGTTATGCGCGAAAATGCAAACTTGTGCACTTTTTGACACTTTTAGTCCCTGAATGACCCAAAAGTTTGTTTTAGCATACCGAACCCCTCAAAGCCTATTTCTAAGCTATGTAAAGGATATTTATGGTATGTTTAACTTATGGTCATGTTCCGGAAGGTCTGTTACAGTTCAAATTGGCATACTTTCGCAGTTTGTCAACTTTAGTCCCTGTAAGCGATTAAACTTTGATTTCACCCCACCAAACCTTCCAAAACTTATATCTAAGTTATGTAAAGGTTATTTAAGGTATTTTAAGCCTATGTCACTTTTCCGGAGTGTTTGTTGCATTAAACTGGTTATATTTACGCATCGGTGCGCGTATAACCTTCCAGAAAGCGATTTAGAGTTTGGAATTGAACGAGAATTGATATGTGCAAATGATACACATAGTTTTACAAATCCCAATTATGAAATACAATATTTCATTGGTTCGGTATTTGTTTGATGGCCGTGAAGGCACAGGTGTTACAGAAATGGTAATACATACAAAGAAAATGTTCAATTATCAGGTGTTCTTAGGGTAAAAGAAGAGCTGATCAATCAACAACTGGATGAAATTGCTAAGTTGAAGCTAAGATTGAGAATGAACACATTCATTTGAAACTGAACAGTTACAACTCCGCAAGTTTTGTTCTTCAACATATAGTTCCTAAACGAATTGGAAAAAACAAAGCAGGCGAAGATGTATACTTTGATGGAACCGGGGTTGGATTTCATCAGGTTCCTCCGCCTGTTCTAAATAATTTTTCAAAGAAAAAATCAGGGTTGGTTAATGATGAAGAAGAAAGTGAAGTTAATCTTCCAGACACAATTGATGTTACATTTACCACATCATCTGATGAAGATAGTGTCCAATCTGAAGTTGTGAAAAGCATGGTTGAAAATGTTTTCAAGTCTGAAAGTGACACTACTGAGGATGATGAATGTTTTTTGGATAAATACATTCCAAAATCAAAATCCAATAACAACTTAAGTGATGAACCTAATCTTGTGATGTACAAGATGGCGGGATCTGATAAGTTGTATTCGGATCGTGATTTTCCTTTGGAGAATGTGAATGTGGACAAATTGAGAAATGTGTTCAAGTTGGTCGAAATTGATGTTTCTGAACTTGAAAATTTGAAACGTGCTGAAAGACAATTGAATTTTGAAAAAAGATAAATCTTACTATAAAAAACCTGTTGTACCGCCGCGTTTTTCTAACAACAATCAAAACAAATGGTCGGGTGGATATCGGGGTGTAAGAATTATCAAAGAATGAATTTTCAAAACAAAAGGTTTGCTAAGAAAAAGGTGTTTGTGAAAAGTTTGAGTTCTCATTCCGAGCAAGAGTCTGAGAGTTTTTCAAAATCAAATGAAGAGTTTTTTGAGGAAAAGGCCTCACAGCCTCAGACTGAAGGCAGAAGTCAGGTCGTTGATACTCGTATATGTTTTAAGTGTAATAAAGTTGGACACATTGCACGAAAGTGCACCAACTCAAAGTCTAAGTCTGAAGTTGTTGAGAGTCAGAAAAAGAAAGCTGATACAAAAGGCAAAGCACCTATGGTTGTTAAGAAGAAGATTTTGAAAAATGAAAACACTAAGATCAAAACTGAACCGGTAAAGAATGTGGTAACTAAAACCGACAAATTTTACAAACGGGTTGCTTCGTCTCAACAAGCATGGAAACCAAAATCAGTTGAAAAGAAACCAAGTTCTTCAAAACCAAAGGTTTCTGAGAAAGAAAAACAATCGTCTTCTACCATTCCGGTAAAGATGAATGTTCCTGTGGATTATTATGAGAAACTTGAAGATCAAAAGTATACTACTTCTGAAAAGAAGTATGTACCAAAGACAGACCAATCATCTGGTCAACCTTCGAAAAATGATTTCTTTTTATATAAAGTGGTTGAGATTGGATCTGAGGAGAGCTTAAAGATGAATGACAAGAATTTCCGCCACTTTACACTGTTAAATCTCACATCAAAGTCAACCTACCTGAGTCAAAAGAGGCTTGGGTAGCATCAAAATCTAAATAAAAGTTTGTGATATGTGCAGGAGCTTCCAAGATCTGTTTCACGTTGGATTATGGATAGTGGAGCTACTCGGCATATAACGGGGAAGAAGACCCTATTGTACGATGTTCGAGGGTTTAATGGAGGTTATGTGGGATTTGCGGGTAATCAAGGTGGTCGAATAGTTGGTGAAGGAACTTTATCAAATGGAATTGTCACGTTTGAAAGAGTTAACTACATCGCCGAACTTGAAAACAATCTTCTGAGTATCTCTCAGATTTGTGATCGTATGTATACAACGCACTTTACAGACAAAGAATGTTTGATCTTGAAACCAGGATTTGTTGTTCCCGAAGAGTGGGTTATCATGAGAGCACCCAGAGTCAATGATCTGTACGTGTTGTACATGAGTGTAGCAACTACTACCACGGGTCAGGCTCACTGTTTTATGTCAAGAGCAACGGAAAAAGAGTCACAGTTATGGCATCGAAAGATGGGCCATATTCACCTGAGGAAAATGAATCACCAGGTGCATAACAACTTAGTTATTGGTGTTCATGTGAAAGGTTTTCATCTGGAAGGGGAGTGCATTAGCTGCAAAAAAGGCAAGCAAAAGAAGAAATCACATCCTCAAAAGAAAGTCAACTCAGTCTCAAGACCATTAGAGAGACTCCGTATGGATCTATTTGGTTCTGTAAATGTCAAAAGTATAACTGGATATCTTTACTGTCTAGTAGTAACAGATGATTATTCAAGATTTTCATGGGTATCATTTTTAAAGACTAAAGATGAGACGTTTGAAAGTTTGATGGCGTTGTTCAGAAAAATTGAAAACTTGTATCAAACTCGAACCAGAAGAATCAGGAGTGACAACGGTACAGAGTTCAAGAACAATAAGATGGAAGAGTAATGTGATGAGAGAGGTATATTGCAAGAATTTAGTGCTCCTTACACTCCACAACAAAATGGAGTAGCTGAAAGAAAGAACAGGACGCTAATAGAAACGGCTAGGACGATGCTTGCTGATTCAAAATTACCAGTCAACTTTTGGACAGAAGCAGTATCAGCCGCTTGCTATACACTCAACCGGGTTCTCACAGTGAAGAAATTCAATAAGACGTGTTTCGAGCTGATCAACAACCGCAAACCAAACCTGAAGTATCTGGAACCGTTTGGGTCTCCTTGTACAGTTCTAGAACCTTTTGGAAAGTTTGGTGCAAAGAGCATTGAAGGAATTTTTGTGGGTTACTCAAGTCCATTAAAGCGAGTCTTTGTTCCAAGTTTGAAGCGGATTATTGAAGCACATAATGTTGAGTGTCAAGGTTATACCATGCCACCGTAGAATCCAGGCGACTCATGGCATTTTAACTACGATACTCTGTGGGATTCGTTTGACATGGAAGAAGAAGAACCAGAGTTCTTTGATGAGTTGGATATTCTAAGAGAGTATGAGTCATCACAAGAAAGGTTTCCAGCCGAGTATACTAGAAGTCGACGGCAAACTTCAAATGATGATGAAGCCGGTCCAAGTAATGCTGGAGAACATGATGATGTTCAACAATCTTCAGAACAAGAACAAGCTCCTGATAATCAGACGACAGTCAATGATAATCAAGAATCTGATTTTAGACCTATATTTGATCGTGGTGATTCAGATTCTGAGGGGGAGCAGATCCAGATTTCAAGTCAAACAATTCCAGTCAGTGAACAAGGTGCAAATCAGAATGTCACAAATTTGGAAGGCGAGGTAGATGTTCCAGGCGAAGTGATGCCGAAAACTCTTTTGTACCATCCAGAAGAGTTGATTATTGGAGAATTACAATCAGGCGTTCGCACTAGAAGACAAATTGACCAAGGCCTTACTTGTTTTTATTCTACAGTTGCACCGTTTCAAACTGAGTTTTATTTCGCAGATTGAACCGCGAACATACAAGGAAGCACTAACTGAAGATTCTTGGGTCAACGCGATGCAAGAGGAGCTGAGTCAGTTTGAGAAGTTAGGAGTGTGGAAATTGGTAGACTTGCCTGATGGTCACAGGAAGATAAACACCAAGTGGGTGTTCAAGTATAAGAGAGACGATAGAGGGGTTATTATTCGTAACAAAGCTCGACTCGTAGTCCAGGGCTTTAGTCAGCAGGAGGGTATAGATTTCACTGAAGTATATGTCCAGTTGCTAGACTTGAAGCGATCAGAATCTTCCTAGCATTTGCATCTTGGAAAATTTTCAAAGTTTATCAGCTAGATGTTAAATCGGCATTTCTCTATGGGAAGGTAAAAGAGGAGGTATATGTCGGACAGCCACCGGGCTTCACCGATCCAATCCACAAAGATAAGGTTTATTTACTGGATAAAGCACTATATGGTTTACACCAGGCCCCGAGAGCTTGGTACGAGACATTGTCTCAACATTTGCTAGCCAACAGCTTCATTCGTGGAAAAGTGGATGCCACTCTCTTCACCAAAGAGGTCGACGGACATCTTCTGATAGTTCAAATATATGTGGACGACATCATATTTGGGTCTACAAATGAAAATTTGTGCAAATATTTTGAAAGAGTTATGAAGCAAAAATTTGAAATGTCATCGATGGGTGAGATGAAATTCTTCTTGGGACTTCAGTTTGATCTACTGCCCAAGGGAATATTCATACATCAAACGAAGTATGTTCATGATATCTTAGAGAAATTTGGGATGTCAGGTTCTACTCTAGCTTCAACCCCATTAGCGACGAATCATGGGATAAATCCAGATCTCACCGGAGAGAAGGTAGATGAAACGTTATATCGTTCCATGATCGGATCGCTGATGTACTTAACTGCTTCAAGACCCGATATTATGTATCCAACCTACCTCGCAGCAAGATTTCAATCTAACCCGAGAGCTTCGCATATGGTGATTGTGAAAAGGATATTACGCTACCTGAAAGGAACTCCATCATTGGGGTTGTGGTATCCAAGAGAAGGCAATTTCACGCTCGAAGGGTATTCCGATTCCGATTTCGGATGCTGTAAAGTTAACGCTAGATCAACAAAAGCGGGGTGCCAGTTTTTCGGACCACGATTGGTTACCTGGCAATGCAAGAAGCAGACCTCTATAGCTTTGTCTACATGTGAGGCTGAGTATGTATCTGCTAGCAGTTGCTGCTCTCAGATCTTGTGGATCCAGCAACAGATGCGCGACTACGGTTTGCAATTTCTTAACACCCCTATCTTTGTTGATAATGAGGCAGCGATAAACATTTCTAAAAATCATGTTCATCATGCTAAAACAAAACACATTGAAATTCGTCATCACTTCATCCGAGACTATTTCAAGAAGAAGTTGATACGAATTGAGAAAATCCACACTGACGAACAAAAAGGTGATTTACATACCAAAGCGTTTGACAAAACTCGTTTTCAATATTTTCTAAAATTGAACGGTATGAAGCTTTTATCGGTGTCGGAATAGATTCTTGGCGTTGATGAAGGTACTACTGTAGATGATGTTGAGAAGCAATCTGCAATAGTTTGTCGATTTTTTACTTGTTTTGGTATTTAGGGGGAGTATAGGGTAATATTTTCAGAAAATACAAAAACAGTAAAAATTTCAAAAATCCAAAAACATGTGATATTTCAAAATACAACAACTATAGAAAATGGAAAAGAGCTTGTGTAAAAGGGGAAAATGATAGTACATTGGCTTGACAGTCACAGTATGCTAAAGATATGTAAAGTTTAAAAGAGTTAAGTAGTCTCACTGATGATATGCCAATAGGTTTTTACACGTTTAGTAGGTTTGTTCGGGATATAAACCTAAATCTTTACTTACTTATTTCGTGGGAAACACTACTTGGATATATAGGTAACCCCTGAAATTTCGTTTGAAAGATCCCTCTTTCTGAGATACTAGGTCTTTATACTCAGTGATATCTGGGGTATTATCCCGGGACTTCTGATATTGCGGAAGAAATGGCCTAGTCCCCGTATAATACTTTACCGCTTGCTTGAAATATAGCACCACCCTCAGCATAAAAAATGATGAAACATTGAAAAATGTTAATCATGTGCTGTTGAATAAAAGATCCTCTAAAGGGGACACACCTAAAGTCGAAGCCGTCATCTCTCTGATTTTTCGGAAGCAATAGCCTGAGCTCTCACGGCCCTCGCAATTTAACCCCTTACAGATATCATCTGTGGTATATTCACCTGTAGGATTGAATATTGGGTTCTGGATACGGAAGTAAATTCAAGAGGTGGGACACATGAATGACTTTAAGTTCTTAATACACCTAATTCGTATCCTGGACAGATTGAAAATTGTGTGAGAATTTAAGTGGATCAGTATATCGACAATCTAAGCGAATTGTTTAATTCTGAGTATGTAATCAAAGCTTAACGGTACTTGTGACTTGTCGAATAGCTGATATGATTCTCTAACACGCTCACCAAAATATGTTTGTAAATAGTTTACATTTACTGCATTTTATTTCTGTATTTCATTTCTAGTTTAGAAACTTTATTCAAAATCCAAAAAGATTTTACATTTCTGCTTTATTTTCTGACAAACCAAAGTGGAAAGCTGATCTTCAGATTCGCAGTTTGAAGCAGATGTAGGAAGTTTCTGAGCTGGAAGATGAGTTAGGAGCTTAACATGTTAAACTTGTGAAATTGAAAAGTTAAAACAAGTTCATTAAATTGAGACTTGTAAATTTCAGAAAATTGTTTGAACTAGTTTGTACAAAATGTCAGTGTGATTTGTCTCAGGTTAACCAAGGTCATTAAGTTGGACTTGGTAGAAAAATTAAGTACTTAGGGTCATTAATTTGAACCTGGATACTTAAGTGGTTTTTTAAATTCTGAAAAAACCAACAAATGAAGTAAAATGGTGAGTTTGGATTGAAATTGTCATAATCATAAATTTTATGTTTAGAAAGAGTTTGTGCAGATAATAGGTTTGAATTTATGAAAGTAGCTAAGCAAAATCCCAGCTAATTGATAGGGGGAGTCTGAAATCTTAAAAGTCAGATACAGTTCCTGGATCTACATTCAAGGGGGAGTTTGAAGGTTGTTAAAGATTTAGTTTATGTGATTCACGCGTTGATAGAAGAAGAGAAGAATTAAAGGATGCTTACATTGTTAGACAAATTGGAAAGAGATCAAGACTAAAGATTCGACGTCAAAGACTTCGTCAACATCCAAGGGGGAGTCTGTTGCTGCATAAATGTCTGTTAACTTTGTCTTTATCGAGTCTTATGTCTAGATATGATAAACTAGCACACAATAGATTAGAAATTAGGGTTTATATGTGATAGGTTAATTTCAAACGTAATTAACATGTGTAATTTTGCTTGAAATGGCTTTGACCATTTCACACGAAATTAAACTTTGTGATTTCGCTTGAAATGGTCATTGTCACTTTCAAGCGAAATTAGCTTTACTATAAATAGGTGTGTTGCTAGTTCATTTGTAACTTTGCTGATTCAGAGCCGAGGTGTTGCCAGTTTGTCAAACGATCTTTAAAAGCTTTGGAATCATTAATAAGAAGATAATTAAGAGGAATCAAGCTGTTACATGTCTATTTCTCTGATTCCGCCTTTGAAATAGATCACAAACTCTTCTGATTAACTTGTTAGGGTCACACAACGATCCAACAGATTTAGCAAAGGTTTGGTGTAATAACACACGAAATTCTTTAGATCTGAGCTAGATCTTAGCTGGAATGACATCACACAACTGTTTGCATAAACCGCCATGATGACGTCACCCTCAAGAGCTCAAATCTTAGAGATTTCACGGTGAAAAGTGTGATTTCAAAGAAGAATCATGTAGAGGATAGTGTATAGATCAAATGTGTACAAGAATCTAGTGTAAAACATACCGAAATCGCCGAGAAATGGAAGAAAAGTGAGAGAGCGTGCGTCTGGTCGAAGGAGGCTGTCACATCAGTGAAGAATGATTGTGACAGGTCCTATTTATAGTGCCAAAGTAGAGATAAGGCGGTGTGACAGTGGATCGGATGGCAGTTCGATCGAGTGGCCCTCCGATCGGATTGCCATTCGGTCAATCCCATCTTTTCCACTTTCCGCCTTTGGTTCGTTTTGCGAGTTAGTTTAAGCGTTGCTGTCACACCCCCAAAATCCACACACGGAGTATCACCGCTTGGAGGCGTGACTGACCAGGATCAAGCCACCAATCATATTGAACAACGTAATTTAATAAATAAAACCAACCACAATATAATTGGTGTCTAAAAGAAAGTAACCACTTTAAGTTAACAGCGGAAGCATATAGAGTAAAACCCAATCATAAGTAATAAGTTCTTAGGTTTAAATGTTTAACATGGAACTCAACAGTCCATGTCCCACAACGATCACTCCTCCCTGTGCAAGCTCCATAAGTACCTAACGACCTGCAAGGCATGTAACAACGAGTCAACAACAAAGTTGAGCGAGTTCACAGTTGGTTGTTTAGTTTTACCAGTTTGTTTTGAAAACCATAAGTTTCTTCGTATACCATGAGTTAACCAGTATCGTTATTTCCCAATCCATATCCATAACCAGTGGGGGCTTCCCCATGTGAACCACTAGACCGTTAACATATCGACCACTTATGAATAATAGTTGTGCCCTACGTCAGTGTCTATCATCATTGACAGTTTGCCATGATCCATTAGTACACACCCGTTCAAACGACACGGTGTGAGGTTTGTCAAACCTAATAGTGCTATTAACTAATGACTCGCTCGCCATCGGCCTTGGCGATTAAGTCGATATAAAATGAGGGACTTACGTGATAGAGTTTTGGCTAGTAGTTTAAGGTTGTTGTCCTACCTAAGGAGGACGAACGTACATATTCTACCCATGGAGGATGGCCATACATATCCTACCCAAGGAGAATATGTAGGTTCCGTTTTAATTCTTTAACCCATTCCCAACCACCGGGAATCCCATGCCTTAGAAAGTGTGTGAACTTACCTTGGTTTGCTCGGCAGATACACAAAATGGTCACTTGAGCTATATGTGGTCAACCACGTCCTAACATGGTTACCGTACAAGTCAGGTCTAGGTTCAAGTAGTAAACGTAAGCTTACACAGAATTAACAAGTCAAGAACACGTAATGATCCTAGTAAGCACGTGGAACATGTTAAGCAAATCAGTTAAATACATAAAGCCCAAACTTGTGCGATTAGGATATATTGGGCTGAAGTAACAGTGCAAGCCCAATAGCATCTTGTGCGGTTGGGTAGTTGAAACCCAAACAACTACCCGGCCCAACATGTTGTGCGATCCAAATAACACCCGACCAAAACAAATAGAAAACCCAATCATACATACACGGCCCAAATGATAACAAACATTGATCTTGTGCGGTCCGGATGGACTTGTGCGATCCAGTTGGGTTGTGCGACTGGGTATTGTGCTTTAAGGCCCAACAACATAATAAAGTCAAAACTGTGTGTGTGGCCCAAGACTTGTGCGATCGGCACTGCCTTGTGCGATCCACACGTCTTTTGCGATCATGCATTCCTAAGTTGTACTGTGAGCTCTAAATAGTTGCACCAAGCTTGTACGATGCACCTTGTGCGATCAGATCAGGTCTTGTGTGACCTGATCTTGTGCGACCGACAAACTTGTGCGATTGGTTAAGTGATTCTCCTAAAATCATGCAATCAGTTACAACAATTTGACCAGTTTCTTGTTTTACAATTATTCGATCAATTAGCACTAACAGTTTCCAAACAAAACAATAATCGATCAACAAGGGTTTTTAACATCAATTTCCTATGAACCCTAGACATGTTCAAAACATAACATCAACTAGATTAACACTACTTGTGTTCTTGATTACTAGCATCCATCCTAATCATGATAAAAAAACCCATCATTCGAACATGAATGCATCATAGCCGAGTATCATGCTTTCAGTTTTTAATTATCATTCAAACATAGCATCATCAACCCTATATTGATCCGTATATCTACACATGAGCGCCGATTATATGAACACGAAACCCTAACAGTTTACATCACAATCAATCGCATATCATCCCTAAACCATCATGTAAAACATATAGATCACAACATCATGCAACATACAATCAGTAGTTAAAACACTAACCGGTTAGAGAAGAGAGCAAGGATTGATCCGAACACAAAAGCTTCGGTGGAGAGGGGTGTGTTGCCGTCGGCTTTGAGAGGGAGAAAGAGAGCGAGTAGGGTTTGGTGTGTTTTGAGTGTTTGCAAATTATGAGAAACAAAACCCCAATGATAGGTGTTTGTTTGCGTATAACAGGGAGTGGGCCGAACCCTTTACATGGGCTGCCCTTTGATTCGATTACAAAAGAGTGTGGGCCCGGAGTGGTAAGGAACCAAAGCCCAAAGGCTTGTGCGATCGGCCAAATGTTGAGCGGTTAAGTTGAGTTGTGCGACGACATTATATATACAATACACACACAATCATATAACATATGTTACGTAATCCACATGACGCAATATCATAACATTCCATTAAATCAATAAATCAGATAATCACATAAGGTTCACATACGTTACATTAAACACAAGGATAGGTTCTGAAATACGAGTTTTTACATTGTCCCCAAGTTAAAAGAAATTTCGTCCCGAAATTTAGCACATACTCACTGAGGAAGCTAGTTAGGTTGCATGGTTTCCTGGTTTTCCTGGGGTGTCACATCCTTCCCCAGTTGGTTTGGAATTTCGTCCCGAAATTCCGCAGTAGCTTCGACCTCAGTAGTGGTTTCGTTCTGCTCGAACAACTAGGGATACTTGTGTTTCATTTGGTCTTCTCGTTCCCAGGTCAACTCTGGGCCATGACGAGAGTTCCAACGAACTCGAACAAGAGGTATTCTGGTACGCTTGAGAATCTTAACCTCTCGGTCTGTAATCTCTACAGGTTCTTCGATGAATCGCAACTGCTCGTCGATAGTGAGCTCCTTAAGAGGAACTATGAGGGTCTCATCTGACAGACACTTCTTCAGATTGGACACGCGGAAAACGTTGTGAACTCCACTGAGTTCTGCTGGTAGGTTCAGTTTGTACGCCACTTTGCCTATTTTCTCTATGATTTCAAAAGGTCCGACGTATCGTGGGTTGAGTTTGCCTCGCATGCCAAAATGAACTACACCTTTCCAAGGTGAGACTTTTAGTAGCACTCGATCCCCAACCTGGAACTCGGGTGGTTTCCTGCGCTTATCGGTGTAGCTTTTCTGACGTCGCGAGCTGCCGCCATTCGTTGCCGTATCTGAGCAATCTTCTCATTCGTGTCTACCACAAGTTCTGGGCCTGTGATTTGACTATCACCAACCTCTGCCCAACAAAGAGGTGATCGGCATTTACGTCCGTACAATGCCTCAAACGGAGCGGCCTGGATACTGGTGTGGTAGCTGTTATTATACGAAAATTCCACTAAGGGGAGATGCTTTTCCCAGCCGTTACCAAAGTCGATTACACATGCCCTAAGCATGTCTTCAAGAGTTTGGATGGTGCGTTCAGACTGCCCATCCGTTTGCGGATGATATGTTGTGCTCATGTCTAAACGAGAGCCGAAGGACTTGTGCATTGCTTGCCACAGTTCAGAGGTAAAACGCGCATCACGATCCGATATGATAGAGGTTGGCACTCCGTGCCTTGATACTACTTCCTTTAGGTAGATGTCTGCTAGAGTAGAAAACTTGTCCGTTTCCTTGATAGCCAGAAAGTGTGCAGACTTGGTCAATCGATCCACGATCACCCAAATGGTATCATTTCCACGTTGAGATCTAGGCAGGCCAGTAACAAAATCCATGGAAATTTGCTCCCATTTCCATGTCAGGATCTCTGGTTGTTGGAGCAGGCCTGATGGTTTCTGATACTCGATCTTGACTCTCGCACAAGTCAAGCATTTGCTGACGTAGGTTGCTATGTTTGCTTTCATGCTAGGCCAACAATAGGTAGTCTTTAAGTCGTGGTACATCTTATCCGAACCAGGATGTACTGAGTAACGAGACTTGTGCGCTTCATCCATCACAAGCTCGCGTAAGTTTCCATAAAGTGGAACCCAGATGCGCCCTGTTACGTAGTAAGCGCCGTCTTCTTTTTGTTCTAATCGTTTCCTTGTTCCTCGTAAGGATTCAGCCCTGATGTTTTCTGCTTTCAATGCTTCAACCTGAGTATCTCATATCTGAGTAGGAATACTAGATTGGATGGTAAGTTGTAACGCTCGCACGCGCTTAGGCGTAGTATCCTTTCGACTGAGGGCGTCGGCCACAACATTGGCTTTGCCCGGATGGTACTTGATCGCGCATTCGTAATCATTCAAGAGCTTGACCCATCGACGCTGTCGCATGTTTAACTCCTTTTGCTTGAAGATATGCTCGAGACTCCTGTGATCGGTGTAAATGGTGCACTTGGTACCGTACAGGTAATGTCTCCATATCTTAAGAGCAAAAACCACTGCTCCCAACTCCAAGTCATGCGTAGTGTAGTTCCTTTCATGAACTTTGAGTTGACGTGACGCGTAAGCAATGACCTTGTCACGTTGCATCAACACGAAACCAAGTCCTTGGATGGATGCATCGCAATATACCACAAAATCATCTGTGCCTTCAGGCAATGAGTGGATAGGTGCACTACAAAGTCTATCCTTTAGGTGCTGAAACACAATTTCCTGTACATCACCCCAACGATAGGTGACACAATTTCCTGTAAGAGGTTGCGCAATTTTGGAGAAATCCTTGATAAACCTTCTGTAGTAGCCCGCCAATCCCAAGAATTGGCGGATTTCTGTTGGTGTACGGGGTGCATGCCAGTTCCTGATCGAGTCGACCTTGGATGGATCAACATGAATCCCATCCTTGTTTACCACGTGGCCTAGGAAATGGACTTCACGAAGCCAGAAGTCACATTTCGAAAACTTAGGATAAAGCTGTTCTGCCCGAAGGAGTTCTAGGATGAGTCGCAGATGACGCTCGTGTTCCTCCTGACTCTTAGAATAGATCAGGATGTCGTCGATGAAAACAATGACGAACTTATCCAGGTAAGGTTTGCACACTCGGTTCATAAGGTCCATGAAGACCGCAGGTGCGTTTGTCAGCCCAAAAGGCATGACCAAAAACTCGTAGTGTCCATAACGAGTTCTAAAGGCTGTTTTGGAGACGTCCTCTTCTCGGACTCTTAGCTGGTGATATCCCGATCTTAGATCGATCTTTGAGTAGAAGCTCGACCCTTGCAGCTGGTCGAATAGGTCATCAATATGTGGAAGAGGATAGCGATTCTTCACGGTCACTTTGTTGAGTTCACGGTAGTCAATACACATTCTGAAGGTACCGTCTTTCTTCTTCATGAATAACACTGGAGCTCCCCGGGGCGAATAGCTAGGACGAATGAAACCCTTGTCCAAGAGTTCTTGTAGTTGCGTAGATAGTTCTTCCAATTCAGATGGAGCTAGACGATAGGGTGCTCGAGCAATGGGCGCTGCTCCAGGAGCTAGCTCGATTTGAAATTCGACTTGTCGATGAGGCGGAAGACCAGGTAATTCCTCAGGAAATACCTCTGGAAAGTCGCGTACAATCGGAAAATCTTCTATCTTCTTCTCTTTCTTCGAGGTGTCGGTAACATGGGCTAAAATAGCAGTGTGGCCCTTTCGCAAACACTTCTGGGCCTTAAGGAAAGAGATGATGACCACAACAGCACCACTCTTGTCGCCTTGAACTACTAAAGGTTCTTCACCAGAACGAGGAATACGGACGATCTTCTCCTTGCAAAGGTTCTCTGCTCGATGTTGAGATAACCAATCCATCCCAATAACGACGTCGAAACTACCAAGTACGATAGGTATAAGGTCGATAGAGAAGGTCTGACCAGCTAAGACGAGATTACAACCCTTAACTATGTGCGTGACCTCTAAACTTTTACCATTAGCTAGTTCTACAATGTGCTTGGTGTTCAAAAGTGTTGAAGTACGTTTAAGCATCTGACTAACTTTTAAAGACACATAGCTAGTATCGGCACCCGAATCAAATGAAACAGTAACATAAAAGTCATCCAGAAGAAACTTACCCATCACAATGTTGGGATCGTTCCTTGCGTCACCCTGACCCAGCACGAAAACACGTCCCCTGGCACCAATGCCATCATTGTTACCCCCGTTATTGTTCCCGTTCCCTTGATTATTGTTGTTCTGATTTTGGTTCAACTGGGGGCAGTTCCTCTTGAAGTGACCTTCAGCACCACACTGCTGTTGTTGCGGTTGATTCTGTGGAGCTGGTGGCTGTTGTTGATGATTCTGATTTGCAGGTCATGCGCCACTGCAATCCTTTGCTTCATGACCAAACTTGTTACACCTCAGACAACGACCCTTGTTGCACTGCCCACTATGATGCTTGTTGCATCGGTTGCACTTGGGGTGGTTCCCTCGGTATCCACCCTACCCTTGACTACCAGAAGATTGCTGACCAGGACTCTGGTAGTCATCAGTCTTTCGCTGCTGAGACTGAGTTGATGTTGAACCCTTGCTTGAGACTCCATCCAATTTGCGCTTGTTGTCGCTGGGGGCATCAGAAGTAGTAGTAGCAGTGGTAGCACCAATACGCTTGGGCAGCGTGTTCTGCTCGACCGCCTGATCAGTGAGACGATGAGCCAAACGAATAACTTGCTGGATAGTGGCGAGGTTTGCTACAGTCACATGGCTCTGGATCTCTGGCACTAAGCCTTTAAGGTACAGCTCGATACGTTTAATAGGAAGATCCACCATAGTAGGACACAAGATAGCTAGCTCGTTCGATCTTTTGGTGCACGCTTCAATTTCTAACCCCGTCATCTTTAAGTTGAAGAACTCTACTTCCACCTTGTGGATGTCATCACGATTAAAGTACTCTTCCTTGATCAATTCCTTGAATTCGTTCCATGGGGTGGCATTAGCAGCAACCAACCCCAGCATCTGAACCTGGGCGTTCCACCATGTGAGCGCTACACCTTCGAGAGTACTAGTAGCATACTTCACCCTGCGAGCCTCAGGGCATTCACACATCTCGAAAACAGATTCGAGCTTCTCGAACCAGTGGAGGAGGGCTACAGCTCGTTCAGTGCCGCTGAAAGTAGTAGGTCAGCAGTCCATAAAAGTTTTGAAAGTACACACAGGAGGCTGAGCATGTTGACCTCCTGCCTGAGCGGCTGCGAGCGCTGCAACAACTTGCTCATTGATTAAAGCCGTCAGCTGGGCTTGAGTTAGGTTGATACGTCCACTCATGATCTTCACAATAAAGAGAGAACGAGTGAGAAAAGTTTCGCGTAAGTGCGATGACAGAAGAGAGTAGGGACACATGCGTTTCAAACAATAGTTGCTACATTTATCTAAACATACCATGAACAATGTACTATGTAACTAACAGGTAGGTAACATAAACCATATCACCTAGAATGTTGACTTTTGCACATGGAGCGAAGCGTCGTTGTGGATCGTTGAGCACTGTACAGGTTATAGTCTGCTTTTATCAAAAAGCTCCTCCCTTTTTAAAACCAAGTTCGCTATAACCAATGGCTCTGATACCAATCTGTCACACCCCCAAAATCCACACGCGGAGTATCACCACTTGGAGGTGTGACTGACCAGGATCAAGCCACCAATCATATTGAACAACGTAATTTAATAAATAAAACCAACCACAATATAATTGGTGTCCAAAAGAAAGTAACCACTTTAAGTTAACAGCGGAAGCATATAGAGTAAAACCCAAACATAAGTAATAATTTCATAGGTTTAAATGTTTAACATGGAACTCAACAGTCCATGCCCCACAATGATCACTCCTCCCTGTGCAAGCTCCATAAGTACCTAACGACCAGCAAGGCATGTAACAACGAGTCAACAACAAAGTTGAGCGAGTTCATAGTTGGTTGTTTAGTTTTACCAGTTTGTTTCGAAAACCATAAGTTGCTTCGTATACCACGAGTTATCCAGTATCGTTATTTCCCAATCCATATCCACAACCAGTGGGGGCTTCCCCATGTGAACCACTAGACCATTAACAAATCGACCACTGACGAACAATAGTTGTGCCCTACGTCAATGTCTATCATCATTGACAGTTTGCCATGATCCATTAGTACACGCCCGTTCGAACGACACGGTGTGAGGTTTGTCAAACCTAGTAGCGCTATTAACTAATGACCCGCTCGCCATCGGCCTCGGCGATTAAGTCGATATAAAATGAGGGACTTACGTGATAGAGTTTTGGCCAGTAGTTTAAGGTTGTTGTCCTACCCAAGGAGGATGAACGTACGTATTCTACCCAAGGAGAATACGCAGGATTAATATTGGCATCCTACCCATGGAGGATGGCCGTACATATCCTACCCAAGGAGAATATGTAGGTTCTGTTTTAATTCTTTAACCCATTCCCAACCACCGGGAATCCCATGCCTTAGAAAGTGTGTGAACTCACCTTGGTTTGCTCGGCAGATACACAAAATGGTCACTTGAGCTATATGTGGTCAACCACGTCCTAACATGGTTACCATACAAGTCAGGTCTAGGTTCAAGTAGTGCACGTAAGCTTACACAGAACTAACAAGTCAAGAACACGTAATGATCATGGTAAGCACGTGGAACATGTTAAGCAAATCAGTTAAATACATAAAGCCCAAACTTGTGCGATCAGGATGTATTGGGCTGAAGTAACAGTGTAAGCCCAAAAGCATCTTGTGCGGTTGGGTAGTTGAAACCCAAATAACTACCAGGCCCAACATGTTGTGCGATCAGCACAACCTTGTGCGATCCACAACATGTTGTGCGATCCAAATAACACCCGGCCCAAACAAATATAAAACCCAATCATACATACATGGCCCAAATAATAACAAACATTTATCTTGTGCGGTCCGGATGGACTTGTACTATCCAGTTGGGTTGTGCGACTGGGTATTGTGCTTTAAGGCCCAACAACATAATAAAGTCGAAACTGTGTGTGTGGCCCAAGACTTGTGCGATCGGCACTGCCTTGTACGATCCACACGTCTTGTGTGATCATGCATTCCTAAGTTGTACCGTGAGCTTTAAATAGTTGCACCAAGCTTGTGCGATGCACCTTGTGCGACCAGATCAGGTCTTGTGTGACCTGATCTTGTGCGACCAACAAACTTGGGCGATTGGTTAAGTGATTATCCTAAAATCATGCAATCAGTTACAACAATTTGAGCAGTTTCTTGTTTTACAATTATTCGATCAATTATCACTAACAGTTTCCAAACCAAACAATAATCGATCAACAAGGGTTTTTAACATCAATTTCCTATGAACCCTAGACATGTTTAAAACATAACATCAACTAGATTAACACTAGTTGTGTTCTTGATTACTAGCATGCATCCTAATCATGACAACTCAACCCATCATTCGAACATGAATGCATCATAGCCGAGTATCATGCTTTCAGTTTTTAATTATCATTCAAACATAGCATCATCAACCCTATATTGATTCGTATATCTACACATGAGCGTCGATTATATGAACACAAAACCCTAACAGTTTACGTCACAATCAATCGCATATCATCTCTAAACCATAATGTAAAACATATAGATCACAACATCATGCAACATACAATCAGTAGATAAAACACTAACCGGTTAGAGAAGAGAGCAAGGATTGATCCGAACACAAAAGCTTCGGTGGAGAGGGGTGTGTTGCCGTCGGCTTTGAGAGGGAGAAAGAGAGCGAGTAGGGTTTGGTGTGTTTTGAGGGTTTGCAAATTATGAGAAACAAAACCCCAATGATAGGTGTTTGTTTGAGTATAACAGGGAGTGGGCCGAACCCTTTACATGGGCTGCCCTTTGATTCGATTACAAAAGAATGTGGGCCGAGAGTGGTAAGGAACCAAAGCCCAAAGGCTTGTGCGATCGGCCAAGTGTTGTGCGGCTGAGTTGAGTTGTGCGACGGCATTATATATACAATACACACACAATCATATAACATATGTTACGCAATCCACATGACGCAATATCATAACATTCCATTAAATCAATATATCAGATAATCACACAAGGTTCACATACGTTACATTAAACACAAGGATAGGTTCTGAAATACGAGTTGTCACATTATCCCCAAGTTGAAAGAAATTTCGTCCCGAAATTTAGCACGTACTCACTGAGGAAGCTAGTTAGGTTGCATGGTTTCCTGGTTTTCCTGGGGTGTCACAGTTGCGTTGCGTATTAATGTGTAATAGTATCACATAACTAGATTATGTAATTAACACAAAGTTTCCAAGTTTCATAGTTTCCGCCAGTGACAAGTCTCCAGTCTCTCGTTCAACCAAGTCTCAAGTTGCAAGCGTCTCAAGAGTCAGGCACCAAGTATCAAGTATCAAGAATTAAGTCTCAAGAATCAAGCATCAAGTGTCAAGAATCAAGAATCTAGTTTCATAGTATTAAGAATCAGCGTCTAGAGTTAAGCATCAAGAGTCAAGCATCTAGAATAAAGTGTCAAGTCTCGTAGTATTATGAATCTAGTATTTAGAATCAAGCATCATAGCATTAAGATTCACAAGTATCAAAAGTGTCACGAGTCACATAGTTTAAGGGATAAAATTGACAATAGCTAAAAGTCTAGGGACGCAGGTGTTACAGTATCCCCTCCTTTAGGAGATTTCGTCCCCGAAATCTAAGAGGATAACTTTTCAAAAAGTTGCGGATACTTGGTCTTTATCTCACTCTCGAGCTCCCAAGTGAATTCAGCGCCATGCTTTCCTTCCCATCGAACCTTGACGATGGAAATCTTGTTGCGCCTTAATCGCTTGACGCCTCGATCCATGATTTCGACCGGTTTCTCCATGAAGTGTAAGGCTTCATTTATTTGCAAGTCCTCGAGGGGAACCTGCAGTGCCTCGTTTGCAAGGCATTTACGTAGATTAGATACGTGGAACACTGGATGCACATTGTTTAGTTCTGATGGCAGGTCGAGTCTGTACGCCACCTTGCCAATCCTTTCGAGTATCGATAAAGGACCCACATAGCTAGGAGCGAGCTTTCCCTTCTTACCAAAACGAACTACTCCCCTCCAGGTAGATACCTTGAGAAGAACCCGATCACCAATATCAAATTCCAGAGGCTTGCGCCTTTTATCAGCATAGCTCTTTTGTCTAATCCTAGCCTTGATCAAGTTATCACGGATTTGAAGAATCTTACCCGTTCTCTCTTGAATGATTTCAGGGCAAGTCAGTTGTTTGTCACCAACCTCATGCTAGTTGAGAGGAGATCGACACTTGCGACCAGGTAAGGCTTCGAAAGGATGCATCTGAATACTGGAATGATAGTTGTTGTTGTACGAGAACTCAATCAATGGTAAATATACATCCCAGTTACCACCAAAGTCGATGACACAATAACAGAGCATATCCTCTAGGGTTTGAATAGTACGCTCGGTCTGTCCATCAGTTTGAGGATGAAAGGTGTTGCTAAGATTCAAATGAGAACCCATAGCGGACTGAAAGGTTTGCCAAAGACGGGAAGTAAAATGACCATCACGGTCAGAGATTATGTCAAGAGGTATGCCCTGACGGCATATAATCTCATCAGTATAGACTCGAGCAAGTTTCTCCACTTTATAATCTTCACGAATAGGAAGAAAGCGAGCGGATTTGGTCAAACGGTCAATGATCACCCAGATACTATCATGACCAGTAGGTGTCCGGGGTAGTTTAGTAATAAAATCCAAGCGATGCTATCCCACTTCCAAACGGGGATTTCAAGTTGTTCTAAGAGTCCAGAAGGACGTTGATGCTCAACCTTAACCTTCGTGCAAGTAAGGCATTTAGATACATATGCAGCAATGTCCTTCTTCATACTAGGCCACCAATAAGTCACACGTAAATCATGGTACATCTTATCAGCGCCTGGATGAATAGAGTAACGGGATTTGTGAGCCTCGTTCATAATGAGCTCACAGAGGTTATCACGATCTGGCACCCAGATACGATTGAGATAGTATTGAAGTCCATCAGACTTAGTTTCGAGTTGATCCACAATAGCACCACGTATTTCCACAAATAGACTTCCTTCATTAGCTGACAAATACTGAGCTTCACGGATACAGGTATGAAGATCACTATAGATATGATAATAATGAATAGTATTAACGTGAGCCTTACGACTAAGAGCGTCGGCCACTATGTTTGCCTTGCCAGGATGGTAGCGAATTTCGCAGTCGTAGTCGTTAAGCGATTCCACCCAACGTCTTTGTCGCATGTTCAGTTCCTTTTGGTTAGAGATATGTTGAAGGCTTTTATGGTCAGTGAAAACCAGACACTTAGTACCATACAGGTAGTGTCGCCAGATCTTTAACGCAAACACAACTGCACCAAGCTCCAGGTCGTAAGTAGTATAGTTTTTCTCATGTATCTTGAGTTGACGAGAAGCATAAGCAATAACCTTGTCTCGCTGCATGAGCACACAGCGCAAGCCACGGTTCGAGGCATCACAATATACCACGAAATCGCCATTCCCATCGGGGAGAGTAAGAACAGGAGCGTTACACCAGAGGGTCTTAAGAGTCTGAAAGGATTCCTCTTGCTCGGGACCCCAAGCAAATGGTCTCTCTTTTTCAATCAACGAAGTGAGGGGAACAGCGATCTTAGAAAATTCTGAGATGAATCGGCGGTAATAACCCGCCAATCCTAGGAAGGAACGGATCTCAGATGCAGATTTAGGTGTACTGCAATTCTTCATGGCTTTGATTTTATAAGGGTCAACATGGATACCTTGCTTACTAACGACATGACCAAGAAATTGCACTTCGTCGATCCAAAACTCACACTTAGAAAATTTAGCATATAAGCGTTCACCACGTAGAAGTTCAAGCATGAAGTGTAAATGACGAGCATGATCCGCTATAGTTTTAGAATAAATGAGAATATCATCAATAAAGACTATCACAAAACGATCAAGATAAGATTTACAAACACGATTCATGAGGTCCATGAACACAGTGGGTGCGTTGGTCAAGCCAAAAGGCATAACCACAAACTCGTGGTGCCCATAACGAGTACGAAAAGGGGTTTTGGGTACATCATCTTCGAGAACACGAAGCTGATGATAACCAGAATGAAGGTCAATCTTCGAGAAACAGGACTCGCCTTGTAGTTGGTCAAATAGATCATCAATACGAGGGAGAGGGCAACGATTCTTAATGGTAAGCTTATTAAGGTCACGTGTTGGTGCATTTATGTCTATCAACTTTGTCTTGTATCGAGTCTTGTATTTAGATTGGATAAACCAGTGCTCAGAAGTCAAGAAATTAGGGTTTTTATGTTGAATGACCAGTTCACATGAAATGGACAAAGCCATTTCGTACGAAATGGCCAAGTGACCATTTCACACAAAATGACAATGTTCATTCCATGCGAAATGGCCATCACTATAAATACCTGAGCATGGTTTCTCATTTGTAACGTTGCGGATTTCAGAGCCAAGGTGCTGCCAAATTGTCAAGTGATCTGTATAGCTTTAAAATCAATAAACAAGTGAATCTAAGCGTGAATCAAGCTGTAATCAAGTCCGTATCATCGAATTCCGCCTTTGATTCGGATTAAAACTCTTCTGATCGACTCGTTTAGGTCGTACAACGATCCTACAAGTGGTATCAGAGCTCAGGAGGAAGAGTTCTTACCGATTCAGCTTGTTTTCACCGAAATTTCTGACTTCTACTCATTCTTCTTCATATTTTTCAAAATTAACTAAGATTTCACGGTTAAAATGTCTTGAGTTTCACATATTACATAAGAAATACAATTTTAACAAATCCTTGAAAGAATCAGACCTAAAATCGACCTAATTCTTGATCAATTTTGTGACAACTCGAGTTTCCAAGATTTCCATCTTCGCATTGATTGCACGTTAATTGTTTATGTTGTTTATTACACGACTTGTTTGTTTCACAACGCTTACATTTGTAAAACGTTAAATCGTATTGCGATGATATTTTATATTTGGGGTGCATATTATATTTGAGTATATGATAATAGTGTAATTTGTGTTAATTGGGATTGCATAGTTTATTAAGGATCTTTGGCCCAACACCCTCATATGAAAACACCCTCTCTGATGAAAACACACATGGTGTTTTCGTCCATAGATGGCTGGCGAAAACAGCAAATGGGCTTTGGGCCCAGTGGTGAATTATATATATATATATATTTATTTTATCACAATCTTTACGGAGAAGCTTTTCATTTGGCAAACCCTAATCACAACATTTCTCTCTTCTTTTGAAACCCGACGACTGCCTTGAACATATACATCACTCGGTTTGGTTGTCTCTTTGGTTTAGGTTAGTAATCGGCTATTGATGTTTGTTTGATCGAAATCACCATAGGTTGTTTATTTAACATTCTGTAATAACTGCTATCATGAGATATGTATGAGCATACGATTGAACATCGATTGTTTAACAAATGGGTTAAAATATCTGTTATTAACTGGTCTTCGTTAATCTCTGTGGTTAAGTGCATCGATTATAAGCTATTGATTTGGTGGGTTTGTAATGTGGGTATGAAGTTTAGAAACTGTTCTTGTTGCTGTTCTTGTTGAAAATCTTTTGTGTTGATGTTGATTCTTCTGATTGAACGATTGCTGGTTGAAATATGAGATAGGATTGCTGGGTATGCGTAACCTGCTGTTGTTGACAATAATGTGAACTGACGAAAACACTCGCCACAAATATAAATAGGACGAAATCACTTATGTGATTTCGGCCCAAACAGTGTTCGGCCCACATGTTTGACGAAATCCCAAAGGTATTTCGGCCCAAGAGTCCGGCCCAAATGTGATTTCGCCAACTTAGGGGATTTCGGCATATAGTGTTTTCGGTTCAGGTGCTGTTATTAATCTGTTAGTTTATTAATTCAGTTAGTTGTCAACTCTGTTAAGTTAGTAAGTTGTTAACTTTTATTGTTTGTTAACCTTGTTAGTTTACTCTCATTATTAGTTCAGCATCTCTGTTATAAATATCAAACCATGTTAAATATGTTAACTCTGTTAGTTCTGATCCAACCATGTTATGGCTTATTAACTATGCTAAGTCAGTAACTGTATTAAGTATGTTATTGGATAATATGCTATAATAAACTGTGAAAGACTGTTATGTGAAACAAGTATTGTGCACATGTGATTAACTGTTATGTGATGTATGATTAACTGCTAAACACACTTTGTGATATTACTGTGATGATAGTTACATGTGAAATATTACGAACATGAACTGATTTAGTATACGTGCACTATAGGTCGTTATTGATTAATTGTGAGCGTGTATTCCTTTAGCATACCGAGCAAAACAAGGTGAGTTCACACTCTTACCAAGGCATGGGATTCCCGGGGTTGGGAATGGGTTGATTGATTAATTTCGCATAAGAATTGTCGGAATTACATACCATAGGCCTCGGGAGAGGAAGGTTAATGGTAGATACTGCTAGACTAGTGATACATATACTCCTCTTCGCACACACGCCGGGATTAGCCGCGATACTAGAACAATCTTCGCAAACATGCCTGGAATGGCCGCGAACTATACTTTAATCTTCGCAAACATGCCTGGAGGGTCGCGATACAAATATACCTAGTCTAGAGAACATATGGGAAACCCCCACTAAACTTCGCAAACATGCCTAGAGGGCCGCGATACCATTACATACGATACATGATTACTAAACGAACTTACGATTTACAATACGAACACTATAACTGAATAACCAACGGTGAACTCGCTCAACTAGTTGTTGACTCTCTGTTACATGCCTTGCAGGACCATAGGTACTCTTGGAGCTTGCACGGGAGGCGCGGTCGTTGTGGGCACGGATTTTTGGATGTTATGATACACTCTTTTGTGACACTTCAACTAAATACTTATGTTGGGTTTTTACATTATTGCTTCCGCTACACACTTGTTTATGTTTGGTTTTGAAAATACCTATCGTATTGATGAATGACTTTTACTATTTACTTATATGTTCAATATGATTGGTGGCTTGATCCTGGTCAATCACGCCTCCAAGCGGTGGTACTCCGCGTGTGGATTTTGGGGGTGTGACAGATTGGTATCAGAGCCATTGGTTATAGAGAACTCGGTTTTAATAAGGGGAAAACGTTTTTATTAAGACCAGACTATAACCAGAACAGTGCTCAACGATCCACAACGACGTTTCGCCCTATGTGCAAGACTCAACATCCTAGGTAATATGGTATATGTTTTATTACCTACTTGCTAGAATTGCATAGAACTTTGCTCAGGGTATGCTTAGATTAACGTAACACTATTGCATGAGAACACTGGTGTGTTTACTCTCTTCTGTCATCGCACTACTCGCGAACCTCTCTCACCTATGTTACATTTGCTATGAAGATCATGGCTGGACGCATTAACATGACACAAGCCCAGTTGACGGCTCTCATTAACGAACAAGTTGATGCGGCAGTTGCAGCCGCACAAGCAGGAGGTATACCCTGCAGTTGTAACTCACACTAGGATCTTTAGATCCTACACTCCTAAACCAACTCTTGTGTTTAAATTTGTCCTGATTCTTATACACAATAGGTCAACCACCTGTTTGCACCTTCAAAACTTTCATGGACTGTCGTCCTATTACTTTTAGTGGCACGGAAGGAGCGGTTGGACTCCTCCATTGGTTTGAAAAGCTCGAGTCCGTATTTGAAATGTGTGAATGCCCTGAGGCTCGTAGGGTGAAGTACGCCACTGGTACTCTAGAAGGCATTGCGCTGACTTGGTGGAATGCGCAAGTTCAGATGTTAGGGTTGGCTGTTGCTAACGCCACACCCTGGAATGATTTCAAGGAGTTGATCAAAGAGGAATATTGTAGCCGTGATGACATTCATAAGCTGGAGGTAGAGTTTTACCACTTGAAAATGACGGGGTCAGAAATTGAAGCGTACACCAGAAGATCGAATGAGTTGGCTATTCTGTGTCCTACTATGGTAGACCCTCCCATTAAGCGTATCGAACTGTATCTCAATGGTCTGGTGCCGGAGATTCAAAGTCACGTAACCTCAGCGAATCTTGGCACTATTCAACAGATTGTCAAGTTAGCTCATCGCCTCACCGATCAGGCAGTGGAACAGAACAGGCTGCCTAAACGTATCAGCGCTACTACTACCGCTACCACTCCAGCTACTCCTGCTACTCCCAGTGACAACAAGCGGAAATGGGAAGGGGATTCCAGCAGGGGTTCAGCTACCGTACAGTCTCAAGCACAGCAGCAGCGCAAGACTAGTGATTACCAGAGTCCGAGTCAGCAATCGTCTGGTGGTCAGGGGCAGAGTGGATATCGGGGAATTCACCCACTGTGTAACAGGTGCAACAGACACCACAGTGGTCAGTGTCGTAAAGGCCGCTGTCAGAGATGTCTAAGGGTAGGTCATGAAGCTAAAGATTGCAGGAGCTCAAGGCCTGCGAATCAGAACCAGCAACAACAGACACCAGCTCCACGAAACCAGCCACAACAGCAACAACAACAAGGAAATAGGGCATGCTTTCAGTGTGGGGCTGAAGGCCACTTTAAGCGGAACTGCCCCCAGTTAAACCAGAATCAGAATAACAACAACAATAATCAGGGCAATGGGAACAACAATGGGGGAAACAACAACAACAATGGTGCTAAGGGTCGTGCATTTGTGATTGGTCAGGGTGATGCAAGGAACGATCCTCATGTGGTTATGGGTAAGTTTCTTCTCGATGACTTTTATGTTACTGTACTATTTGATTCGGGTGCGGATACCAGTTATATGTCTCTGAAAGTTAGTCAAATGCTTAAACGCGCACCAACACTTTTGAATACCAAACATGTCGTAGAGCTAGCTAACGGTAAAAGTCTAGAAGCCACACACATAGTTCAGGGTTGTAATCTTGTCCTCGCTGGTCAGACTTTCTCTATCGATCTCATTCCTATAACTCTGAGTAGTTTTGATATCGTCATTGGTATGGATTGGTTATCCCAACAACAAGCAGAGATCCTATGCAAGGAGAAGATCATTCGTATTCCCCGTACTGGCAAAGAACCTCTTGAGGTCCAAGGCGACAAGAGTGGTGTCGTGAGTGGCATCATCTCCTTTTTGAAGGCACAGAAGTGTTTGCGAAAGGGCCACACGGCTATTTTAGCACTCGTTACAGATACATCGACGAAAGAGAAGAAGTTAGAGGATATTCCTGTTGTACGCGACTTTCCTCAAGTGTTTCCTGAAGAGTTACCTGGGTTACCGCCCTATCGCCAGGTCGAGTTTCAAATCGAGCTAGCTCCAGGGGCAGCACCCATAGCTCGAGCGCCTTACCGCTTAGCTCCAACTGAACTGGAAGAACTGTCTAAGCAATTGCAAGAACTCTTGGAAAAGGGTTTCATAGGTCCTAGCTCTTCGCCCTGGGGAGCTCCAGTACTATTTGTAAAGAAGAAGGACGGTACTTTCCGCATGTGTATAGACTACCGCGAACTGAACAAGGTGACTGTGAAGAATCGCTATCCTCTTCCACGCATCGACGACTTATTCGACCAGTTGCAAGGGTCGAGCTATTACTCGAAGATTGACCTAAGGTCAGGCTATCATCAATTGAGAGTCCGGGACGAGGACGTATCCAAAACAGCATTCAGAACTCGCTACGGCCATTACGAGTTTTTGGTCATGCCATTCGGGCTAACGAACGCGCCTGCGGTTTTCATGGATCTTATGAACAGGGTGTGCAAACCTTATCTTGACAAGTTCGTCATTGTTTTCATCGACGACATCCTGATCTATTCGAAGAGTCAGGAGGAACACCAGCAGCATTTACGACTTATTTTGGAACTCCTTCGAACGGAACAACTGTACGCCAAGTTTTCAAAATGCGACTTCTGGCTTCGTGAAGTCCACTTTCTAGGCCACGTGGTGAACAAGGATGGGATTCATGTCGATCCATCCAAGGTAGATTCGATCAAGAACTGGCCTGCACCTCGCACACCAACCGAAATACGCCAATTCTTGGGTTTGGCAGGTTATTACAGACGGTTCATTAAAGACTTCTCAAAGATTGCACAGCCGCTTACATTACTGACACAGAAAGGTGTTGCTTATCGTTGGAGTAATACACAGGAAACAACATTTCAGCACTTAAAGGATAGACTTTGTAGCGCACCTATCCTCTCCTTGCCTGAAGGCACGGACGATTTTGTAGTCTACTGCGACGCATCTATCCAAGGTCTTGGATGTGTGTTGATGCAGCGGGATAAAGTCATTGCTTATGCTTCGCGCCAACTTAAGATCCACGAACGGAATTACACTACACATGATTTAGAGCTGGGAGCTGTTGTTTTTGCGCTCAAGATATGGCGACATTACCTGTATGGCACTAAGTGCACCATCTACACCGATCACAGGAGTCTTGAGTATATTTTCAAGCAGAAAGAATTGAACATGCGACAACATAGATGGGTCGAGCTACTGAACGATTACGAGTGTGCCATAAAGTACCATCCGGGCAAAGCCAATGTGGTGGCCGACGCCCTCAGTCGAAAGGATACTACACCTAGGCGTGTACGAGCGTTGCAACTCACTATTCAGTCTAGTCTTCCTTCACAGATACGAGATGCTCAGGTAGAAGCATTGAAACCAGAAAACGTCAGGGCTGAAGCCCTACGCGGCTCAAGGCAACGGTTAGAACAAAAGGCAGACGGTGCCTATTATGTAACCGGACGCATCTGGGTCCCACTCTATGGCAACTTACACGAGCTTGTAATGGAAGAAGCTCATAAGTCTCGCTACTCAGTACATCCTGGTTCGGATAAGATGTATTACGACCTCAGAACTACATACTGGTGGCCTTGCATGAAAGCTCACATAGCAACTTACGTTAGCAAGTGTTTGACTTGTGCGAGAGTCAAAGCGGAATATCAGAAACCTTCAGGCCCACTCCAACAGCCTGAGATACCACAATGGAAAAGGGAACAAATTTCCATGGATTTTGTTACTGGCCTACCTAGATCTCAGCGTGGGAATGATACTATTTGGGTGATCGTGGATCGACTCACAAAGTCTGCTCACTTCTTGGCTATCAAGGAAACGGATAAGTTCTCCACTCTAGCAGACGTATACCTTAAAGAAGTTGTCTCGAGGCACGGAGTGCCCACCTCTATTATCTCTGATCGTGACACACTTTTTACTTCAGAACTGTGGCAAGCAATGCACAAATCCTTTGGCTCTTGTTTAGATATGAGCACAGCTTATCATCCTCAGACAGATGGGCAGTCTGAGCGCACTATTCAAACTCTAGAAGACATGCTTCGGGCGTGCGTAATTGACTTTGGCAATGGCTGGGAAAAACATCTGCCACTTGTGGAATTTTCATACAATAACAGTTACCACACCAGCATTAAAGCTGCTCCATTTGAGGCATTGTACGGGCGTAAATGCCGATCACCTCTTTGTTGGGCAGAGGTGGGTGACAGTCAGATCACAGGTCCAGAAATGGTAGTTGATACTACTGAAAAGATTGCTCTAATACGACAACGCATGGCGGCAGCTCGTGACCGTCAGAAAGCATACGCCGATAAAGACAGGAAACTACTCGAGTTCCAGGTTGGGGATCAAGCGCTACTCAAAGTTTCACCCTGGAAGGGTGTTGTTCGTTTTGGTAAACGAGGCAAGCTCAATCCGCGATACGTCGGACCGTTCGAAGTCATAGAGAAAATAGGCAAAGTGGCCTACAGACTGAACTTACCAGCTGAACTCAGTGCAGTTCACAACGTCTTTCACGTGTCGAATCTGAAGAAGTGTCTGTCAGATGAGACCCTCATAGTTCCTTTGAAGGAGCTCACTATCGACGAACAGTTGCATTTCGTCGAGGAACCAGTTGAAATCACGGACCGGGATGTTAAGGTCCTCAAGAACACCAGAATACCTCTTGTTCGAGTTCGTTGGAACTCCCGTCGCGGCCCAGAGTTTACCTGGGAACGAGAAGATCAAATGGAACTCAAATATCCCCAGTTATTCGAAAACAATGCAACTACTACTGAGGCTGAAGCTACTACAGAATTTCGGGACGAAATTCCAAATCAACGGGGGGATGATGTGACACCCCAGGAAAACCAGTAAACTACACAACACAACTAGCTTCCTCAGTAACCAGGTGCTAAATTTCGGGACGAAATTTCTTTCAAGCTGGGGATAATGTGACAACTCGAGTTTCCAAGATTTCCATCTTCGCATTGATTGCACGTTAATTGTTTATGTTGTTTATTACACGACTTGTTTGTTTCACAACGCTTACATTTGTAAAACGTTAAATCGTATTGCGATGATATTTTATATTTGGGGTGCATATTATATTTGAGTATATGATAATAGTGTAATTTGTGTTAATTGGGATTGCATAGTTTATTAAGGATCTTTGGCCCAACACCCTCATATGAAAACACCCTCTCTGATGAAAACACACATGGTGTTTTCGTCCATAGATGGCTGGAGAAAACAGCAAATGGGCTTTGGGCCCAGTGGTGAATTATATATATATATATATTTATTTTATCACAATCTTTACGGAGAAGCTTTTCATTTGGCAAACCCTAATCACAACATTTCTCTCTTCTTTTGAAACCCGACGACTGCCTTGAACATATACATCACTCGGTTTGGTTGTCTCTTTGGTTTAGGTTAGTAATCGGCTATTGATGTTTGTTTGATCGAAATCACCATAGGTTGTTTATTTAACATTCTGTAATAACTGCTATCATGAGATATGTATGAGCATACGATTGAACATCGATTGTTTAACAAATGGGTTAAAATATCTGTTATTAACTGGTCTTCGTTAATCTCTGTGGTTAAGTGCATCGATTATAAGCTATTGATTTGGTGGGTTTGTAATGTGGGTATGAAGTTTAGAAACTGTTCTTGTTGCTGTTCTTGTTGAAAATCTTTTGTGTTGATGTTGATTCTTCTGATTGAACGATTGCTGGTTGAAATATGAGATAGGATTGCTGGGTATGCGTAACCTGCTGTTGTTGACAATAATGTGAACTGACGAAAACACTCGCCACAAATATAAATAGGACGAAATCACTTATGTGATTTCGGCCCAAACAGTGTTCGGCCCACATGTTTGACGAAATCCCAAAGGTATTTCGGCCCAAGAGTCCGGCCCAAATGTGATTTCGCCAACTTAGGGGATTTCGGCATATAGTGTTTTCGGTTCAGGTGCTGTTATTAATCTGTTAGTTTATTAATTCAGTTAGTTGTCAACTCTGTTAAGTTAGTAAGTTGTTAACTTTTATTGTTTGTTAACCTTGTTAGTTTACTCTCATTATTAGTTTAGCATCTCTGTTATAAATATCAAACCATGTTAAATATGTTAACTCTGTTAGTTCTGATCCAACCATGTTATGGCTTATTAACTATGCTAAGTCAGTAACTGTATTAAGTATGTTATTGGATAATATGCTATAATAAACTGTGAAAGACTGTTATGTGAAACAAGAATTGTGCACATGTGATTAACTGTTATGTGATGTATGATTAACTGCCAAACACACTTTGTGATATTACTGTGATGATAGTTACATGTGAAATATTACGAACATGAACTGATTTAGTATACGTGCACTATAGGTCGTTATTGATTAATTGTGAGCGTGTATTCCTTTAGCATACCGAGCAAAACAAGGTGAGTTCACACTCTTACCAAGGCATGGGATTCCCGGGGTTGGGAATGGGTTGATTGATTAATTTCGCTTAAGAATTTTCGGAATTACATACCATAGGCCTCGAGAGAGGAAGGTTAATGGTAGATACTGCTAGACTAGTGATACATATACTCCTCTTCGCACACACGCCGGGATTGGCCGTGATACTAGAACAATCTTCACAAACATGCCTGGAATGGCCGCGAACTATACTTTAATCTTCGCAAACATGCCTGGAGGGCCGCGATACAAATATACCTAGTCTAGAGAACATATGGGAAACCCCCACTAAACTTCGCAAACATGCCTAGAGGGCCGCGATACCATTACATACGATACATGATTACTAAACGAACTTACGATTTACAATACGAACACTATAACTGAATAACCAATGGTGAACTCGCTCAACTAGTTGTTGACTCTCTGTTACATGCCTTGCAGGACCATAGGTACTCTTGGAGCTTGCACGGGAGGCGTGGTCGTTGTGGGCACGGATTTTTGGATGTTATGATACACTCTTTTGTGACACTTCAACTAAATACTTATGTTGGGTTTTTACATTATTGCTTCCGCTACACACTTGTTTAGGTTTGGTTTTGAAAATACCTATCGTATTGATGAATGACTTTTACTATTTACTTATATGTTCAATATGATTGGTGGCTTGATCCTGGTCAGTCACACCTCCAAGCGGTGGTACTTCGCGTGTGGGTTTTGGGGGTGTGACAATTTTTGACAAAAACATTCCCAATCATGTGATGTCAGCATCATTTCGTTTGAAAAATACAGCCCATTTCGCACGGATTGATTAGATTGAACTCCATTTCACACGGATTGATCAGATTGTACCCTAGTTCATACGTATTGAACCTAGGCCATTTGAAAGTGTCTCCATTTCCTACCAAGTTGTTAAGTTCGCTTGAAAGTTACCATTTCGTTTGAAGTATTCATCCAATTCGCACGAATTGGACGTTGTTGCAGTTCGCTTGAAAGGTGTCCATTTCGCTTGAAAGATTACCAATTCACACGGATTGAGTTTGTATTAGGGTTTCAATTCGCATGAAGTGTGTTTAGATCAGTCATTTCATTTGAGTCATTTCCAGTTCGCATCAAATCAGGTTGTTTGAAGATCAATCAGTTCGCAGGAGTTGATTAGCTTCAGTTCGCACGAAGTGAACTAGTACCAGTGTGATTTTTTTTTAAAATCACCAAAATTTATCTAAGGGGCTGTTTGGTAGCCTCTGAATGGTCATTAAGAGGCTACCTCCTAATGGAACCATTAAGAATTTTACCAATGAGAAGGTAGAAGAATATGACATGTGATGATTTATCATTCAGAGGTTACCTCTTAACCATTCAGACTTGAGGTTACCTCTTATTCATTCAGAGGTTTTAAACCATTAAGAGGTAACATCTGGATGATTATTAAGAGGTTACCAAACAGCCCCTAAGTGTTTGTTAATTGTTTCAGGTACTTAAAGATGGGTGATGATTTTCTGAATCCGTTTAGTGATGTTTTTGCGTACACTAGCAGCACAGGAGAGACCACATCAGACAACACGAACACCTCAGCACCAAATCCAAACCATAGGAAAACCATTGTTGATTCTTTGAGTGTTGATAACACCTATGGTACCTACAACAAACCGCCCATGCTAATGGCGATAGAGGAATACAACAGATGGGGAAGTAGGTTTGAGGAATGGCTGAAAGCATTCGCATATCTAAGTTGGAAGAGTATGAGAAATGGTTTTGACATCGGAAGAACTGACTTTGAAAATTTAAATGATACTGAACAAGAAAGGTTCGTGGCAGAACAGAAATGCATCGCCTTACTACATCAATCAGTGAGGGATGACATTATATAATTAATTGACTACAAAGATTCTAGAGATCTATGGGAGAAATTAAAGATGAAGTGTGTGGGTGGTGCCGAAATTGTTAAAAACAAGAAAATATTGATGAAAAAGAATTCGATCTGTTTGGGTGTATGAAAAATGAGTCTGTGTCAAAGATGATAGAAAGATTCGGTCACTTAAAGATGGAAGTTGCAAGATATGAAATTGTGTTTACACAGGAAGAATTGGTTGATAAGTTGTTTGATTCACTCCCTGATGAGAAAGATTGGCAGTATTTTGTGCTAATGTTGAAGAACACAGTGAAGTCGACTGATCCGACAGTTGATTTGCTAATTGAAAGGTTGGAAAGTCATGAATTGGAAATCAGGAAGACGAACAAAGTCAACAACTCCTCGTATCAACAAAATGTTGATTTATATTATCGAGGAAGTATGATTCCAAAAACTGTGTCACCAAAGACTGCATTCTCAGCAGAAAAATCAAACATGCCAAATCAAGAAAGTCCAAGCACTGGTTATCATGGAGGGTCATCTTCAACTGCTCCAAGTCAACAACAAAAATCAGTAACGAAAAACATGTTCCAGTGCAATATTGCTATAGACCTCAACAATGCACAAAATTTCAGCGAAGAAGCAGCCAAGCAGCAAATGGTGTTTTTGGCATCCGTCTTGGAATCATATGAGAGCCTTGTTGCTGGAAAGATTGGAAACACCAACCTAACCAAGGAAGATTATGATCAAATCGACCCTGAAGAGATGGAGTTGATTGATATTAGATGGTGTATGACGAGTGCGGTCAGAAGGGCTAAGAGATTCATGGAGATAATAGGCAGACACTCCATAGGTGGACCTTAAACAAATCTAGGTTTTGATAAATAATCTAGGTTTTGATAAATCGAAGGTTACATGCTTTAAATGCAAGCAAAAGGGGCATTTAAAAAAAGAATGTCGAAATGCAAATGCTGATGAAACGGCCAACCCATTCCGTGAGGACTATTATAAAAGAGCCATCTGTCATCAAAACAAATTCGAACCTCCACGAATGAAACAGTCGAGAGCATTAGCCGTTATCCATGATGATGAGGGATTTGATTGGAGTGATTTGTTACCAGAAGAAGATGCAGTGGGTTATGCTTTTATGACAAAAAATATTCCTTTCAAAGATACTCGAACAGAAGAAGTAAAATATGTCAACAGGAAGATGTTAGCCCAAACCATGAAAGACAGACATTATCGTGCATGGAAAGAGGCAAAAAGTGCAAAAAGATGGGACGCTGACAGAGAATGCTATTTGGATCCTAAGGGAAATATACTTGTGGAACCATCAACACTTCTTGTCGAGACTCTTATTGAGCAAATAGCAGAAGAGGAAGAAGCAAGACAAAGAATGTGGTGGGGAAGTGAAGAAGAAGAGAAAGAAAAGGAGCTACAGTAAAAAAAGGTCGATGATGGGATAGTCAACATGACAAAAGAGTTCACAGCAGAAAATCTGAAGAAAATGGCTGATAAAGTTCTTGTAGCGAAAGAGTTAGAGGTAGATTCTAAGTCTGGAACTGAGTTAAAGAACAAGGTCAGTTCTAATGATTCAACAAATGAGTCAGGTAAGACTGATAAAGCCAAAATTGAGAGTGACTGCAAAAATTGCATGAAAGATTGCAAGGTTTGTAGCACACATGCTTACCTCAGTGGTAAAAAGACTTAAGAACTGACAGAAAGAGTCAAAGAAGTTGAAAATCAGATCTTAAGTTGTGACAAATTGGTAAAAGCCTCAAATGATCGAATAAAAGAATTAACGGATAAATTTGAAAAAGATAAAATTGATTTAGAATAATCAGGAAAGAAAACGAAAAGTTATTCATGAAAACCGTCAACTTTAAGAAAATCATGAGAAGCTAAAAAGAACGATAAAAGATTCTGATGAAAGAAATGATAAAACAACCAAAGAAAACTTTCAACTGACAGGAGTACTTCAGTCGAAAGAAAAGTAAATCAACCAACAGTTGGATGAGATTGCAAATCTGAAGCTTCAGTTTCAGGAAGCTAAGATTGAAAATGAACGCATCAATCTGAAACTCAACAGTTACAACTCCGCAAGTTTTGTTCTTCAACATATCGTTCCTAAACCAATCAGGAAGAACAAAGCTGGCGAAGATGTTTATTCGAACGGAACTGGGGTTGGGTATCATCAGGTTCCACCGCCAGTATTAAATAATTTTTCAAAGAAAAAGTCCGGGTTGGTTAATGATAAGGAAACAAATGAGGTTAAACTTCCAGAATCAATCGATGTCACATTCACTTCATCATCCGATGAAGACAGTGTTCAGTCCGAAGTTGTTAAAAGTATGGTTGAAAATGTTTTGAAATCTGAAAGTGACTCAACTGAGGATGAAGAATGCTTTTTGGACAAATATATTCCGAAATCAACATCCAAAAACAACTTAAGTGAAGAATCTAATCTTGTGATGTACAAGATATCGGGATCAGATAAGTTGTATTCGGATCTTGAATTTCCTTTGGAAAATGTGGATGTTGACAAGTTGAAAAATGTGTTCAAGTTGGTTGAGATTGATGTGTCTGAAATCGAAGGTTTGAAACGTTCCAAAAGGCAATTAAACTTTGAAAAAGATAAAGCTTACTACAAAAAACCTGCTGTTCTACCACGATTTTCTAACAACAATCAAAACAAAGGGTTGGGTGGATATCAGGGTGGTAAGAATTATCAAAGAAGGAACTTTCAAAACAAAAAGTTTGTTGAGAAAAAGGTGTTTGTGAAGAGTTCAAGTTCAAGCTCACTTTCCGAGCAAGAATCTGAAATTTTTTCAAAATCAAATGAAGAGTTCTTTGAAAAGAAGGCTTCACAGCCTCAGACCGAAGGCACAAGTCGGGAAGTTGATACCCGTACATGCTTCAAGTGCAACAAAGTTGGACACATTGCACGAAAGTGCACCAATTTAAAGCCTAAGTCTGAAGTTGTTGAGAGTCAGAAAAGGAAAGTTGATGCAAAAGGAAAAGCTCCAATGGTTGTTGAGAAGAAAGTTTTGAAAAATGAAAGCTCCAAATTCAAAACTGAACCTGTAAAGAATGTGGTAACTAAAACTGATAAATTTTACAAACGGGTTACTTCGTCTCAACAAACTTGGAAGGCAAAATCTGAAGTAAAGAAAGCAAGTTCTCCAAAACCAAAGGTGTCTGAGATTGCAAAATCATCATCTTCAACTGAGAAGATGTATGTACCTTTGGATTACTATGAGTAACTTGAAAAACAAAAGTCTACTATTTCTGAAAAGAAGGATGTACCAAAGAAAGACCAATCATCTGGTCAACCTCCTAAAAATGATTTCTTTTTATACAAAGAGGTTGAGATTGGGTCTGAAGAGAGCCTAAAGATGAATGACAAGAATTTTCCGCCACTATACACTACAAAAACTTATCTCAATGTCAAGCTACCTGAGTCAAAAGAGGCTTGGGTGGCATCAAAATCTAACTAAGTGTTTGTGATATGTGCAAGAGCTTCCAAGATCCGTTTCACATTGGATTGTGGATAGTGGAGCTTCTCGGCACATGGCAGAGAAGAAAACCCTATTGTACGATGTTCAAGGATTTAATGGAGGATATGTGGGATTTGCAGGTAATCAAGGTGGTCGAATAGTTGGTGAAGGAACTCTATCGAGTGGTATTTTCACGTTTGAAAGAGTAAACTACATCGCCGAGCTTGAAAACAATCTTCTGAGCATCTCTCAGATTTGTGATCGTATGTATTCAACGCACTTTACGGATAAGGAATGTTTGATTCTGAAACCAGGGATTCTTATCCCCGAAGAGTGGATTATCATGAGAGCACCAAGAGTCGATGATCTGTACGTGTTGGATATGAGCGTAGCCATTACTACCACGGGTCAGACTCAATACTTCATCTCACGAGCCACCGAAAAGGAGTCACAATTATGGCATCGAAAGATGGGCCATATTCACCTACGAAAAATGAACTACTTGGTACACAATGACTTAGTAGATAGTGTTCATTTGAAAGGTTTTAATCCGGAAGGGGAGTGCATTAGTTGCATCAAAGGCAAGCAAAAGAAGAAATCACATCCTCAAAAGAAGGTTAACTCAGTCTCGAGACGGTTAGAGAGACTTCATATGGATCTTTTTGGTCCGGTGAACGTCAAAAGCATAACTGGTGATCTCTACTGTCTAGTAGTAGACGACTACTCGAGATTTTCATGGGTAACATTTCTGCAGACAAAATATCAAACATTTGGGAGTTTAATAACGATGTTCAGAAAGATTGAAAATTTGTACCAAGCTCGTATTCGAAGAATAAGAAGTGATAACAGTACAGAGTTTAAGAGCAGCAAAATGGAAGTATATTGTGATGAAAGAGGTATACTGCATGAATTCAGCGCGCCTTATACTCCGCAGCAAAATGGAGTAGCAGAAAGGAATAATAGGACGCTGATAGAAACGGCTAAGACGATGCTTGCTGATTCCAAACTAGCTGTCAATTTCTGGGCAGAAGCAGTGTCAGCCGCTTGCTATACACTCAACCGGGTTCTTACGGTAAAGAAATTCAACATGACGTGTCTCGAGCTGATAAACAACCGCAAACCGAACCTGAAGTATTTGGAACCATTCGGGTCTCCCTGCACTGTTCTAAAACCTTTTGGAAAATTTGGTCCAAAGAGCATCTAAGGAATATTCGTGGGTTACACAAGTCCATTAAAACGAGTCTTTGTTCCAAGCTTAAAGCGGATCATTGAAGCACATAATGTTGAATGCCAAGGTTATACAATGCCACCTCAGAATCCTGGTGACTCATGGCGCTTCAATTATGACACTCTGTGGGACTCATTCGACATGGAGGAAGAACCAGAGTTTTTCGACGAGTTGGATATTCTAAGAGAGTATGAAGCATCACAAGAAAGATTTCCAGCAGAATCTTCTAGGTGTCAATGGCAAACTTCCAATGACAATGAAGCTGGTCCAAGTAATGCTGGAGAACATGATGATATTCAGCAAACTCCATCATCTTCAGAACGTGAACATGCTCCTGACAATCAGACGGCAGTCAACGATAATCTAGAATCTGATGATAGGGCAATATTCGATCATGGTGATTCAGATTCTGAGGGGGAGCAAATCCAGATTTCAAGTCAAACAATTCCAGTCAGTGAACAAGGTGCAAATCAGAATGTCACAAATTTGGAAGGCGAGGTAGATATTCCAGGCGAGGTGATGCCGAGAACTCTTTCATACCATCCAGAAGAGTTAATCATTGGAGAGTTACAATCAGGCGTCCGCACCAGACAACAAATTGACCAAGGCCTTACTTGTTTTTATTCTACAGTTGCTTCATTACAAACTGAGTTTTCAATTAGTTGTTTTATTTCGCAGATTGAGCCGAGAGCATATAAGGAAGCACTAACCGAAGATTCTTGGGTCAACGCGATGCAGGAGGAGCTGAGTCAGTTTGAGAAGTAGGGAGTGTGGAAATTGGTAGACTTGCCTGATGGTCACAGGAAGATAAACACCAAGTGGGTGTTTAAGTGCAAAAGAGACGATCGAGGGGTTATTATTCGTAACAAAGCTCGACTCGTAGTCCAGGGCTTTTGTCAGTAGCAGGGTATAGATTTCACCGAACTATATGCTCCTGTTGCTAGACTTGAAGCGATTAAAATCTTCCTAGCATTTGCATCTTGGAAAGGATTTAAAGTTTTTCAGCTAGATGTTAAATCGGCTTTTCTCTACGGGAAGGTAAAAGAGGAGGTATATGTCGGACAGCCACCGGGCTTCACCGACCCAATCCACAAAGATAAGGTCTATTTACTGGATAAAGCGTTGTATGGTTTACACCAGGCCCCAAGAGCCTGGTATGAGACATTGTCTCAACATGTGCTTGCCAACATCTTCATCCGTGGAAAAGTGGATGCCACTCTCTTCACCAAACAAGTCGACGGACATCTTCTGATAGTTCAGATATATGTGGATGACATCATATTTGGGTCAACAAATGAAAATCTGTGCAAAGATTTTGAAAGAGTTATGAAGCAAAAATTTGAAATGTCATCGATGGGTGAGATGAAGTTCTTCTTGGGACTTCAGGTTGATCAACTGCCCGAAGGAATATTCATACATCATACGAAGTATATTCATGATATCTTAGAGAAATTTGGGATGTTCGGGACTACTCCAGCTTCCACCCCATTAGAGACGAACCATGGGATAAATCCTGATCTCACCGGAGAGAAGGTGGATGAAACGATGTATCGTTCCATGATCGGATCGCTGATGTACTTGACAGCTTCAAGACCCGATATCATGTATCCAACCTGCCTCACAGCGCGGTTTCAGTCAAGCCCCAGAGCTTCGCATATGGTGATTGTGAAACGGATATTGCGCTACCTGAAAGGAACTCCATCACTGGGGTTGTGGTATCCAAAAGATGGCGTCTTCATGCTCGAAGGGTATTCTGATTCTGACTTCGGATGCTGCAAAAAGTCAACAAATGCGGGATGCCAGTTTTTCGGACCACGATTGGTCACCTGGCAATGTAAGAAGCAAACCTCTGTCGCTTTATCCACATGTGAAGCCGAGTATGTATCTGCTAGCAGCTGTTGCTCTCAGATCTTGTGGATTCAGCAACAGATGCGCGACTACGGTTTGCAATTTATTAACTCCCCTATCTTTGTTGATAATGAGGCAGCTATAAACATAACAAAAATCCTGTTCATATCGCTAAAACGAAACATATTGAAATTCGTCATCACTTCATCCGAGATTGTTTTGAGAAGAAGTTGATACGATTTGAGAAAATCCACACTGACGAACAAAAAGCTGATTTACATACCAAAGCATTTGATAAAACTCATTTTCAATATCTTTTAAAACTGAACGGTATGAAGCTTTTATCGGTGTCGGAGGAGATTCTTGGCGTAGATGAAGGTACCACTGTAGATGATGTTGAAAAGCAATCTGCAATGGTTTGTCGATTTTTTACTTGTTTTGGTATTTAGGGGGAGTAGGTTATAATTTCTGAAAATACAAAAACAATAAAAAATTCAAAAACCTAAAAACATGAGATATTTCAAGATCCAAAAACAATAGAAAACCGAAAAAGAGCTTGTGTAAAAAGGGAAAATGATAGTACATCAGCTAGACAGTTGCAGTATGCTAAAGAAATGGAAAGTTTAAAGGTGTTAAACAGTCTCGCTGATGATATGCCGATTTTTACACATTTAGTAAGTTTGTTCGGGATATAAACCTAAATCATTACTTGCTTTTTACGTGGGGAACATCTCTCGGATATATAGGTAACCCCTGAAATCCTGTTTGAAAGGCTCTATTTCTGACATACTAGGTCTTTGTACATGATGATATCTGGGGTATTATACCAGGACTTCTGATTTTGCGGGAGCAATAGCATAGTCATCGTATAATACTTTACACTGCTTTAATCTTAAAGCCCGCCATCAGCATAAAAAATGATGAAACATTAAAAAATGCTAATCATGTGCTGTTGTAAAGAAGATCCCCAAGGTGGACCCACCTAAAGTCGAACCATAATCTCTCTGATTTTGCGGAAGCCATAGCCTGAGCTCTCATGGTCTCGCATTTAACCCCTTACAGATATCATTAGTGTGCACTCACCTGTAAGACTGAATATAGTAGTCTGGATACGGGAGTATATTCTGAGGTGGTACACGCGTATAAGCTAAGTCTCTAAATCACTAAATTCGTATCCTGAACAGATTGAAATTTGTGTGAGAACTTCAGAGGATCAGTAAATCGGCAATCTAAGCGAATTGTTTAATTCTGAATATGAAATCAAAGCTTAATGGTACTTGTGACTTGTCGGTAGCTGATATGATTCCCTAACACGTTTACCAAAAATATGTTTGTAAATAGTTTACATTTACAGCATTTCATTTCTGTTTAGCATTCTAGTCTAGAAACTTTATTCAAAATCCAAAAAGATTTTACATTTCTGCTTTATTTTTTCGACAAACCAAAGTGGAAAGCTGATCTTCAGACTCGCAGTTTGAAGTAGATGCAGGAAGTTTCTGAGCTGGACAGAAGAGTTGGGAGCTTATTATATTAAACCGGTGAAAATGAAAAGTCAACACAAGTTCATTAATTTGAAACTTCTAATTTTCAGAATAATGTTTTGAAAAAATGTTGAACAAAAGTCAGTTTTGCTTTGTCTCGGGTCAACAAGGTCATTAAGTTGGACTTGGTAGACAAATTAAGTACCCAGGATCATTAACTTGGATCTGGATACTTAAGTGGATTATTAAAAACTGATAAAAACAACAATAGAAGTAAAAAGGTCAATAGGTTATAATGTTAGTTTTCTGAGAAGCAGGGAACATTTCTAAACCTGTGAGAGCAGCAAAGCGAGATCCCTGTGGCTAAGTCTGAACAAAGTTTGAGCCAAAATACGACTCTAGAACGAGAGCTATTCAAGTATGTGATCCCAGCTTATTGAAAGGGGGAGTCTGAAGACGTAAGAGTCAGATACAGATTTTGGATCAACATTCAAGGGAGAGTTTGAAGATTGTAAAAGACAGATTCGAGTGCTAGCTGCTGATGCTGTTAAATTTAAGGAATCAAGAGATCTGATCAAGAGAATTAGAAGAAAAAGATATTGAGGATGCTTACAGTGTCAGATACTTTGAAAAGAGTGAGAAGACAGATCAAGACTGAAGACTACCGAAGACTCAATGCCGAAGACTTCGTCAACATCCAAAGGGGAGTCTGTTGGTGCATTTATGTCTGTCAACTTTGTCTTGTATCGAGTCTTGTATTTAGATTGGATAAACCAGTGCTCAGAAGTCAAGAAATTACGGTTTTTATGTTGAATGACCAGTTCACACAAAATGGACAAAGCCATTTCGTACGAAATGGCCAAGTGACCATTTCGCACGAAATGACAATGTTAATTCCATGCGAAATGGCCATCACTATAAATACCTGAGCATGGTTTCTCATTTGTAACATTGCGGATTTCAGAGCCGAGGTGATGCCAAATTGTCAAGTGATCTGTATAGCTTTGAAATCAATAAACAAGTGAATCTAAGCGTGAATCAAGCTGTAATCAAGTCCGTATCATTGAATTCTGCCTTTGATTCGGATTAAAACTCTTATGATCGACTCGTTTAGGTCATACAACGATCCTACATCACGGTAGTCGATACACATACGAAACGAACCATCCTTCTTCTTGACGAATAGCACGGGAGCACCCCACGGAGAGGTACTTGGATGAATGAATCCCTTGTCGAGCAGTTCTTGTAGTTGGCTAGATAGCTCTTGCATCTCGGAAGGTCTTCAGGAGTCGCACCAGGTATGAGATCAATATGAAAGTCAATGGATCTAGGAGGAAGAAGACCAGGAAGGTCTTCAGGAAAGACTTCAGGGAAATCACACACTACTGGAACGTTGCTTATGTTCTTCCCCTTGCCCTTTTGTTCCACCACATGGGCCAAGAAGGCAAAGTTCTGTTTACGTAAGCACATGTTCGCTTGAGTGCATGACATCAACTTCAGTCCTCTAGAAGGCCGGTCTCCATAGACGTGTAAAACATCACCGGACGGAAGAGGTAGACGAACAAACTTCTCGTGACAAGCGATCTCGGCATGAATCTGACGCAACCAATCCATACCGATTATGACATCAAAACTACCCAATTGCATGGGTATTAGATCAATAGTAAATACGTGGTTGTTAAGAGTCAAGGAACAACCACAGAGAATAGAATCAACTAGAATCGATTTACCATCGGCAATCTCCACCGAAAACGACTTAGGTAACTCAGAGTGTGCACAGCTTAACAAAGATTCGAATTCCATGGACACAAAACTTCTATCGGCACCAGTATCAAAGCGTAAAGGTTATTGACGAGAAACGTACCATTAACGACGTCATTGTCATTATGAGCCTGATTAGCATTAAGATTGAAAGCTCGTCCCCGAGCGACTGGCTGTTGGTCCTGGTTCAACTGAGGACACTGATTACGGAGGTGAGTAGTATCTCCATACTTATAGCATGCGCGAACAGGGTTGACTGGCCTAGGATTCTGCTGAGGAGCTGGAAGTGCTAGTAGGGCTGCCTGAGCTAGGGCTTGCTGAGCTGGTTGGGCCGGGTTAATTTTACGGCAATAAGGAGTCGTGTGACCATAGCGATTGCAGTTGGTACACAAACGACATGCAGAAGCAACAAGATGATGAAAATTACAAGTCACACATTTGGGATGAGGCCCAGTGTACTGTCTCTTGACTTCAGGAGTAGGCGGGTTTGGAACACCTGCAGCAGGAGCAGGTTTAGCAGTAGGGTTTACAGCAGGAACGATAGCATTGCATCCTGAACCCTGAGACTTTCTCCTTTTGTTCTTGCTGCCACCTTGCTGCTGGGTAACTTGATGTGCAGATTTAGAGGGAGAAGGAGTGGCAAACTGTTTATCACGAACGCGGTTGTTGTTGAGACTTACTGCAAGACGGTAGACTTCCTCAATAGTGTCAAGCTGAGCTGCTTCAATAGAATCACGCATAGTAGGAGGTAGACCATTGATGTACTTGGTTGTCATGCGTTTAGGAGTAGAAACCAAGTGAGGAACGATCAAGCTGAGCCGCTTAAAGTGAGTAGTATAAGCCAGATTGTCATCACCAATCTGCTTCAAATGCCAGAACTCTTCTTCAAGCTTCAGTTGTTCATGGGGAGGGCAGAATTCAAGCATCATCATTTCTCGCACCTCAGCCCATGGAAGAGCATAGGCTTCTTCATTCGAACGGATATTTCTCTCATTTGACCACCACTCCAGAGCTCTGCCTTGAAACATTCCCGTTGCACTCCTAGTCTTTAGATGTTCTAGGCACTCGCTATTAATGAAGGTAACCTCGATGTTGTCAAACCACTCGAGCAAAGCGGTCACCCCATCACAGCCCGTGAAAGGCTTATGGTTGAAAGAGATGAAATGTTTGTAGCTAAACTTTGTGGGCTTTAGCTTCCCGCCCTTCGATTCTACAGAGGAAGGAGGAGTGTTTGATCCTTGGATCTCAGAGACGATCTTTGGCACGACTCGAGCGATCTGGTCGGCCATAAAGGACATCATCTTTTTCTGTGACTTTTTATAACAACCCTCCTAAATAATATTCCAACACCTCTAATATAATTAAAATGCCCTTATATGTCTCAATATACACCCTGTATACGATATTTGGCCATAAATACCTTTATATAATTAAAAATAAAATAAAAATCAATTTTATAAGTCTCTCGCGGGCCGCGAAGACTTGTTCTTCATCCTACGTGGTCCCCGAGCGAGAGGACAAGAGGCATGCCCTGGAAGCCGCCACGTGTCACCATGTGGCGAAGCTAGAACGGTGATCGGGCCAACCTAGGCCCAACTACCCCTACTACGCAGGCCGCGTAGCCCTCGGCTACGTCCTTCGCGGGCCGCGAGGAAAGTTGAAAGGTCGCCTATATATAGAAGGCATCAGCTGTTCAGTCGAATTCGTCCCAAATCTCTTTCTCTCTCAAAATTTCTTGCATAGTAGGCATAATCTCCGGATATAATACCCCCCTAAATAATGAAATTCTGCCCCGTTGTAAGTATCATAACCCCGGTTACGTATTAGATACGCTGCCTGATTGATCCAGGGTTCCGTAATGGCTGTCGTGGTGCTGCCCGACGTAGTCATTGGAATGGCGTCTCGGGAAGGGTATTACTAATGTAAATATTGGGTTATTATACTAACGCGTATGCATTTGTGTATTTAATAGATAATCACCAGGAAATCCCTAAAGAAAATCTAAGACAGCAATATGAGTAAGCTCCTTTTTGTAAACTGTTTTTACAAAACCTAAAATATTTTACAATGTGATTAGCAGTGATTGAGTCTTTGTAGTTCTTCAATTAGTGCCTATATGTTGGGGTTTTGTATACAAAATGTGGAACACGTTACCATTGGACAGAGAGTTAGCCAATGGGTAATATGACCCACCAGTCAGGATTGACAATACTGAATGAGTAATTGTGTAGATATAAACATTGTAATCGCTCTCAATACTGTTAAGAGATAAAACTCTTCTTGATTAAATTGGGATTCACTCACCAGTATTTCCCACTGACAAAATGTTTTTAAACGCGTTTCAAGTAACAAAATGTGAAAGCCAACTAGAAGCCAGCTGGACAGCACTGAAGGCTTGGAAAAAGTGGCTATAAAAGTTACCTAAATAAAAGAAGACGTTTTATTCAATAAAATAGGGATTTTCCCTGTGAACATGTTTGTAATGAAAATTTGGGTTTTATCCCAATATGTTTAATATTATAAAAGTGTGGTATTTACTCTGATAAATTATTTCCTAACTACGGTCCTGATGAAATTTCCGCTGCCAAAATGATAAACACCTGGATACCACCAAAACTGGTCTCGCGGCCGCCCGTTCCCGGGACATATAGGGGACGGGGTTGCGACAGAAGGTGGTATCAGAGCTAAGCCACTGATTCAGCCACAGAAGTGTTCCGCTGACACCAAGATATTATTCAAATTGTTAGGAAATTAATTACGAAAATACGTGCATATCTATATTTTATTGTTGTGTATTATTTGACTATTTGTTAGTTTACAGTATGAACGATCAAGAACCCTCCGATGCTTATCGTCAGTTGTCCGGCTCACCTAGAAGTGAAGGCACCTCTTCACAGCCTGCCATCTCAGGGTATTCAACTGATAATGAAGATGGGATATTCGTGTTTAAGGCTCAGTCTGAAGAGCCATTCCCTCCTAAAAAGAGAGGATGGTTCAGTAGGGGAGCACATGAGCGTAGGAAGAGAATGAAAAAGTTACAACAACAGAGAGTGCTAGCAGCCGCTAAAAGAGAAACAGATGCCCACACCCAAGACATGCTCAATAAGGGTTTATCAAACTTCCATATCTTAGCAACCATAGCTGCCGACCCAAACCTAGAGCAACTCATAGCCCCTCAACCATTACCGTTGTTTCCCACTCAGCCCATGGAGATTGAAAACAACCCAGAAACCCAAGTCCAAATGCATGATTTTAATCCAGAAGAGATACCTAGGATACCAGCACCCAATCCCTTAGACCCCGACTACGACCCGTGGTTCGATGATCATAGGGATTATGTACAACTCTACCACCTAACAGACGAACCCATGCCGAACCTAGTAGCTTACCCAGGTCTGGACCCTCTAGATCCCTACTATGATAATGATGAATACATTAGGGAAATCCTAGAGAATCCATACCCTCAGGAAGAACCCATGCCACAGTACCCAGATCCAGTACCAGCACCTGCACCCCTAATGAGTGTAGAAAATGTGCAAGAACTCCGAACTTTTGGAGAAGAGATTTTAGAAAATAGTGACAGGATGAGGCAGATTGGAGAACGAATCGTCTGGAAGTACGACGAGCGTAATATGGTGTTCTGGATGAACCCATATCAGTGAAGGTGATGGTGGAGATAGTAATATTAATAATATATATATATATATATATAATATGTGTGTATGAAAAAAATATATATAATAGTAATAATAATAATAATATATCTATCGTAGTATAGACCACCTCGTGGTTAATGATGCATAGTAGTATTGTAATTTTAAATTTCAGTATCGGTTTGTATTAGATGCATACTATAAGAAAGAGTAAGTCGCAATGTTCGACGTTTTTGACCAATATGTGTGTTGTGTGATTGGTTGCCTTAAATATTCTTTTGTGATATTAATAATTGGAAAATGTTTAAAATTCAGATGGACAATGAAGTGAACCAGGAAAACCAGAATAACGATAACCAGAGTAACAATAACCTGGATAACGATAACCCGAACAACAACCATAATGAAACCAAGTGGATAATAGTGCCATCCAACACGTAGTGGCACAAGGGATAATAGATGCGATGCCATATATTATAAAAGTAAACGTGATAGTAAACGATCAACTAAACCTGAAAACAGTGTAAACAATGGACCCATACTTCAAGCGCCCATTCCCAAAAGAAGAAGAACCATGTCTTATGGTTGTTCTTATAAAGAATTCTGGTCTTGTAAACCAATGGAATTCTCGGGCAATGAAGGGGTCGTTGCAGCTCTACGCTGGATAGAAAGGACCGAGGCTGTTTTAAAAATAAGCAAATGTGAAGAAGAGGATAAGATAATGTTTACTTCCAATCTGTTTTAGAACTCAGCCTCAGAATGGTGGAACACTATCCTCCGGTCTAGAGGAAGTGATAGGGTTTACAATATGGAATGTGAGGAATTTAAAAACATGGTAGAAAGGAAATTCTGCCCTCCCAATGAAAAGGAACAGATAGAAAATAAGATCCTAAACCTTAGGATAACTGGAGTGCATAGTAAGGGTTACACTACGTTATTCTTTGAATACGCTAGGATAGTGCCAACCCTTGCATCACCCGAAGCAGTATTAATCTCCCGCTATATTTGGGGATTAATCATTGAGATAAGGCATGTAGTCATGGCAGCTAGACCTCAAACCATAGAAGAAGCTGTAGGACTAGCAAACACCTTGACTGATGAATTAGTATGCACACGAGAAGAGGATCAGAGGAGAAACCTAGCTTAAAGGCTTACCCAAGAATTTCTCTCTGGAAATTCCAACCGTGGGAAAAATGTAGGTTCTACTTCGGCACCCTATTGCAAATATTGCAAAAGGAAGCATTCTGGAAGATGCTCCATATACTATAACTTCTGCAAAATATCTAGACACAAGGAGAAAGACTGCAGGAAGAAGCCTAACAACAGGATATGCTACAACTGTGGAGAACAGGGCCACATCAAGCCAAATTGTCCAAAACTAGCTCCAGCCACGAACACTAAGAATACTAAAAATGGTAGGTCTTTTGTTCTGACGGCAGATGAAGCTAAGATGATCCCGGATGTGATCGCCGGTACGTTTTTAGTTAATGATGTTTTTGCTAAAGTATTATTTGACTCTGGTGCAAACCAAAGTTTTATTAATACTTCATTTTGCAAACTTCTCAATCGACTATTAACTAAACTCTCACAAGAATGTCTAGTAGAGACAGCAAATGGAGAAACCATTAAGATTTCTGAAATTTTGCAGGGAGCAAGAATAGAATTTCTAAACCAAAAGTTTATTGCAAACCTTTACCCAATGAATCTGGCAGGATTTGATATTGTAATAGGAATGGATTGGTTAATAGCCAATAAAGCCAGTATTTTATGTGATCAAAACTCAATCCAAGTAAATTCACCAAAAGGTGAAAAGATCACAATTAAAGGAGATAAGTCGTCTAGATCCACAAAATTCATCTCTGTGATGAAAATAGCAAGTTATATAAGAAAAGGGTCATTAGTGTATTTGATTTTCATAATCATTAACACTAAAGGAAAAGAATTAAAGGATATTCCAGTAGTATCCCAATATTCAGATGTCTTTCCAGAAGAGTTACCAGGGCAACCTCCAGACAGAGAAGGTGAATGTAGAATCCATCTGCTACCAGGGACAGCACCAATTGCCAAACCACCTTACCGTTTGGCACCTGCAGAAATGTAGGAACTAAAGAAACAGCTAGATGAATTGTTGGAAAAGGGATTCATACAGCCAAGCTCATCGCCATGGGGAGCACCGATTTTATTCGTCAAAAAGAAGGACGGATCAATGCGTGTGTGCATTGACTACCGTGAATTGAACAAAGTCACGATTAAGAATCGGTATCCATTACCGAGAATCGATGATCTATTCGATCAATTACAAGGACCTTGATTTTTCTCTAAAATAGATTTACGATCAGGATATCATCAATTGAAGGTACAGGAAGAGGACATTCCTAAGACCAAAGCAGAACAAGGTATGGCCATTATGAATTTACTGCCATGCCATTTAGTTGCCCCAACTGCATTTATGGACATGATGAACCGAATATGTAAGCTATATTTGGATAAATTCATAATTGTCTTTATAGATGATATTCTTATTTATTCTAAGAACAAAGAGGAACATGCAAAGCATTTGCACGCACTTCTAAGTTTATTAAGAAAAGAAAAGCTTTATGCTAAGTTTTCAAAGTGCGAGTTTTGGTTAGAACAGGTACAGTTTCTTGGACATCTAGTTAATCATGAAGGAATTCATGTGGATACCTAAATTTGGAAACCTACGCCACCGTATATTAGAAGAAGCTCATAAGTCTAAATATACGATGCATCCTGGAAGTGATAAGATGTATCAGGATTTAAGAAAAAATTTCTGGTGGATAGGAATGAAGAAAGATATAGCATCTTATGTTTCTAAGTGTTTAACCTGTTCCCAAGTCAAAGCTGAACATCATAAACCCTCAGGATTGTTGAAACAGTTAGAAATGCTAGTATGGAAATGGGAATTGATAACAATGGATTTTATTACTAAATTACCCAAAACAAGAAAAGGTAATGATACAATCTGTGATTGTAGACAGACTAACTAAGTCAGCCCATTTTCTACCAATGAAGGAAACCTTCAGTATGGAACAATTAGCTAAACTATATGTATATGAAATTGTTTCATTACATGGGATTCCTCTATCAATTGTTTCTGATAGAGATAGTCATTTTACCTCTCATTTTTTGGACAAGTTCCCAAAAAGCAATGGGAACCAAGTTGAATCTAAGCACCGTTTATCATCCTCAAACGGACGGACAAAAGGACAATTCAGACAATGGAGGACAAGCTTAGAGCTTGTATAATTGATTTCGGAAGTAATTGGGATGATCACTTACCATTGATAGAATTTTCTTATAATAACAGTTATCACACAAGTATAAATGTTGCACCATTCGAAGCACTTTATGGACGAAAGTGCCGAACGCCAGCCTGTTGGGCAGAAATTGGAGAAAAGCAATTATCTGGACCTGAGATAGTACAAAAAACAACAGACAAGATCATTCAAGTCAAGGAACGACTGAAAGCAGCACGTGATCGAAAAAAGAGTTATGCAGATAACAGACAAAAGCCGTTGGAATTTCAGGTAGGAGATAAAGTGTTATTGAAAGTCTCTCCTTGGAAAGGAGTGGTAAGATTCATAAAAAGGGGAAATGTAACATCCGTGCTTGTAATCATTGTGAACAGTTCTATTATCAATAAAACAATGTTATTTGATCCCAATGTTTGTTTGGTTGTGTTTTACATTTTTCATGTTTTGACTTTTATGTAATTTCAAACTCTATATCACTTTCTGGAGAGTTATACGCAAACTGGTGCGTAAACGTAGCCAGTTTAATGCGACAAATACTCCGGAACACCAACATATACTTAACATACCTTAAATAACCTTTACATAACTTAGAAATAAGTTTTGAAGGCTTTGGTATGGCAAAAACAAGTTAATTCGACTACAGGGACTAAACTTGACAAACTGCGAAAGTATGACAATTTGAACTGTAACGAACATTCTGGAACATGACCATAAGTTAAACACACCTTAAATATCCTTTAAATAGCTTAGAAATAGGCTTTGAGGGGTTCGGTGTGCTAAAATAAACTTTTGGGCCATTCAGGGACTAAAAGTGTCAAAAAGTGCATAAGTTTGCATTTTCGCGCATAACTCACATTCTGAATACATCTGGACATCCAAAAATTTATGTAAGCACTAAAATATTTTATTTTAGTGTTTGGCATAAGAAAAATCCATTCGTTGTGTCATTTGGATCGTTTTTCGCGCCTATGCGAATTCCGTCGTAATTAAGCGAACATCGCGTTCGTACGACCAAACGAACCAACATCCGACATATTTTTGAGCATTTTTCATGTCCACAATGTTTAGGCATCATTTTAGGGCCTTAAAGTTGGCTTTACGGGCCTTAGAAGTGTCGGAAATGGCCTTAAACACGTGCAGGGGCTGAAACTGTCATTTTTGAAACTTATGTTCTGATCAGAAGCCCCAGGCGGCCCGCCTGAGGTTTGCCTGATTCTAAAGCGGGCCGCATCAGCCCTTCAGATCAGCAAAGGTCAAGTAATCAGCTGATTTCAGCTTTTAAGCCCCTCCAAAGGTCAAGTGCCACATGTTGAACTCTTATGGTGGCCAAAAATCAGTACCACAACATTGTGACAAGTGTACGGGCTAGATCATTCCCTCTTCTCCAAGAAAAGATCCTAACGGTGGACCGAAATCTATAAATACCCATCACATTTCACTTCATTTCTCACAAGAATCTGGTCATTTGTGCTCTAAGTTGAAACCTTTGTTTCATACCTGAGCTATTTTGATCTAGATTAGCATTCGGGGACCCTTCGTAAGTGTTCCTTCGTTCTTTTATTGCTTTTCGAGTCCGAAAGTCAAACTTTGTTTGACTTTCTACATTGACCAGTTTATGGTCGATGTGAAGTTCGTTTGAACTTCATAACGTGAGCGTGATCACGATGGTTATAGTCCCTAGTGACTATACCTACTGATTACCACGTTATATAGGCTCAGTGACGAGCCGTAGTTTTGGTCAGAATGCGTATTCTTGCGTATTTTGTAAACAAACTACTCTTAGGTATCACAACCGTTTGTTGTGATACCAAACCTGTTTTCTGAACTTAGTTAAGCATGTTTTAACATGCTTAGCTCATCACTTTTAGTTTAGTGCTTATATAGGGTCGTCAGGTAAGCGATCTAAACAATCGCTTATACTTTCGAACCCGACCCGTTTGGTTGATCATTAGGATCCGACCAAGCACATTAGGTGACCATAGTATATAGGGAATAACCTTCCGAGGTTATACCTTATGGTCGCTTCGTTTAAGTAGTTGTATGATAGGTAGTATATATGCCTTAGGTAAATTACCAAAATGCCCTTTTGACGCCAAAATTCATTTTAAGAATATGTAACATAACTTTTGACATCTAAACTGATTTGACAACAATATTAGACATGTTAAGGCATATATTACTTGTCATAGGACTAGTTAGGCGGTCCGAACGCGTTCACGCGAACGACACGTTAAAGTAGCATAACCTACCTAAACGGGTCGTAATGGGTCACAAGCACTTAGGTTAGGTTTCATTTAGTATGTAGGCTTTGTTAAACCATACTACATGAGTTCCCATACTCATTTGGTTTACAAACCCTCATTCTATCCGATCTTCCGATTTAGGTCCGGTTTATTAATGTAGTTACCTATATTAGGTGCCGTTTGATATTCCGAGATCTCTAGCATTGCTTGGTGGTTATCTTAGGACTTCTGAGCAATCTCAAGTGAGTACATAGAACCCCTCTTTTACTGTTTTCAAACTGTTTTGGGGTGGAACACATGTGCCTACTTGTTACTTTCGTGCTTTCCTGTTTTCACATCATATACCTGCTATGTTTGTTAGTACATTATAGTACATGATTTCATTACATTTCATGCTATGTATGTCCATTGTGTGCATACTTAGTACATTGTTTTACATTACATTTCTGCTATGTATGTTAACTGATAGCATGCTAGCACATTGATTTACATGACTTTTCTGCTTTGTATGTTAACTTAGCATACTTAGTACATTGTTTTCACATAACATGTTCACTTTTGCTATGACATTTGGTTTGCACAAACGAGACTATTATACGTTCATTAATATTAGCTACACCGCTCGGTAGTAAGTACTGGTACCATAGGACTTGACAAATCCCATTCCTGACATCCCGGGTTTGTTTGGATGTAAGGAATGACTGAATCCGAAAACATTTCTTTTGATAACCTTAACTGAAAGGGTTATCCGACTGTCTCAAGGCTTGAATGTATGCGTTAACTTACCACATAAATGTTTGTATCAATGTAACATGCATTACTTTACAAAACATAACTTTTTGATAAATTCAAATTACTTTGTTTTGTACATTTCTACATTTGGACTATTTGACAATACTTTACTTACAAGACATAACATTTGTTACACATTACTTGACTACTCTTGGACTTATAAACATTTGACATGGCTTATACAAGGACTTTTGACTATTGGTTTAAACATAGACTTTATACATTGGTGGTTTGTTTAAGTGATTTAAGTAACGAGGCATGTGTAATATGATACAAGCATGGTGGATACGCCGCTAGTACTTCCTATATATAAGTGTTTGTATGGTATTACATATTGTAGCGTTATTTAAATCATTTCAATTTGGACATATGACATTTTATACAAATAACATACTTTTCACAAGACATTGTTTTACAAAACAACTTATCTTATACAAACTCATTTTACTTCGTTATTTATTTACCATACTTTATGATCTTATTTATACATATCATCTGATCTTATCGTTTTTCAAATGATTTACAAGACAAAACAATTTACAAGGTTCATGACTAAACATTTTCTTAAACTTAAGTCATGAATCCTATTATCACAAACCTATGTATCTCACAGGCATTTTTATGCTGACGTACCTATTTTCACATGTGTTTTCAGGAGCTTTTCCGTAGGATGATGATCGTGACACTAGGGCGGACCTGTGCCTTAGAGACATAAAACGAAGATAGACTTAGTTTAATTATGTTATAAACTCTTTATTTCCTGTATTGACAATGTAACACGCTTGTTGATAAATAAAATACAACTTTTATGCCATGGTTATGAAACAATTAATTCTGTTACAACACTCCCTGACGTTTTCCGCCACGTCTTGTATGCTATACGTGGTCGGGGTGTGACAGAAGAGTTGGTATCAGAGCCAATGGTTATAGGGAATTAGGTTATTAGTAATGCTTTGACCTAGACTATAGCCTTTCTAGGACCCTAACACAAGTTATCTTGTGTTTAGATTTTAAAACATGCACTTCACCTATCCTTAGGTGATTATCAAAACAAGAAACCAAATTTTTCGAAACAATTTTTGAAAAACAATCTTCTGTTTTTGAATGATTTATTACAAGGTTTTGAACCCTCTTTTGTAAGGTTTTGAACCCTTCCAGTTTGACTAAATTTTTGGCCTTGTGCCTTCAAATTTTCAAAATCTCGTCAACGTTTTGGGTTTTAAATAATGTGAACACGTGCAAACTGGAAGAGTGGATGCCTGTATTCTGGGTTTTCTGTCTAGGCAAGCACTTCGTATACATCTCATCAGACGTGAGACCAGTTGTGCTTACCTGGGAATTCTTGGGATGAGTGTTCACTTATAGGCGAGCATGTCTTCGTGATACATTATTTTTGATCCATTTACTTTGATTAGTCACTGTGCGTCGTTTGTTTGCTTGGTAATGCGGACAAATGACCACCATCTTTGCTTTTGTTAATTTTGTTTCATCTCATTCTTTTTATCCAATCATCTCACTCGTTTCCTTTCATGTTTTCCTCTTTTAGAAGGCCTCCTCGACGCGAAAACCAAATAGCGACTGCCGAACTGGCAGAAATCATTGCGCAGCAGATGGCTGCTCAATTCCCAAATCTCTTTGCTCAATGGCAACAAGCCAACAACAACAACAATGCTCCATGCAAATACAAGGATTTTAACTCGGCTAAACCACTCATGTTTAGTGGTTCTGAAGGAGCGACTGGGCTTCTTCAATGGTTTGAGAGCATTGAGAATACTTTCCGCCACGTGCAGTGTCTGGATAATCGCAAGGTTGAGTTTTCTTCGAGCGTGTTTCAGAAGAGGGCTCTCACATGGTGGAATGGGGTTATGAGAGATCGGGGTGCAGAAGTTGCTCTAGCGCAAACTTGGGCTGAACTTAGGGCCCTTATGATGAGGGAATTCTGTCCTCGTCATGAACAGCGAGCGTTGGAGAAAGAGTTTGAGGACTTGAAACAAGACAGTGGCGAGCACAGGGCTTATACTGATAGGTTTGAAGAGTTGAGTCTGCTTTGCCCAACTATGGTTACCCCACTCGACAAGGCTATCGAAAGATACATCGATGGCCTACCTGACTCAGTACAAGACATCATTACTGGTAGTAACCCTGCCACACTCCGTCAGGCGATCGAGTTATCAGCGACATTGACTGAGTCGCAGATTCAAAAGGGGAAGCTGCACAAAAAGGGTGACAAGGGTAAGAAGCAGGTGTCTGATAAGGAAGATAGCAAGAAAGGGTAAAACAAGAAGGGAAAGAATTTTGGAGGGTCTAGGAAGCGGAAGGCTTCCCAAAACTATGCTGTTACTGCACAGGCTCAGGCTGCACCAAATCAGCCTGTGCAACCACTAGCCAAGAAGCCTTATATTGGCAATGCACCTTTGTGCAACAGGTGTAACGGCCATCATCAACCACACCTCCAGTGCCGACAGTGCACCAACTGCGGAAGGCCTGGTCACCTTGCTGTCACCTGCCGCATTCCTGTTAACCAGAACCAGGCAGTTCAGAACCAAGCACAACAAGTTGCTCAGCCTCTTGCTCAGCAACAAGGTCAAGCTGCACGACCTCATTTTCCCCCTGGTTCGTGCTACAATTGTGGTGATCTGACCCACTACAGGAATCGGTGCCCAAGGTTAGCCAACCAAAATCAAAATCAGAACCAAAATCAGGCTCAGGCTCGAGGGCGAGCTTTTAACTTGAATGCCCAAGAGGCGCAGGCAGACGATAATGTGGTGAACGGTACGTTCTTTATTAATAATCAGCCTGCATCTGTTCTTTTTTATTCGGGTGCCGACAAGAGTTTTGTGTCATTGTCTTTTGAGCCATTACTTTGCGTGTCTAGAACAAAACTAGGTAAACCTTTGACAGTAGAAGTTGCTAGTGGTGAACCCATTGTTCTTGATTCTGTTCTTCACAACTGCCAGTTGAATCTTAACGATCATCTTTTTCCAATCGACCTCACGCCTATGCAACTTGGAAGCTTCGACGTTATAGTGGGTATGGATTGGTTATCTAAGCATCACGCCGAGATAGTTTGTTCTGAGAAGATTGTTCGTGTGCCGCTTTCGACAGGCGAGATTCTACAGGTTCAAGGTGAGAAACCTGCCGGTGGTCTCAAACTCATGTCTTGTTTTAAAGCTCGGAAGTATCTGCGGAAGAACTATGTGGCTTTCTTAGCACATGTTACAGCGGATAAAGGCAAGGGTAAGTCTATTTCAGATATTCCTGTCGTTCGGGATTATTCTGAAGTTTTCCCTGAAGAGTTACCTGGTCTACCTCCAGCACGCCAAGTCGAGTTCCGCATTGATCTCGTACCTGGTGCAAATCCCATTGCCAGCGCTCCATATCGTCTTGCACCGTCTGAGATGCAAGAGTTATCTAAGCAGCTTCAGGAGCTCTCTGACAAAGGTTTTATCCGTCCTAGCTTTTCACCCTGGGGTGCTCCCGTTCTTTTTGTCAAGAAGAAGCATGGATCTTTTAGGATGTGTATCGATTATCGTGAGCTTAACAAGCTTACCATCAAGAATCGATATCCCCTACCGCGCATAGACGACCTCTTTGATCAGTTACAGGGCGCTTCTTATTTTTCGAAGATTGATCTACGTTCCGGATATCATCAACTTCGGGTGCATGAAGAAGATATTCCCAAGACAGCGTTCCGTACTCGTTATGGGCATTATGAATTCACAGTCATACCATTCGGTTTGACCAATGCTCCTGCTGTTTTCATGGACTTAATGAATAGGGTCTGCAAACCTTATTTGGATCAGTTCGTCATTGTTTTTATTGACGACATCTTGATTTATTCTAAGACGCGAGCTGATCACGAGCAACATCTTCGTCTTACTCTGGAACTCCTAAAGAAAGAGCAACTTTTCGCCAAATTCTCCAAGTGTGAATTCTGGCTTAAAGAAGTTCAATTTTTGGGGCATATCATCAATGAACAAGGTATCCATGTAGATCCCTCCAAGATCAGTGCGATTAAGGATTGGGATACGCCTACTACTCCCACTGAGGTTCGTTCTTTTCTTGGTCTGGCGGGTTATTACCGCCACTTCATTAAGAACTTCTCAAAGATTGCAATTCCTCTAACTGCTTTAACTCAGAAGAACAAGCCCTTTGATTGGGGATTCAAACAAGAGGAAGTTTTTCAAAACTTGAAGCAGAAGCTTTGCAACGCGCCTGTTCTGACTTTGCCTGAGGGCAATGATGATTTCGTTGTTTATTGCGATGCATCTAAACTGGGTCTTGGCTGTGTTCTTATGAAAAGGAACAAAGTCATAGCATATGCATCGAGACAGTTGAAGATACATGAGAAGAACTACACCACTCATGATCTTGAGTTGGGTGCAGTTGTTTTCGCTCTAAAGATCTGGAGACACTATTTGTACGGTATAAAATGTGTGGTTTTCACGGACCATAAAAGTCTTCAGCATATCTTCAACCAGAAAGAACTCAACATGAGGCAACGACGTTGGGTTGAGCTTTTAAACGACTATGACTGCGAAATTCGCTACCATCCTGGTAAGGCGAATGTCGTAGCTGATGCATTGAGTCGTAAGGAACGTACTAAGCTTCATTGTGTACGTGTTCAATCTATTATTCAAGCTCAATCCGATATCCAAGCACGCATCTCTCAGGCTCAACAATCTTGTGTTGCACAAGGTTTAATGGATAAGGAATTTCCCTATCACATAACGCCTGCTTTGGAACTGAAGGACAATGGATCGTATTACTTCATGGACCGTTTGTGGGTCCCAAGCCAGGATGATCTTCGTACCTTGCTTATGGATGAAGCCCATAAGTCTCGTTATTCTATTCATCCGGGCTCAGATAAGATGTATACGGATCTTCGTATTCATTATTGGTGGCCTGGTATGAAGAAAGACATTGCCTTATACGTATCAAAATGCCTTACTTGTCTTAAGGTTAAGGCTGAACACCAGCGTCCTTCTGGTTTATTGGAGCAACCAGTGATCCCAGTTTGGAAATGGGAAAACATTACTATGGATCTTGTTACTAAACTTCCGCGCACAAAGAAAGGTCATGATGCCATCTGGGTAGTTGTTGATCGTCTTACTAAGTCAGCGCATTTCTTGCCAATCCGTGAGGATTTTCCTGCTGACAGGCTTGCTCAAATCTATGTGGATGAAATTGTAGCTCGACATGGTGTTCCTTTGAACATCATTTCTGACAGAGATGCTCGTTTCACGTCTCATTTTTGGAGAACCATGGAATCTGCTATGGGGACCCAACTTAATCTGAGCACAGCTTATCATCTGCAAACGGATGGTCAATCTGAAAGAACAATCCAGACTCTGGAGGATATGCTTAGAGCTTGTGTGATCGATTTTGGTGGTAGTTGAGATTCACATCTTAAGTTGATTGAATTCTCCTACAACAACAGTTATCACACCAGCATCAAAATGGCTCCTTTCGAGGCTCTCTATGGTCGAAAATGTCGTTCACCAGTCTGCTGGAATGAGATCGGCGAGGCTCAACTTACTGGACCTGCCCTCATTTTAGAAACTACTGACAAGATCAAGAAAGTTCGTGATAACCTTCAGGCAGCTAGAAGCCGTCAGAAGAGTTACGCGGACCCAAAACGCAAGGCCTTGGAATTTCAAGTCGGTAATCGAGTATTACTTAAGGTCTCACCTTGGAAAGGTGTGATCAGATTTGGAAAGAAAGGAAAACTTGCACCTAGATACGTTGGACCATTCAAGATCGTCGAAAGAATTGGAAAGGTAGCCTACAGACTTGAGTTACCTCCTGAACTTGGAAATGTTCATCCAACTTTTCACGTATCCAATCTCAAGAGGTGTTTAGCTGATGAGAACCTCCACATACCGCTTGACGAAATTCGTGTTGGAAAAACACTGAAATTTGTTGAGAAACCTGTGGAGATCATGGAACGTGAAGTCAAGTGGCTTAAACACAAGTGCATTCCTTTGGTCAAAGTTCGCTGGGAAGCTAAACGTTGACCTGAGTTTACTTGGGAATGCGAAGATCAAATGAAGGCGAAATATCCGCATCTTTTCCCACGAGTTTCCTCTAAATAAATTACGGGACGAAATTTCCACAAGTAGGGGAGACTGTAACATCCGTGCTTGTAATCATTGTGAACAGTTCTATTATCAATAAAACAATGTTATTTGATCCCAATGTTTGTTTGGTTGTGTTTTACATTTTTCATGTTTTGACTTTTATGTAATTTCAAACTCTATATCACTTTCTGGAGAGTTATACGCAAACTGGTGCGTAAACGTAGCCAGTTTAATGCGACAAATACTACGGAACACCAACATATACTTAACATACCTTAAATAACCTTTACATAACTTAGAAATAAGTTTTGAAGGCTTTGGTATGGCAAAAACAAGTTAATTCGACTACAGGGACTAAACTTGACAAACCGTGAAAGTATGACAATTTGAACTGTAACGAACATTCCGGAACATGACCATAAGTTAAACACACCTTAAATATCCTTTAAATAGCTTAGAAATAGGCTTTGAGGGGTTCGGTGTGCTAAAATAAACTTTTGGGCCATTCAGGGACTAAAAGTGTCAAAAAGTGCATAAGTTTGCATTTTCGCGCATAACTCACGTTCTGAATACATCTGGACATCCAAAAATTTATGTAAGCACTAAAATATTTTATTTTAGTGTTTTGCATAAGAAAAATCCATTCGTTGTGTCATTTGGATCGTTTTTCGCGCCTATGCGAATTCCGTCGTAATTAAGCGAACATCGCGTTCGTACGACCAAACGAACAAACATCTGACATATTTTTGAGCATGTTTCATGTCCACAATGTTTAGGAATCATTTTAGGGCCTTAAAGTTGGCTTTACGGGCCTTAGAAGTGTCGGAAATGGCCTTAAACATGTGCAGGGGCTGAAACTGTCATTTTTGAAACTTATGTTCTGATCAGAAGCCCCAGGCGGCCCGCCTGAGGTTTGCCTGATTCTAAAGCGGGCCGCATCAGCCCTTCAGATCAGCAAAGGTCAAGTAATCAGCTGATTTAAGCTTTTAAACCCCTCCAAAGGTCAAGTGCCACATGTTGAACTCTTATGGTGGCCAAAAATCAGTACCACAACATTGTGACAAGTGTACGGGCTAGATCATTCCCTCTTCTCCAAGAAACGATCCTAACGGTGGACCGAAATCTATAAATACCCGTGACATTTCACTTCATTTCTCACAAGAATCTGATCATTTGTGCTCTAAGTTGAAACCTTTGTTTCATACCTGAGCTATTTTGATCTAGATTAGCATTCGGGGACCCTTCGTAAGTGTTCCTTCGTTCTTTTATTGCTTTTCGAGTCCGAAAGTCAAACTTTGTTTGACTTTCTGCATTGACCAGTTTATGGTCGATGTGAATTTCGTTTGAACTTCATAACGTGAGCGTGATCACGATGGTTATAGTCCCTAGTGACTATACCTACTGATTACCACGTTATATAGGCTCAGTGACGAGCCGTAGTTTCGGTCAGAATACGTATTCTTGCGTATTTTGTAACCAAACTACTCTTAGGTATCACAACCGTTTGTTGTGATACCAAACCTGTTTTCTAAACTTAGTTAAGCAGGTTTTAACATGCTTAGCTCGTCACTTTTAGTTTAGTGCTTATATAGGGTCGTCAGGTAAGCGATCTAAACAATCGCTTATACTTTCGAACCAGACCCGTTTGGTCGATCATTAGGATCCGACCAAGCACCTTAGGTGACCATAGTATATAGGGAATAACCTTCCGAGGTTATACCTTATGGTCGCTTCGTTTAAGTAGTTGTATGATAGGTAGTATATATGCCTTAGGTAAATTACCAAAATGCCCTTTTGACGCCAAAATTCATTTTAAGCATATGTAACATAACTTTTGACATCTAAACTGATTTGACAACAATATTAGACATGTTAAGGCATATATTACTTGTCATAGGACTAGTTAGGCGGTCTGAACGCGTTTCACGCGAACGACGCGTTAAAGTAGCATAACCTACCTAAACGGGTCGTAATGGGTCACAAGCACTTAGGTTAGGTTTCATTTAGTATGTAGGCTTTGTTAAACCATACTACATGAGTTCCCATACTCATTTGGTTTACGAACCCTCATTCTATCCGATCTTCCGATTTAGGTCCGGTTTATTAATGTAGTTACCTATATTAGGTGCCGTTTGATATTCTGAGATCTCTAGCATTGCTTGGTGGTTATCTTAGGACTTCTGAGCAATCTCAAGTGAGTACATAGAACCCCTCTTTTACTGTTTTCAAACTGTTTTGGGGTGGAACACATGTGCCTACTTGTTACTTTCGTGCTTTCCTGTTTTCACATCATATACCTGCTATGTTTGTTAGTACATTATAGTACATGATTTCATTACATTTCATGCTATGTATGTCCATTGTGTGCATACTTAGTACATTGTTTTACATTACATTTCTGCTATGTATGTTAACTGATAGCATGCTAGCACATTGATTTACATGACTTTTCTGCTTTGTATGTTAACTTAGCATACTTAGTACATTGTTTTCACATAACATGTTCACTTTTGCTATGACATTTGGTTTGCACAAACGAGACTATTATACGTTCATTAACATTAGCTACGCCGCTCGGTAGTAAGTACTGGTACCATAGAACTTGACAAATCCCATTCCTGACATCCCGGGTTTGTTTGGATGTAAGGAATGACTGAATCCGAAAACATTTCTTTTGATAACCTTAACTAAAAGGGTTATCCGACTGTCTCAAGGCTTGAATGTATGCGTTAACTTACCACATAAATGTTTGTATCAATGTAACATGCATTACTTTACAAAACATAACTTTTTGATATATTCAAATTACTTTGTTTTGTACATTTCTACATTTGGACTATTTGACAATACTTTACTTACAAGACATAACATTTGTTACACATTACTTGACTACTCTTGGACTTATAAACATTTGACATGGCTTATACAAGGACTTTTGACTATTGGTTTAAACATAGACTTTATACATTGGTGGTTTGTTTAAGTGATTTAAGTAACGAGGCATGTGTAATATGATACAAGCATGGTGGATACGCCGCTAGTACTTCCTATATATAAGTGTTTGTATGGTATTACATATTGTAGCGTTATTTAAATCATTTCAATTTGGACATATGACATTTTATTCAAATAACATACTTTTCACAAGACATTGTTTTACAAAACAACTTATCTTATACAAACTCATTTTACTTCGTTATTTATTTAACCATACTTTATGATCTTATTTATACATATCATCTGATCTTATCATTTTTCAAATGATTTACAAGACAAAACAATTTACAAGGTTCATGACTAAACATTTTCTTAAACTTAAGTCATGAATCCTATTTTCACAAACCTATGTATCTCACAGGCATTTTTATGCTGACGTACCTATTTTCACATGTGTTTTCAGGAGCTTTTCCGTAGGATGATGATCGTGACACTAGGGCGGACCTGTGCCTTAGAGACATAAAACGAAGATAGACTTAGTTTAATTATGTTATAAACTCTTTATTTCCTGTATTGACAATGTAACACGCTTGTTGACAAATAAAATACAACTTTTATGCCATGGTTATGAAACAATTAATTCTGTTACAACACTCCCTGACGTTTTCCGCCACATCTTGTATGCTATACGTGGTCGGGGTGTGACAGGAAAGCTAAGCCCCAGGTATGTTGGACCTTTTGAGATTATTAGAAGAATAGGACCTGTAGCCTATCAGCTACAACTGCCAGAGGAAATGGCAGGAATACATGATGTATTTCATGTATCTAATCTCAAGAAATGCATAGCTGATGAGTCACTGATGGTACCTCTTAAAGATATCGAGGTAAATGAGCAATTAAAATTTGTAGAACGACCTCTACAAATCGAAGACAGGAAAGTTAAGAACCTCAAGCACAAGAGATTAGTTCTGGTCAAAGTGAAATGGGACTCCAAAAGAGGACCCGAGTATACATGGGAGCTTGAATTAGAAATGCAAAGGAAATATCCACACATGTTCCAGTAGATCTCTAGGACGAGCTATAAACAAGGTGGGGAGGATATAATAACCCTCCTAAATAATATTCCAACACCTCTGATATAATTAAAATGCCCTTATATGTCTCAATATATACCATGTATACGATATTAGGCCCTAAATACCTTTATATCATTAAAAATTAAATAAAAATCAATTTTATAAGTCTCTCGTGGGTCGCGAAGACTTGTTCTTCATCCTACGCAGGCCGCGAGTGAGAGGACAAGAGGCACGCCCCGGAAGCCGCCACGTGTCACCACGTGGCGAAGCTAGAATGGTGATCGGGCCAAGCTAGGCCCTACTACCCCTACTACGCGGGCAGCGTAGCCCTTGGCTATGTCCTTCGCGGGCCGCGAGGGAAGTCGAAAGGTCACTTATATATTGAAGGCATCGGCTGTTCAGTCGAATTCGTCCCAAATCTCTTTCTCTCTCAAAATTTCTGCGTAGTAGGCATAATCTCCGGATATAATACCCCCCTAAATAACGAAGTTCTGCCCCGCTGTAAGTATCATAACCCCGGTTATGTATTAGATACGCTGCCCGATTGATCCAGGGTTCCGTAATGGCTGTCGTGGTTCTGCCCTACATAGTCATTGGAATGCCCTCTCGGGAAGGGTATTACTAATGTAAATATTGGGTTATTATACTAACACGTGTGCATTTGTGTATTTAATAGATAATCACCAGGAAATCCCTAAAGAAAAACTATGACAGCAATGTGAGTAATCTCCTTTTTGTAAACTGTTTTTACAAAACCTTAAATATTTTACAATGTAATTAGCAGTGATTGGGTCTTTGTAGTTCTTTAATTATTGTCGGTATATTTGGGTTTTGTATACAAAATGTGGAACATGTTACCATTGGACAAAGAGTTAGCCAATGGGTAATATGACCCACCAGTCAGGATTGACAATACTTAATGAGTAATTGTGCAGATATAAACATTGTAAGCGCTCTCAATACTGTTAAGAGATAAAACTCTTCTTGATTAAACTTGGATTCACTCACCAGTATTTCCTACTGATAAAATGTTTTTAAACGCGTTTCAGGTAACAAAATGTGAAAGCCAACTAGAAGCCAGCTGGACGGCACTGAAGGCTTGGAAAAAGTGGTTATAAAAGTTACTTAAATAAAAGAAGATGTTTTATTCAATAAAATACGGATTTTCCCTACGAAAATGTTTGTAATGAAAATTTGGGTTTTATCCCAATATGTTTAATATTATAAAAGTGTGGTATTTACTCTGATAAATTATTTCCTAACTACGGTCCTGATAAAATTTCCGCTGCCAAAATGATAAACACCTGGATAGCACCAAAACTGGTCTCACGGTTGCCCGTTCCCGGGACAGATAGGGGACGGGGGTTGCGACACTTTTCCATGGATCTCTTAAGAGTGTCGGATAGTTTACGAGAAGGCATCTAAAGATCCAATAAGAGGATCATATAAGTTTAAATCATAAAGTCTCACAATATAGATTCACACATGATAGATTAAGACTCAAGATTCCACAAGTTTCACGTAGTTTAAAGATTCAAGTTTCCAACAAGTTTCACATAGATTCCAATAGATTCAACACTGCAAACCCACGACCTACGCATGGCACTTTGTACGAAGTTTGGCAACGTGTCAGAAACGCTTATATATAGGAAGTACCAGCGGCGTATCTACCACGCTTCGGGCACATCGCTTCCGCCTCATACTCGGTGTTATGTTACGTGTCCCAATTGCCAAACATAACAACACACTCATCATCATCATCATCATACACACGTAGATTGACCCAATAGATTCGCATAGATTAGCCCAATAGATTCACGTAGATAAACCCAATAGATTCACATAAATTAGCCCAATAGATTCACATAGATTAGTGTTAACAATCTCATCACAATCCACAAAACAACGAACTCCTGCATGGCACATGCTAGAAAAGTTCGGAAACATGATGGAAGCACTTATATATAGGAAGTACCAGCAGCGTATCCACCATGCTTCAATCATGCCACGTCCGTCTCATCATCGGTGTCATGCTTCGCTAACCACAACATTAGATTTCATCTCAAAACTTCCACATAGATTAACCAAATAGTTTCAACAACTTCAACCCGAGTCTACAAAACTACGAACTTCACTTAGTGTGTGGTACGAAGGTTCGGTAACATGCTAGAAACACTTATATATAGGAAGTACCAGCGGCATATACACCATGTTTCGGACATGCCACGTCTGCCTCATCTTTGGCGCTAGGCCACGTTTTGTATTTTGTCACTCAAAACAATACATACAAAGATTACGCATAGATTACGCTAGAGTACACATAGATTACACATAGGTTACACAAGTTTTGATAACTGTGCCGTGTAAATGATGTACGATGTAAAACAATATCAACAATCAATGAAACGATGTGTTTTGGTGTTAATATGGGTGTATTTGTGTTTGATGATTTTACGAATTGATTCGAGTTCGATTTCAAACTTTAAATCGCTTTATAGAAGGTTATACGCAAACTGGTGTGTAAACATAATCAGTTTAATGCGACAAACACTCCGGAATAGTGACATAGGCTTAACATACCTTAAATAACCTTTACATAACTTAGAAATAAGTTTTGGGGGGTTTGGTGTGTCAAAAACAAGTTTATTCGATCGCAGGGACTATTTGTGTCAAACTGTGAAACTATGCTGATTTGAACAGTAACGAACATTCCAGAACTTGATCATAAGTTAAACATACCTTAAATATCCTTTACATAGCTTAGAAATAGGCTTTGAGGGGTTTGGTATGCGAAAATAAACTTTTTAATCAAACAGGGACTAAAAGGGTCAAAAAGTGCATAAGTTTGCATTTTCGCGCATATCTTACGTTCTGAAAATATCCGGACATCCAAAAATTTTTGTAATCATTAAAATATTTTATTTTAGTGATTGGAATGCAAAAATACCATTCGTCGTGAAATTTGGATCGTTTTTGCATCCGTTCGTATTTCGTCGTAATTAACCGAATAACGCAACCGTACGACCAAAAGAACTGACATCCGGGATGTTTTTAAGCATATTTTAAGTTACCTATACTTTAACTTCATTTTAGAGCCTTGAATTGGGGTTAACGGGGCTTAAACGTGTCGAAAATCATGTTTATTTCATGCAGGGACCTGTTCTGCCATTTTCTGAAACTTGAAACTGATCCCCCTCGCGCCACGCGCCAGAACCAGGACACCCTGGCGCGCCACGCTACAGAGGACCATTTTCAGCAACTTGTTTTCAGTAATTGGCTTGATTTACAGGGTCTTTTGTGTAAAATTCTCAATACCTGGAGCTGGTTTTCGACTTCCATTGTATTGTAATACCATGTGCACAAGTGTAGGGCCAAGATTGATCCTTCTAAACACTTGGAATGATCTTGATGATCCAATCTTCCTATAAATAGCAATGGGTTCTCATTTGGTTCTTCAAACTTGATTCAATTTCTGCTCTAAGTTGGAGTTTTCATACTTCATACCTGAGCAATTTGAATCAAATCTTCATTGCTTGGACCTTTTATAAGCTTCTTTCATGCTTTTTATGTATTTCAAGCATGAAAGTCAAACAGTGTTTGACTTTCTGCTTTGACCATGAATTTGGTCAACACAAAGTTCGTTTGAACTTTGCAACGTGAGCGTAATCACGATGGTTATAGTCCCTTGTGACTATACCTACTGATTACCACGTCGATTAGTCGAAGTGACGAGTCAAAGTTTCGGTCAAAATACGTGTTTATGCGTATTTTGCATCGAAGCTATTTTCAGGTATCAAAACACTTTGTTTTGATATCAAAACACTTTGTTTTGATATCAAAACCTATTTTCTAACTTAGTTAAACATGTCATAACAAGTATAGCTCGTCACTTTGGTCTAGTGCTTGTATAGGGTCGTAAGATAAGCGGTCTTAACAACCGCTTAGACTTTCGAACCCGACCCATTTGGTTGATCATTAGGATCTGACCAAGCATATTTGTGACCATAGTTGTATAGGGAATAACCTTCCAAGGTTATACCTTATGGTCACTTAGTTTAATTAGTTGTATGATAGGTAGTTTATATGCCTTAGGAAAATGACCAAAATGCCCTTTTCATGCATAATTGGATTTTAAGCATATGTAACTTAACTTTTGTCACCTAAACTGATTATGCAACATATTTAAACATGTTAGGGCATATAATACTTGCCATAGGACTAGTTAGGCGTCTCGAACGCGCATTTGCGCAAACGACGCGTTAAAGTAGCGTAAGCTACCTTAATGGGTCGTAACGGGTCATAAGCACTTAGGATAGGTTCTGATTTAGAATGTAGGCTTTGTTAAACCATATCACATGAGTTCCAGTACTCATTTGGTTTACAAGACATCATTTTACCCGATCTTCCGATTTAGGTGTCGATTTATTAACTAGCGATCCGATTACTAGGTGCTACCTGATTTCCTTGGTTTGCCCGAGCTTAGTTAAAGTTCAATTAATCAAGGATACTTTGCACTTCGATGTGAGTACATAGTTCCCCTATTTTACTGTTTTCGATTGTTTTGGGGTGATTCATATGTGTTAAATAATTTCAATGCTTTTAAACGATGATTTCAAAAACGAATACTATGGTTTATATTAAACAAGAACGATTTCGATAATGTGAATGAACTTGTTGGACTTATTTACATAACGAATAACATTCATTAACATTGATCAAGCCGACCAGTATTAGGTTATGGTACCATAGGATCTGACAAATCCCGTTATCGGATTGCACCCATGGTTATGTATGGGGGTTATGTGGGTAACGACTGAACCTATTAATTGTTAACTTACCCTTTGGTGGTTTGTTAATACGAGTTGAACGATGGACGAGTTACGAAGGTTTGAATGTATTCCACGAGACGACCAAAAGTAGTTTTCACAATTAAAATGAGAACGATTTGAAAGAGAATGAGTTGAACGATTGAACGATTTTGAATGATTGAAACAATTGAACGATTTGAACGATTTAAACAAGTAAAACGATTTGAACGAACGATTGGTTTTTGGTTAGTGTTTAGATAACGGGACGGGTGAAATGTAATCAAAGCATGGTAGATACGCAGCTGGTACTTCTTATATATAAGTGCTTTTATCATATTACATACCGTGGCGTTATTTAGTTCACTTGGGCGAACAATTTGAAACGATGTCACACAAACAATGTTTACTAAACGATATAAACCATACGAGTTATTTTACGAGAATGATTTACGATTTGGGTTTACATAAACAAATGTTTTTAGTTAAGGTTCATGGCATCGAGGTTTTATAAACTATAACCAATCTGTTTTGACTTGGTTATTCATTTTACAATACAAATGTTTTACAAAACAACGTTTTCAAATATCGATTAACGAAGTTGTATGAGTTATTTCAATATATAAACGAGCCATGAATCTGACACTCACACAAAACCTATGTGCTCGCCGACATTTCTTTGCTGACTTTATTTTTACATATGTTTCAGGTGGTGATTGATGATGTTGATTACGAATAGGATGCATGCTCACTTAGGACTGGACGAGGCCTTAGCGACTTAATAACAATGATAATCTATGTTTAACTTGTTTGTTTTAACTTAAAGACAATGTAAATTATCTAATGAATCAATAAAACGAAACTTTTTAATCCATGGTTGTGAAACAATAATTCTGCCACTCCACTCCCTGACGTTTTCGCCGCGGTTTCGTTGTTTTAACGCGGTCGGTGTGTGACAGAAGAGTTGGTATCAGAGCCAATGGTTATAGGGAATTAGGTTATTAGTAATGCTTTGACCTTGACTATAACTTCTCTAGGACCCTAACGCAAGAAATTTGCGTTTAGATTCTAAAACAATACCGTCACCTATCTTTAGGTGATAACCACAACGAGAACACAATAACCAATCTGATTTGAAAATCAATCATCTATTCTTGGATGATTTGTTATAAGGTTTTGAACCCTCTAACTTTTCAAAATCTCGTCAAAGTTTGGGTCTTATAATGTAAACACATGCAATCTGGAAGGGTGGCTGCCTGTATCCTGAGTTTTCTGTCTAAGGCTAGAGTGTTCGTACAAATCCACATAATCGGACCAGTCACTCTTACCTAGGAACTCTTGGGACGAGTGTCCACTTATAGGCTAAATCATGTCTTTGCGATACATTATATTGATCTATTTACTTTGATTAGTCATTGTGTGTCGTTTGTTTGTTCGAGGTAACGAATGAATGATCGCCTTCCTTATGTTTTATCGATGTTTTCAATACCTCTTTTGTTTATCCAATTGTCAATCTCACTCGTTTCTCATGTTTCCTTATTCTTTTTAGAATATGCCACCTAGACGTGATCCCGAACAAGATGCTGCAATCCCAGCCCTTGTCGCTCAGCAAATTGCAGCTGTGCTTCCGAACCTAGTAACTCAGATCAATCAAGAGAACAACAACAATAACAATAATGCTCAGTGTATTTTCAAGAATTTCAATTCGGCTAAACCATTGAAGTTTTCTGGGTCTCAAGGAGCAACTGCGCTCCTACAATGGTTCGAGAGTTTAGAAAGCACCTTCAGACATGTGCAATGTCCGAATGAGCGTAAGGTTGAATTTGCATCCAGTGTTTTCGAGAAGCGTCCTCTTACATGGTGGAATGGTGTGATGCGTGATAGGGGTGCCGATGTGGCAATGGCATAGACGTGGGAAGAGCTTCGAGCTCTCATGATGAAAGAGTTCTGTTCCTGTCATGAGATTCGAGCTTTGGAATGAGAATTTAACGATTTGAAACAAGATGGGGGAGAACACTGTGCGTATACGGATCGTTATTAGGAGCTCAGTTTGTTGTGTCCTACTATGGTTACCCCGTTGGAGAAAGAGATTGAGAGGTATATCGATGGTTTACCCAATTCTGTGCAAGATATTGTAACTGGTAGTAATCCTACCATTGTTCATCAAGCGATTGAATTGGCTGCTACTCTGACTAAGTCACAAGTCAGAAAAGGTAAACTGACCCGCAAGGGTGACAAGAAGCAGTCGGCTGATTCCGTTCAAGACAAGGGTAAAGGTAAGGGTAAGAAAGGCGAGTCTTCAAGGAGGTCGAGGAAGCGTAAGGCTTTCCAGAACTTTGCAGTCACTACACAGAATGCTCAGAACCCACCAGCACAACCTCCTGCGAAGAAACAATATGCTGGTATCGCACCTCACTGCAATAGGTGCAATGGTCACCATGCGACCCAACAGGCTTGCAAACAGTGTACCACTTGTGGTAAACTTGGGAACTTTGCCAACAATTGTCGTTTGGGTCAGAACCCAGCTGCTCAGAATCCAGCACAAGTTCAGGGGAATGCTGCTAGATTCCCACCTGGCTCGTGTTACAACTGCGGTGAAATGGGTCATTTCCGCAACAACTGCCCAAGATTGGTGAACGCGAATGTGAATCCCGCTCGTGGATGAGCGTACAACTTGAATGCAAACGAGGCGAGGGCTGACAACGAGGTTGTTAATGGTACGTTCCTTGTTAACCATCAACCTGCATCTATTCTTTTTTATTCTGGTGCCGATAGAAGTTTTGTTTCATTATCTTTTGAACCTTTACTTGTGATACCTAGAACTAAACTAAGGAAACCCTTATTTGTCAAACTTGCTACTGGTAATCCTCTCATACTCGATTCTGTTATTCACGATTGTCAATTGAACCTCGATAACCATCTTTTTTCCTATTAACCTCACGCTGATGCAACTTGGGAGTTTCGATATTATCGCTGGAATGGATTGGTTAACTAAGTTTCATGCTGAGGTGGTTTGTTTCGATAAGATTGTTCGCATTCCTCTTTCATCTGGTGAAGTTCTAGAGATTCGTGGTGAGAAACCTTCAGGCGGATTGAAACTCATGTCGTGTACGAAAGCCCAAAGTTATTTACGAAAAGGATATGTTTCTTTTCTGGCACATGTCACCGAGGAGAAGAGCAAGAGCAAGTGTATTCAAGATATTCCGATTGTTCGAGATTATCCTGAGGTGTTTCCTGATTGTCGCAACCCCCGTCCCCTATCTGTCCCGGGAACGAGCGGCCGCGAGACCAGTTTTTGTGGTATCCAGGTGTTTATCATTTTGGTAGCGGAAATTTCATCAGGATCGTAGTTAGGAAATAATTTATCAAAGTAAATACCACGCTTTTATAATATTAAACATATTGGGATAAAACCCAAATTTTCATTACAAACATTTTCATAGGGAAAATCCCTATTTTATTGAATAAAACATCTTCTTTTATATAGGTAACTTTTATAGCCACTTTTTCCAAGCCTTCAGTGCTGTCCAGTTGGCTTCTAGTTGGCTTTCACATTTTGTTACCTGAAATGCGTTTAAAAACATTTTGTCAGTGGGAAATACTGGTGAGTGAATCCCAGTTTAATCAAGAAGAGTTTTATCTCTTAACAGTATTGAGAGCGATTACAATGTTTATATCTACACAATTACTCATTCAGTATTGTCAATCCTGACTGGTGGGTCATATTACCCATTGGCTAACTCTTTGTCCAATGGTAACGTGTTCCACATTTTGTATACAAAACCCCAACATACCGGCAGTAATTGAAGAACTACAAAGACTCAATCACTGCTAATCACATTGTAAAATATTTAAGGTTTTGTAAAAACAGTTTACAAAAAGGAGATTACTCACGTTGCTGTCTAAGATTTTCTTTAGGGATTTCCTGGTGATTATTTATTAAATACACAAATGCACACGCGTTAGTATAATAACCCAATATTTACATTAGCAATACCCTTCCCGAGACGGCATTCCAATGACTACGTCAGGCAGAACCACGACAGCCATTACGGAACCCTGGATCAATCGGGCAGTGTATCTAATACGTAACCGGGATTATGATACTTATAACGGGGTAGAATTTCGTTATGTAGGGGGTTATTATATCCGGAGATTATGCCTACTACGCAGAAATTTTAAGAGAGAAAGAGATTTGGGACGAATTCGACTGAACAGCCGATGCCTTGTATATATAGGCGACCTTTCGAGTTCCCTCGCGGCCCACGAAGGACGTAGCCAAGGGCTACGCGGCCCGCGTAGCAGGGGTAGTAGGGCCTAGCTTGGCCCGATCACCATTCTAGCTTCGCCACGTGGTGACACGTGGTGGCTTACGGGGCGTGCCTCTTGTCCTCTCACTCGCGGCCCGCGTAGGATGAAGAACAAGTCTTCGCGGCCCGCGAGAGACTTACAAAATTGATTTTTATTTTATTTTTAATTATATAAAGGCATTTAGGGCCATATATAGTATACATGGTATATATTGAGACATATAAGGGCATTTTAATTATATTAGAGGTGTTGGAATATTATTTAGGAGGGTTGTTATATCCTCCCTATCTTGTTTTAGAGCTCGTCCTCGAGATCTACTGGAACAGGTGTGGATATTTCCTTTGCATTTCTGATTCTAGCTCCCATGTATACTCGGGTCCTCTTTTGGAGTCCCATTTCACTTTGACCAGAACTAATCTCTTGTGCTTGAGGTTCTTAACTTTCCTGTCTTCGATTTGTAGAGGTCGTTCTACAAATTTTAATTGCTCATTTACCTCGATATCTTTAAGAGGTACCATCAGTGACTCATCAGCTAAGCATTTCTTGAGATTAGATACATGAAATACATCATGTATTCCTACCATTTTGTGACACCTGGGTCACTGCGACCTTCAAACAAATACCAAGCCAATGAAATATTGTATTTCATACTTGGGATCTGTATAAATATGTGTATCTTTTGCACATATCAATTCTTGTTCGATTTCAAGCTCTAAATCGCTTTCTGGAAGGTTATACGCGCACTGATGTGTAAATATAACCAGTTTAATGCAACGGACACTCCGGAAGAGTGAAATAGGCTTAACATACCTTAAATAACCTTTACATAACTTAGAAATAAGTTTTGAAGGCTTTGGTATGGCAAAATCAAGTTAAATCACTTACAGGGACTAAACTTGACAAAATGTGAAAGTATGCCAATTTGAACTGTAACAGACATTCCGGAACATGGCCATAAATTAAACATACCATAAATATCCTTTACATAGCTTAGAAATAGGCTTTGAGGGGTTCGGTGTGCTAAAATAAACTTTTGGGTCATTCAGGGACTAAAAGCGTCAAAAAGTGCATAAGTTTGCTCTTTCACGCATAACTTACGTTCTGAATACATCCGGACATCCAAATATTTTATTTTAGTGTTTGGCATAAGAAAAATCCATTCGTCACGCATTTTGGATCGTTTTTCGCGCTTGTGCGCATTCCGTCGTAATTAAGCGAACATCGCGTTCGTACGACCAAACGAACCAACATCCGACATATTTTTGAGCATGTTTCATGTCCACAATGTTTAGGCATCATCTTAGGGCCTTAACGTTGGCTTAACGGGCCTTAAACGTGTCAGAAATGGCTTTAAACACCAACAGGGACCTAAACTGTCAATTCAGCAAAGTTAATTCTGACCAGACAGGCCAGGCGGCCCGCGTAAGTTCAGTGTGTATCTTTACACGGCCCGCGTCAAGTCCCCAGACAGTAGAAACTTGCAGAAACCTTGAATCTGGTCCATTCCTCCTTGCACATGGTTTTGGGGCAATACCATGGGCTCTAATGGTTTTCAAAAACCAGGGTTTTGAGGTGGAGGGTTGAGATTGAAGCACAGTTAACGAGGAACGATCTTAACGGCTCTACGAATCCTATAAATACCCCTTTCCTTCATTTGCAAAACCCACTAGAATCTTGATTTGATAAGCTTTAAGTTGAAACCATTGTTTCAGACCTGAGCTACTTGGATCGAGATTAGCATTCGGGGACCCTTTGTAAGTGTTCCTTCGTTCTTTTATTGCTTTTCGAGTCCGAAAGTCAAACTTTGTTTGACTTTCAGCATTGACCAGTTTATGGTCAATGCGAAGTTCGTTTGAACTTCGCAACGTGATTGTAATCACGATGGTTATAGTCCCTTGTGACTATGCCTACTGATTACCACGTTGTCTAGGGTCGTAAGGGTAAGCGATCTAATAAATCGCTTATACCTTCGAACCCGACCCATTTGGTCGATCATTAGGATCCGATCAAATACCTTAGGTGACCATAGTGTATAGGGAATAACCTTCCAAGGTTATACCCTATGGTCACATCGTTTGAGTAGTTGTATGATAGGTAGTTTATATGCCTTAGGTAAATTACCAGAATACCCTTTTCATGTATAATTGGTAATTAAGCATATGTAACCTAAACTTTTGTCACATAACTGATTATGTAACATGTTTAGGCATATAACACTTGTCATAGGGCTAGTTAGACGTCTCGAGGTACGCTTTTGCGCAAACGACGCGTTAAAGTAGCATAAGCTACCTAAACGGGTCGTAAGCACTTAGGTTAGGTGTCATTTAGTATGTAGGCTTTGTTAAACCATATGACACGAGTCTCCATACTCGTTTGGTTTACGAACCCTCATTCTATCTAAATCCTCCGACTTAGGTCCGGCTTATTAACATAGTTACCTATATTAGGTGCCGTTTGATATCCGTGATCTCTAGCATTGCTTGGTGGTTATCTTAGGACTTCTGAGCAATCTCAAGTGAGTACATAGACCCCTCTTTTACTGTTTTCAAACTGTTTTGGGGTGAAACACATGTGCCTACTTGTTACTTTCATGCTTTCCTGTTTTCACATCATATACTTGCTATGTTTATTAGTACATTTATAGTACATGATTTCAATACATTTTATGCTATGTATGCCCATTGTGTGCATACTTAGTACATTGTTACATTTCATGCTATGTACGCCCATTGTGTGCATACTTAGTACATCACTTTACAATACATTTCATGCTATGTACGCCCATTGTGTGCATACTTAGTACATTGTTTTACATTACACTTATGCTATGTATGTCCATTGTGTGCATACTTAGTACATTGTTTTACATTGCATTTCTGTTGCATATGCTCATCCAGCATATGAACACATTATACTACATTTTGAACTGTTGTAACCATTTGACTATGTGAACCGTCGTAACCCTTTGATTATATGAACCGTTTGTAACTATTGAACCGTGTGAACTTTTTGTATCTGTTGACATGATTTACATTTGACAATAGACATTGGACTGTACATAAACATTTCTACAATTGTTAAACATCACATCTTGATGGTTTGGTTTGAGTAAATGATTTAAGTAACGAGGCGTGTGTGATATGATACAAGCATGGTGGATACGCCGCTGGTACTTCCTATATATAAGTGTTTGTATGGTATTACATATCGTAGCGTTATTTGAATCATTTCAATTTGAGACACATAACATTTTATACAAATAACATACTTTTCACAAGACATTGATTTATAAACAACTTATCTTATACAAACTCATTTTACATGGTTATTCATTTAACCATACATTATTCTCTTATTTATACATATCATCTGATCTTATCATTTTTCAAATGATTTACAAGAAAAAGCAAATTACAAGGTTCATGACTAAACATTTTCTTAAACATAAGTCATGAATTCTGTTTTCACAAAACCTATGTATCTCACAGGCATTTTTATGCTGACGTACCTATTTTCACATGTGTTTTCAGGAGATGATGCATAGGACTTATCAAGACATACTTAGGCGGACCTGTGCCTTAGTGACTTAAAACGAGACAAGAACTAGTTAATTTATGTTAGGTACTCTTTGTTTCTTGTTTAAAACAATGTAAACTCTCATGTTTGATTAATAAAACAAAACTTCAATTGCCATGGATTTGAAACAATTAATTCTGTTACAACACTTCCCGACGTTTCCGCCACGTTTTGTATGTTCTACGTGGTCGGGGTGTGACAGAAAAGTTGGTATCAGAGCCAATGGTTATAGGGAATTAGGTTATTAGTAATGCTTTGACCTAGTCTATAACCTTCTTAGGACCCTAACACGAGTTTACTTGCGTTTAGTCATAAAACAATACCGTCACCTATCCTTAGGCGACGACCACAACAAGAACATAAATTTCAAAACCGCTTTGAAAATTAATCATCTGTTCTAGGATGATTGATTACAAGGTTTTGAACCCTCTATTGTAAGGTTTTGAACCCTCTGTTATAAGGTTTTGAACCCCTTTGAGTTTTCAAAATCTCGTCAAAGTTTTGGCTCCTAAATAGTGTGAACACGTGCAAACTGGAAGAGTGAATGCCTGTACCCTGAGTTTTCTGTCAAAGGCTAGAGTGTTCGTACAAATCCACATAATCGGACCAGTCACTCTTACCTGGGAACTCTTGGGGTGAGTGTCCACTTATAGGCGAGCATGTCTTCGCGATACACTATGAGGATCTATTTGCTTTGATTCAGCCTTTGTGTTGTTTGTTTGCTTCGTGGTTCAAACAAATGACCATCAACCATGATTATGGTCGGTAATTGTAACATCCTATTCTTACCCAATGCCATTTCATTTGTTTTCTTTCTTGTTTCTCTTTTAGAATGCCTCCTCGACGCGAAAACCAGATAGCGACTGCCGAACTAGCAGAAATCATTGCACAGCAAATGGCTGCTCAATTCCCAAACCTCTTTGCTTAATGGAACCAAGCCGACAACAACAACAATGGTCCATGCAATTTCAAGAGTTTTAACTCGGCTAAACCACTCAAGTTTAGTGGTTCTGAGGGAGCGACTGGGCTTCTTCAATGGTTCGAGAGCATTGAGAATACTTTCCGCCACGTGCAGTGTCTTGACAATCGCAAGGTGGAGTTTTCTTCGAGTGTGTTCCAGAAGAGGGCCCTTACGTGGTGGAACGGGGTTATGAGAGATCGTGGTGCAGAAGTTGCTCTAGAACAGACATGGGCTAAACTTAGGGCCCTTATGATGAAGGAATTCTGTCCTCGTCATGAGATCAGGGCCTTGGAAAGGGAATTTGACAATCTTACGCAAGATAGCGGTGAGCATCGAGCCTACACGGACCGTTATGAGGAGTTAAGTCTGTTATGCCCAAACATGGTCACGCCTTTGGATAAGGCAATCGAAAAGTACATTGATGGCCTCCCTGACTCAATACAAGACATTGTGACTGGTAGCAACCCTACTACAGTTAGACAAGCCATTGAGCTATCTGCAACCTTGACTGAATCAAAGATCAGGAAAGGTAAACTTTTCTGAAAAGGTGACAAGAAACCGGTCGAGGAATCAAACCCAATCGAGGAATCAAAGACCATAGATGAACAGACTGGATCCCCTAAGAAGTCAAAGAAGCGAAAGGCTTCTCAGAACTTCGCCATGGTTACTCACAATGATCAAGCCGTCCCCAACCAACCAGCTCAACCCCCTGCTAGGAAGCCATACAATGGAACTGCACCCTTGTGCAACCAATGTAGCCTCCATCATCATGCCAATGTAAAGTGTCGCAAATGCCAAACTTGTGGACTTATAGGCCATACAGCAAGAGTCTGCCCAGCTGCAGCTGCACTAAACCAAGCTAGCAACAATCCTGCTCAAGGTCATTTTCTACCAGGTTCTTGCTTCAACTGTGGCGAGATGGGTCATTTCCGAAGAAATTGCCCAAAGCTTGCTAATGCAAATCCAGCACAGGGATGAGCATCTGACCGAATGGAAGACAACGCTGTTTAGAAATAATCAATCCTTATGTATTATTTTCTTTTGTTGTCAAGATCTAAGAAACAGTTGTTATCATTGTTTATAAATAAATCTTTTATTTACATTGCAATGTATTTATGTGGTTGTATGTATAAACAACATATCTCTTACAATACCGACAAGCAAGGAATCGTATTCCTTGAAAAGAAAACTACCCCAAAAATTTTTTTCCCATCTTATGATCTCTTGCGTTTTCCATGAAATTCCTAAGTACCCGTTTATTCTAAGGAAACGAAGTACAAGGCGCAAGTTACAACACTGAACGAATACCCAAAGTACCACTATAAATCCTTAATAAGGGTACCTAAGGATATTTTCGTAAATCCTAAAATTTTTGTGTTCCTTAATTCGAAATTACGTTTCTTTCAAAACAAAATCGAATTTTGGGAGATCATCCTATCTTTTCAGATAGATCCCAGAGGACATTGAAGTCCAGCGACTGGTTTCCTGGTGTACCTTGAATATCCATATTCAATCACTAACAAGTTAATAACAAATTAATAACTGAGTTAAGCAACTATGTGATTATGTGCTTATGTGTTCCCTTTTATGTTTTTGGTGTAATCCAAGTTTTTGTTATCCAAATCCTCGTAGAATATTCCATATCATGCGTATAAGGGATTCATAGTAGGATACCCAAAAGTACTATCTAAAATCCTTAATGGACTTCTACGTTGTAGTTAAGTCCCTTGGATTATAAAGTACTACTCCATAATTAGACCCCTTGAGTGGTCTAGTTAGACAGATTGATCCAAAAATCTTGTTAGGAACATCATGTGATGGTATAGCTGAAAGGACTCCTTGGTGGCCTAATTAAAAAGATCATTTGTCGATCTAATTAAAAGGACCCTATGGTAGTCTAGTCACCCTCATCACAGGTTTGATTTTATTCCCCTAAACATTACAAGACAAACTGTGCAGACTGTGCAAGGAATTACGTAATTATGGATGCATACATAATTATGGAATTTAGTGCACAGAAACCACAGCGAGCTTTGTCATGTGCCTAGAAGTTAACTCTATTCATTTCCATTTCTGAGGAAGCACCCGTTGAAAATGACTCCGTTTGTTCATTTTCGTTTCTGAAGATTTGTCCGTTGAGGAAATGAATATCCGTTTGATTATCCATTTTCATTTCCGTTTCTGAGGAAGCAACCTTTGAAAATGACTCCGTAAGTTCATTTTCGTTTCTTAAGATTGTCCGTTGAGGAAATGAATATCCGTTTGTCTATCATTTTCATTTCCATTTCTGAGGAAGCACCCGTTGAAAATGACTCTGTAAGTTCATTTTTCGTTTCTGAAGATTGTCCGTTGAGGAAATGAATATCCGTTTGTTTCTCCTTTTCATTTCCATTTCTGATGAAGCAACCGTTGAAAATGACTCCGTCAGTTCATTTTTCGTTTCTGAAGATTGTCCGTTGCGGAAATGAATATCCATTTGTTTAGCATTTTCATTTCCATTTCTGATGAAGCACCCGTTGAAAATGACTCCGTCAGTTCATTTTTCGTTTCTGAAGATTGTCCGTTGAGGAAATGAATATCCGTTTGTTTCTCCATTTCATTTCCATTTCTGATGAAGCACCCGTTGAAAATGACTCCGTAAGTTCATTTTACGTTTCTGAAGATTGTCCGTTGAGGAAATGAATCCCCGTTTGTTTATTCCTTCATTTCCGCTTCTGAAGAATACTCGTTGAGGAAAATGACTCCGTCTGTTCATTTTCGTTCCGAAGAATGTCCGTTAAGGAAATGACAGGATTATGCCTTGCATATCTCTGGTGGTTATTTGACATAAAGTCACAGATAGACTCCTACGAATAAATTTCGGGACGAAATTTCCTAAAGTAGGGGAGACTGTGACACCTGGGTCACTGCGACCTTCAAACAAATACCAAGCCAATGAAATATTGTATTTCATACTTGGGATCTGTATAAATATGTGTATCTTTTGCACATATCAATTCTTGTTCGATTTCAAGCTCTAAATCGCTTTCTGGAAGGTTATACGCGCACTGATGTGTAAATATAACCAGTTTAATGCAACGGACACTCCGGAAGAGTGAAATAGGCTTAACATACCTTAAATAACCTTTACATAACTTAGAAATAAGTTTTGAAGGCTTTGGTATGGCAAAATCAAGTTAAATCACTTACAGGGACTAAACTTGACAAACTATGAAAGTATGCCAATTTGAACAGTAACAGACATTCTGGAACATGGCCATAAGTTAAACATACCATAAATATCCTTTACATAGCATAGAAATAGGCTTTGAGGGGTTCGGTGTGCTAAAATAAACTTTTGGGTCATTCTGGGACTAAAAGCGTCAAAAAGTGCATAAGTTTGCTCTTTCACGCATAACTTACGTTCTGAATACATCCGGACATCCAAAAATTTATGTAAGCACTAAAATATTTTATTTTTTTGTTTGGCATAAGAAAAATCCATTCGTCACGCATTTTGGATCGTTTTTCGCGCTTGTGCGCATTCCGTCGTAATTAAGCGAACATCGCGTTCGTACGACCAAACGAACCAACATCCGACATATTTTTGAGCATGTTTCATGTCCAAAATGTTTAGGCATCATCTTAGGGCCTTAACGTTGGCTTAACGGGCCTTAAACGTGTCGGAAATGGCTTTAAACACCAATAGGGACCTAAACTGTCAATTCAGCAAAGTTTATTCTGACCAGACAGGCCAGGCGGCCCGCGTAAGTTCAGTGTGTATCTTTACGCGGCCCGCGTCAGGTCCCCAGACTGCAGAAACTTTGAATCTGGTCCATTCCACCTTGCACATGGTTTTGGGGCAATACCATGGGCTCTAATGGTTTTCAAAAACCAGGGTTTTGAGGTGGAGGGTTGAGATTGAAGCACAGTTAACGAGGAACGATCTTAACGGCTCTACGAATCCTATAAATACCCCTTGCCTTCATTTGCAAAACCCACTAGAATCTTGATTTGAGAAGCTCTAAGTTGAAACCATTGTTTCAGACCTGGGCTACTTGGATCGAGATTAGCATTCGGGGACCCTTTGTAAGTGTTCCTTCGTTCTTTTATTGCTTTTCGAGTCCGAAAGTCAAACTTTGTTTGACATTCAGCATTGACCAGTTTATGGTCAATGCTAAGTTCGTTTGAACTTCGCAACGTGATTGTAATCACGATGGTTATAGTCCCTTGTTTGACTTTCAGCATTGACCAGTTTATGGTCAATGCGAAGTTCGTTTGAACTTCGCAACGTGATTGTAATCACGATGGTTATAGTCCCTTGTGACTATGCCTACTGATTACCACGTTGTCTAGGGTCGTAAGGGTAAGCGATCTAATAAATCGCTTATACCTTCGAACCCGACCCATTTGGTCGATCATTAGGATCCGATCAAATACCTTAGGTGACCATAGTGTATAGGGAATAACCTTCCAAGGTTATACCCTATGGTCACATCGTTTGAGTAGTTGTATGATAGGTAGTTTATATGCCTTAGGTAAATTACCAGAATACCCTTTTCATGTATAATTGGTAATTAAGCATATGTAACCTAAACTTTTGTCACATAACTGATTATGTAACATGTTTAGGCATATAACACTTGTCATAGGGCTAGTTAGACGTCTCGAGGTACGCTTTTGCGTAAACGACGCGTTAAAGTAGCATAAGCTACCTAAACGGGTCGTAAGCACTTAGGTTAGGTGTCATTTAGTATGTAGGCTTTGTTAAACCATATGACACGAGTCTCCATACTCGTTTGGTTTACGAACCCTCATTCTATCTAAATCCTCCGACTTAGGTCCGGCTTATTAACATAGTTACCTATATTAGGTGCCGTTTGATATCCGTGATCTCTAGCATTGCTTGGTGGTTATCTTAGGACTTCTGAGCAATCTCAAGTGAGTACATAGACCCCTCTTTTACTGTTTTCAAACTGTTTTGGGGTGAAACACATGTGCCTACTTGTTACTTTCATGCTTTCCTGTTTTCACATCATATACTTGCTATGTTTATTAGTACATTTATAGTACATGATTTCAATACATTTTATGCTATGTATGCCCATTGTGTGCATACTTAGTACATTGTTACATTTCATGCTATGTACGCCCATTGTGTGCATACTTAGTACATCACTTTACAATACATTTCATGCTATGTACGCCCATTGTGTGCATACTTAGTACATTGTTTTACATTACACTTATGCTATGTATGTCCATTGTGTGCATACTTAGTACATTGTTTTACATTGCATTTCTGTTGCATATGCTCATCCAGCATATGAACACATTATACTACATTTTGAACTGTTGTAACCATTTGACTATGTGAACCGTCGTAACCCTTTGATTATATGAACCGTTTGTAACTATTGAACCGTGTGAACTTTTTGTATCTGTTGACATGATTTACATTTGACAATAGACATTGGACTGTACATAAACATTTCTACAATTGTTAAACATCACATCTTGATGGTTTGGTTTGAGTAAATGATTTAAGTAACGAGGCGTGTGTGATATGATACAAGCATGGTGGATACGCCGCTGGTACTTCCTATATATAAGTGTTTGTATGGTATTACATATCGTAGCGTTATTTGAATCATTTCAATTTGAGACACATAACATTTTATACAAATAACATACTTTTCACAAGACATTGATTTATAAACAACTTATCTTATACAAACTCATTTTACATGGTTATTCATTTAACCATACATTATTCTCTTATTTATACATATCAACTGATCTTATCGTTTTCCAAATGATTTACAAGACAAAGCAAATTACAAGGTTCATGACTTAACATTTTCTTAAACATAAGTCATGAATTCTGTTTTCACAAAACTTATCAAGACATACTTAGGCGGACCTGTGCCTTAGTGACTTAAAACGAGACAAGAACTAGTTAATTTATGTTATGTACTCTTTGGTTCTTGTTTAAAACAATGTAAACTCTCATGTTTGATTAATAAAACGAAACTTCAAATGCCATGGATTTTGTCACACCCCCAAAATCCACATGCGGAGTACCACCGCTTGGAGGCGTGACTGACCAGGATCCAGCCACCAATTATACTGAGCATTGGTCAATAGTAAAAATGTTCAGCAACCACGATAGTTAGTAAACATTATGGTTCGAAGTTTTAAAAGTTTAAGTTCAAACAACAGTTTAAGTACACAGCGGAAGCATAAACCAAGCAGTTTCAAAACAAAGTTCACAGTTCAAGATTACTTAAAACCCAACACATGGGCTAGACGACCACTAGACATTCCCAAGCTGCAAGCTCCTGAGTCACTGGGTACCTGCAAAGCATGCAGTAGGGTATCAACAAAAATGTTGGCGAGTTCACGAGTTGTCCAGTTTTTAATTATCAAAAACTTGTTTCACCAGTTAATTTATCCGTTTATACATGCGATGGGGAGCTACCCCATAAGTAAGCGACTAAACTGTTTTTCCAATACCAAATACTTACTTAACCGTACGTTTCCGCAGTGCCCCGTTTGTCAATGTTCTATCATCATTGACGGTTTGCCAGAGTACATTAGTTCACTCCCGTTCCCAGTAACAAGGGTCGGTGTGAGGCTGGTTACACCTAAATAGCGCTATTAACTAATAACCCGTTCGCCAGGCCCTGGCGACTAATCGGTATTAAATGGTAGGGACTTAAGTGATAGAGTTTCGTTTAGTGTTGCTTGTTGCATTACCGTATAAACGATAATTAACTAAGAGTCCCATTTAAGGGGAAGAAAGTAGGTTTGTATCCCTTACGCGGGGATAGCGTTATTTAAGTTTCCGTTTCCCAAAACCACCGGGAACGCATGCTTTAGTAGTTGTGAACTCACCTTGGGTTGCTCGGTAGACAGTTTACTTGGTCAAATATGCTGGTCACCACGTCCTAATATGGTTACCAGTATAGGTCAGGTTGGGTACAGAGAAATCACGTATATTCTACACGTATCTAACACGTAGTATGCATACAGTTTTGAGTTATTGGGCCTGCTCTAATAATGGTACAGTCAAACAGTAACAAATAACACGTAGTCCAGTCAATCAGCAATCATGCATGAACAGTCCATACATTTTGGCCCAATGACGGAGACCAGTAGCCCACTCGAGACAAGGTGGTCTCGAGTCGAGACCGAGAGGTCTCGAGTCGCAACCAAGTGGTCTCGGGTTGTAGCGGGGTGGTCTCGAGTCATGTAAGTACGAGTCGCAACCTCAGATGTCTCGGGTTCAGTCTCGAGTCGAGATCATGAGATCTCGAGTCGAGACCTTGCTGATTTCGAGTCTTGAAGCTTATCTCAAGTTGTTACTTGGTGGTCTCGAGTCCAATCACTTCGGTCTCGAGTTAAGGTTCGATGGTCTCGAGTCGAAACCGAAGGTTTCGACTCCAACATTTGTTGTTTCTAGAATGTCTGCGCAGTTTGTACCATCCAATAGAATTTCCATTTCATGATCCTATGTACTTATCCAATGAAATTGCACAAACATGTTTTATTGTCTAATTCTATTTTAACATGGATCAAACACAGCATATTCAAATATTTATATCACATTCAAACTGTTCTTCATTAGGGTTTTTCAAACCTTTAACACATAATCATCCTAATGCTATAATATCATTACCACTTCATTAAATCCAGAATTTATTATTCAGAAATATGTTCATCCATTTTACGTGAGGAAATCATGCTAACATGTGGTCAAAACATCATCAACAGTAACAACACATGATTCGGTTTCTAACTAGCATCAAGGATCATTATTCATGTTATCACAACATAAGAGGGTGTATATTTTATCAATATTATATCAATCTTCACATTCTAGCTAAAACACATTATCCTCATCATGCTATCGTTCACAATGCACCTTATCATCAATAACCAAAATCATGGTAAACACTTAAAATACTAACCGGTTGATGTTGAGGGTATGAAGAATCAATGAACCAACTTCTGGGTGATGATTTCGAGCTTGATCTGAGAGTCTCCTTGTTGTTGCCGATTGATCCGAGAGGGCGGAGGGGAGGGGTGATGCTTGATTGTTAAGGTTTAGGGTTTTCTAGAGAGAGAGAGAGAGTGAGGGTGAAATGAGAGAGAGTGTAAAGGAGAGTGTGTGAGGGTTTTAGGTTGATATAAAAGGTGATGCACCCTATGTGGGTTTCCGAGTGGGCCAAGGGAGTGCACGGCCCAACTGATTTGGTTTACTCGAGACCGGGTGGTCTCGAGTCGGGTCCATGTTGGTTTTGGTTCACTTATATTCATATATATAACATACGTACATACAACACATAGCACATTAAGATAATTCACAAATTTCCATTTAATAAAATATGTACACATAATTCAATACAAGATGGTTGCTCGGGAAAACACAGAGTGTCACATTATCCCCAAGTTTTAAGAACTTTCGTCCCGAAAGTTAAGGCAGTCACTGTCAAGCTAGTATAAGTGAGAACGTTTCAACGGGGTGTCACATCATCCCCCCTAGTTTGGAATTTCGTCCCGAAATTCGGTTGTTGCTTCAGTGCTGGGAGTTTCATTTGGGAACAACTGGGGATACTTGCGCTTCATCTGGTCTTCCTGCTCCCATGTAAACTATGGGCCACGGCGTGAGTTCTAACGAACTCGTACGAGAGGTATCTGGCTACGTTTGAGGGTTTTGATCTCTCGATCCGTGATCTCAATCGGTTCCTTAGTAAAGTGTAGTTGTTCGTCAATAGTGAGTTCCTTGAAAGGAATGATGAGTGTTTCATCTAACAGACACTTCTTCAGATTAGACACGTGAAAGACGTTGTGCACAGCACTCAGTTCTTCAGGCAGATTTAATCTGTAAGCGACCTTACCGATCTTTTCGGTAATTTCGAATGGTCCGACATATCGCGGGTTAAGCTTGCCCCGTTTTCCAAAACGAACCACCCCCTTCCAGGGTGAGACCTTAAGTAGAGCCCGGTCGCCAACCTGGAACTCTAGCGGTTTCCTATCCTTATTAGCGTAACTCTTCTGACGGTCACGAGCTGCCGCCATGCGTTGTCTGATCTGGGCAATCCTTTCCGTAGTGTCTACCACAAGTTCTGGACCTGTGATCTGGCTGTCACCAACTTCCGCCCAGCAGAGAGGCGATCGGCATTTACGACTGTACAATGCCTCAAAGGGTGCTGCCTGAATGCTGGTGTGGTAGCTGTTGTTGTAGGAGAATTCCACTAACGGTAGGTGCTTTTCCCAACCCTTGCCAAAATCGATCACACATGCCCTAAGCATGTCTTCCAGGGTTTGGATGGTGCGTTCAGATTGCCCATCCGTTTGTAGGTGATAAGCGGTGCTCATGTCTAAACGTGAGCCAAAGGATTTGTGCATAGCTTGCCACAACTCAGAAGTAAAACGCGCGTCTCGATCGGAAATAATAGAGGTTGGCACTCCGTGCCTCGAAACCACTTCCTTTAAGTATACCTCTGCTAAGGTAGAGAACTTGTCTGTTTCTTTAATAGCCAAAAAGTGTGCAAACTTAGTTAATCGGTCCACTATCACCCAAATGGTGTCATTTCCGCGTTGAAACCTAGGCAGGCCAGTAACAAAATCCATGGAAATTTGCTCCCATTTCCATTGCGGGATTTCTGGCTGTTGGAGTAGGCCTGATGGTTTCTGATACTCAGCTTTGACTCTTGCACAAGTCAAACATTTTCTGACATAGGTTGCTATATGGGCTTTCATGCTAGGCCACTAGTATGTAGTCTTTAAGTCGTGGTACATCTTATCCGAACCAGGATGTACCGAGTAACGGGACTTATGGGCTTCGTCCATTACAAGCTTGCGCAAATTCCCATAAAGTGGGACCCATATACGCCCGTTTACGTAGTAAGCACTATCTTCTTTTTGTTCTAGCCGTTTCCTTGATCCTCGCAGGGACTCAGCCCTGACGTTCTCGGCTTTCAATGCTTCGACCTGAGCGTTTCGGATTTTCTTAGGGAGGTTCGAGTGGATGGTGAGCTGTAAGGCACGAACACGCTTAGGTTTGGTTTCCTTCCTGCTGAGGGCATCTGCCACCACATTATCCTTGCCTGGATGATATTTAATTGCACACTCGTAGTCATTTAAGAGTTCGACCCATATGCGTTGTCGCATATTCAACTCCTTTTGTTCCATTATGTGCTGGAGACTCTTGTGATCGGTGTAAATCGTGCACTTGGTACCGTACAAGTAATGTCTCCAAATCTTGAGTGCGAAGACCACAGCTCCGAATTCTAAGTCATGTGTCGTGTAGTTCCGTTCGTGGATCTTGAGTTGTCGCGAAGCGTAAGAAACAACCTTCTCGCGTTGCATCAGCACGCAACCAAGTCCTTGAATAGAAGCGTCGCAGTAAACAACAAAGTCGTCGGTACCTTCAGGTAAGCAAAGAATAGGAGCACTACAGAGGTTCTTCTTTAGTTCCTGAAAGGCAGATTCCTGAGCATTACTCCATTTCTAAGCAACACCCTTCTGAGTGAGGGCCGTAAGTGGTTGAGCGATCTTAGAAAATCCCTTGATAAATCTTCGATAGTATCCTGCCAATCCCAAGAATTGGCGAACTTCGGTCGGTGTCTTAGGTATAGGCCAATTTTTAATGGATTCGATCTTAGCGGGGTCGACGTGAATCCCATCCTGATTGACTATGTGCCCAAGGAAATGGACTTCTCTAAGCCAGAAATCACATTTCGAGAATTTGGCGTACAGTTGCTCATTGCGAAGGAGTTCGAGAATAAGACGCAGGTGTTGTTCGTGCTCCTCTTGACTTTTCGAGTAAATTAGGATGTTGTCAATAAACACAATTACGAACTTGTCGAGGTAGGGTTTGCACACTCGGTTCATGAGATCCATGAAGATCGTAGGTGCGTTGGTCATTCCGAAAGGCATAACAAGGAATTCGTAGTGACCATAGCGGGTTCTGAAAGCAGTCTTAGAGACGTCCTCATCGCGGTCTCTCAGCTGGTGATAGCCCGATCGCAGATCGATCTTGAAATAATAGCTCGACCCTTGCAGCTGGTCGAACAGATCGTCGATACGGGGAAGTGGATAACGATTCTTGATGGTAACCTTGTTCAGTTCGCGGTAATCAATGCACATTCGGAATGTGCCATCCTTCTTTTTGACAAAGAGCACTGGGGCTCCCCAGGGTGATGAGCTAGGACGGATAAAACCTTTGTCCAAAAGTTCTTGTAGTTGAGTAGAAAGTTCCTTGAGTTCTGCGGGAGCTAGACGATAAGGTGCACGAGCTATAGGTGCTGCTCCGGGGGCTAGCTCGATTTGAAATTCGATCTGACGGTGTGGAGGAAGTCCAGGTAGTTCTTCAGGAAATACCTCAGGATAGTCGCGTACAACTGGAAAATCTTCAATCCTGTTTTCCTTTTTCTGCGTGTCGGCAACAAGTGCTAAGATAGCGGTGTGCCCCTTTCGTAAACACTTCTGGGCTTTTAAGAATGAAATGATGCCTGTGACTTCTCCGCTTTTGTCGCCTTGGACGATAAGGGGTTTGCCAGGAGGACGGGGAATACGAATAGCTTTTTCTTGGCAGAGGATTTCAGCTCGATGCTTGGATAACCAATCCATACCAACGACGACGTCGAAGCTTCCGAGAATGATAGGGAAGAGATCGATACGGAAGGTCTGACCAGACAATTCAAGTTTGCAGTTACGAATAATGTGGGAGGCCTCGAGGTTTCTACCATTAGCTATTTCAACGATGTGCTTAGAGCTTAACGACGTAAGAGTGGACTTAAGCTTCTTACTAATACGTAGGCATACATAACTAGCATCTGCTCCAGAATCAAATAATACGGAAACATAACGATCGTTAAGTAGGAACTTACCCGCCACCACGTTGGGGTCGTTCCTTGCTTCAGCAGCCCTAATCATAAATGCCCTTGCATTGTTTCCAGCTCCCTGGTTATTGTCGTTGTTTCCAGCACCACGATTATTGTTGTTGCGATTCTGGTTCAGCTGAGGGCAATCCTTTCGCATGTGCCCTATTGCCCCACATTTGTAGCATTCACAGTTGTTTCCTTGTTGCTGTTGTGGTTGCTGTTGATTCTGCCTAGCTGGAAGCTGGCTCCTGCAGTCTTTGGCTTCATGCCCCATCTTGTTGCATCGCTGACACTGACTTTTGCCACATGGCCCATTGTAGTGACGGTTACATTTGTTACACTTGGGGTGGTTTCCTCGATAGCCACCCTATTGCTGAGGGCCCTTGTTACTTTCAGTCTTCCTTTGCTGAACTGAGGCCTGAGTGGGGTTAGCATCCTTACCTTGATTTCCATCCCACTTCCGTTTGTTATCGCTGGAAGTTCCGGCAGTAGCACTGATCCTTTTGGGCAGCTTGCCCTCCTCCACGGCCTGGTCAGTGAGTTTGTGAGCGAGGCGAACCACTGGCTGAATGGTATGGAGGTTGGCTGAGGTCACATGGCTCTGGATCTCTGGGGCCAAACCTTTGATGTAAAACTCGATCCTTCGATACATAGGTCGGGACATGTTTGGGCAAAGTGTAGCATAGTCGTTGGACTGCTTGGTGTAGGTCTCGATCTCTGATCCAACCATCTTGAGCTCAAAGTATTCGTTTTCGAGCTTATGAATGTCATCCCTGTGACAGTATTCTTCCTTGATCATGTCCTTCAAATCTTCCCAGGCAGTAGCATTTGCAGTTTCCAGACCAAGCATCTGAATCTGTGCCTTCCACCATGAAAGCGCGTTTCCTTCAAGCGTACCAGTCGCGAATTTTACCCAGTTAGCAGGGGGACACTCGCAGACAGCAAAGACAACCTCGGCCTTTTCAATCCAGTGTAGAAGGCCGATGGCACCCTCAATGCCGTTGAAGAGGAGAGGCTTGCAATCCATGAAGGTTTTGAAAGTATAAACACGTGGTTGCGCAGGCGCTTGCAGACCTGTTGTGAAAAGCGAATCGAATAGGCTTAGAGGTGAAAAGACGATGCGGGGGTAGGATCTAAACATCCTAAAGTAACGAGTTTACCTCCAGGGTGAGCTGCGAAAGCTGCAGCCACTGTGTTGAGCAAGTTGGTGAACTAAGCCTGAGTCAAGTTAACGTTTCCTCTTCCGCGTCCACTCATTGTCATCATAGCCAGAAAACACGGTATGAGTGTGATGTCGTAATGTAGCGAGAATGAGTTACAAGAGGGATACGTATCTATCTAATTAGGCACACTAGTATGTAGAGTAGAGCAATTAATGTAAAGTAAACAAGCAAGTAAACACAAGTCCGAGCTATGAGGTCTAACACGTTGAGTCTTGCCCTTGGAGTGTAGTGTCGTCACGAGTCATGGGTTATAGTCTGGTTTTTCTCAAAAAGGCTTTCTTTTTAAAACCAAGTTCACTATAACCAATGGCTCTGATACCAATCTGTCACACCCCCAAAATCCACATGCGGAGTACCACCGCTTGGAGGCGTGACTGACCAGGATCCAGCCACCAATTATACTGAGCATTGGTCAATAGTAAAAATGTTCAGCAACCACGATAGTTAGTAAACATTATGGTTCGAAGTTTTAAAAGTTTAAGTTCAAACAACAGTTTATGTAAACAGCGGAAGCATAAACCAAGCAGTTTCAAAACAAAGTTCATAGTTCAAGATTATTTAAAACCCAACACATGGGCTAGACGACCACTACACATTCCCAAGCTGCAAGCTCCTTAGTCATTGGGTACCTGCAAAGCATGCAGTAGGGTATCAACAAAAAATGTTAGCGAGTTCACGAGTTGTCCAGTTTTTAATTACCAAAAACTTGTTTCACCAGTTAATTTATCCGTTTATACATGCGATGGGGAGCTACCCCATAAGTAAGCGACTAAACTGTTTTTCCAATACCGAATACTTACTTAACCGTACGTTTCCGCAGTGCCCCGTTTGTCAATGTTCTATCATCATTGACGGTTTGCCAGAGTACATTAGTTCACTCCCGTTCCCAGTAACAAGGGTCAGTGTGAGGCTGGTTACACCTAAATAGCGCTATTAACTAATAACCCGTTCGCCAGGCCCCGACGACTAATCGCTATTAAATGGTAGGGACTTAAGTGATAGAGTTTCGTTTAGTGTTGCTAATTGCATTACCGTATAAACGATAATTAACTAAGAGTCCCATTTAAGGGGAAGAAAGTAGGTTTGTATCCCTTACGCGAGGATAGCGTTGTTTAAGTTTCCGTTTCCCAAAACCACCGGGAACGCATGCTTTAGTAGTTGTGAACTCACCTTGGGTTGCTCGGTAGACAGTTTACTTGGTCAAGTATGCTGGTCACCACGTCCTAATATGGTTACCAGTATAGGTCAGGTTGGGTACAGAGAAATCACGTATATTCTACACGTATCTAACACGTAGTATGCATACAGTTTTGAGTTATTGGGCCTGCTCTAATAATGGTACAGTCAAACAGTAACAAATAACACGTAGTCCAGTCAATCAGCAATCATGCATGAACAGTCCATACATTTTGGCCCAATAACGGAGACCAGTAGCCCACTCGAGACAAGGTGGTCTCGAGTCGAGACCGAGAGGTCTCGAGTCGCAACCAAGTGGTCTCGGGTTGTAGCGGGGTGGTCTCGAGTCATGTAAGTACGAGTCGCAACCTCAGATGTCTCGGGTTCAGTCTCGAGTCGAGATCATGAGATCTCGAGTCGAGACCTTGCTGATTTCGAGTCTTGAAGCTTATCTCAAGTTGTTACTTGGTGGTCTCGAGTCCAATCACTTCGGTCTCGAGTTAAGGTTCGATGGTCTCGAGTCGAGACCGAAGGTGTCGACTCCAACATTTGTTGTTTCTAGAATGTCTGCACAGTTTGTACCATCCAATAGAATTTCCATTTCATGATCCTATGTACTTATCCAATGAAATTGCACAAACATGTTTTATTGTCTAATTTATTTTAACATGGATCAAACACAGCATATTCAAATATTCATATCACATTCAAACTGTTCTTCATTAGGGTTTTTCAAACCTTTAACACATAATCATCCTAATGCTATAATATCATTACCACTTCATTAAATCCAGAATTTATTATTCAGAAATATGTTCATCCATTTTACGTGAGGAAATCATGCTAACATGTGGTCAAAACATCATCAACAGTAACAACACATGATTCGGTTTCTAACTAGCATCAAGGATCATTATTCATGTTATCACAACATAAGAGGGTGTATATTATATCAATATTATATCAATCTTCACATTCTAGCTAAAACACATTATCCTCATCATGCTATCATTCACAATGCACCTTATCATAAATAACCAAAATCATGGTAAACACTTAAAATACTAACCGGTTGATGTTGAGGGTATGAAGAATCAATGAACCAACTTCCGGGTGACGATTTCGAGCTTGATCCGAGAGTCTCCTTGTTGTTGCCGATTGATCCGAGAGGGAGGAGGGGAGGGGTGATGCTTGATTGTTAGGGTTTAGGGTTTTTTAGAGAGAGAGAGAGAGTGAGGGTGAAGTGAGAGAGAGTGTAAAGGAGAGTGTGTGAGGGTTTTAGGTTGATATAAAAGGTGATGCACCCTATGTGGGTTTCCGGGTGGGCCAAGGGAGTGCACGGCCCAACTGATTTGGTTTACTCGAGACCGGGTGGTCTCGAGTCGGGTCCATGTTGGTTTTGGTTCACTTTTATTCATATATATAACATACGTACATACAACACATAGCACATTAAGATAATTCACAAATTTCCATTTAATAAAATATGTACACATAATTCAATACAAGATGGTTGCTCGGGAAAACCCAGAGTGTCACAGATTTGAAACAATTAATTCTGTTACAACACTCCCCGACGTTTCCGCCACGTTTTGTATGTTCTACGTGGTCGGGGTGTGACACATTTCCTCTGGCAGTTGTAGCTTATGGGCTACAGGTCCTATTCTTCTAATTATCTCAAAAGGTCCAACATACCTAAGACTTAGCTTTCCCCTTTATCTCCTTCTTGAAATTCCAACGGCTTGCGTCTGTTATCTGCATAACTCTTTTGTCGATCACGTGCTGCTTTCAGTCGTTCTTTGACTTGAATGATCTTGTCTGTTGTTTCTTGTACTATCCCAGGTCCAGATAATTGCTTTCTCCAATTTCTGCCCAACAGACTGACGTTCGGCACTTTCGTCCATAAAGTGCTTCGAATGGTATAGCATTTATACTTGTGTGATAACTATTATTATAATAAAATTCTATCAATGGTAAGTGATCGTTCCAATTACTTCTGAAATCAATTACACAAGCTCTAAGCATATCCTCCATTGTCTGAATTGTCCTTTCGCTTTGTCCGTCCGTTTGAGGATGATAAGCGGTGCTTAGATTCAACTTGGTTCCCATTGCTTTTTGGAAACTTGTCCAAAAATTAGAGGTAAAACGACTATCTCTGTCGGAAACAATTGATAGAGGAATCCCATGTAATGAAACTATTTCATTTACATATAGTTTAGCTAATTGTTCCATACTGAAGGTTTCCTTCATTGGTAGAAAATGGGCTAACTTAGTTAGTCTGTCTACAATCACCCAGATTGTATCATTACCTTTTCTTGTTTTGGGTAATTTAGTAACAAAATCCATTGTTATCAATTCCTATTTCCATACTGGCATTTATAACTGTTGCAACAATCCTGAGGGTTTCTAATGTTCAGCTTTGACTTGGGAACAGGTTAAACACTTAGAAACATAAGATGCTATATCTTTCTTCATTCCTATCCACCAGAAATATTTTCTTAAATCCGGATACATCTTATCACTTACAGGATGCATCGTATATTTAGACTTATGAGCTTCTTCTAATATACGGTGGCGTAGGTTTCCAAATTTAGGTATCCACATGAATTCCTTCATGATTAACTAGATGTCCAAGAAACTGTACATGTTCTAACCACACCTCGCACTTTGAAAACATAGCATAAAGCTTTTTTTTTCTTAATAAACTTAGAAGTGCGTGCAAATGCTTTGCATGTTCCTCTTTGTTCTTAGAATAAATAAGAATATCATCTATAAAGACAATTATGAATTTATCTAAATATAGCTTAGATATTCGGTTAATCATGTCCATAAATGCAGCTGGGGCATTGGTTAGACCAAATGGCATGACAGTAAATTCATAATGGCCATACCTTGTTCTGAAAGCGGTCTTAGGAATGTCCTCTTCCTGTACCTTCAATTGATGATATCCTGATCGTAAATCTGTTTTAGAGAAAAATCGAGCTCCTTGTAATTGATCGAATAGATCATCGATTCTCGGTAATGGATACTGATTCTTAATCGTTACTTTATTCAATTCACGGTAGTCAATGCACATACGCATCGATCTGTCCTTCTTTTTGACGAATAAATCGGTGCTCCCCATGGCGATGAGCTTGGCTGTATGAATCCCTTTTCCAACAATTCATCTAGCTGTTTCTTCAGTTCCTGCATTTCTGCAGGTGCCAAACGGTAAGGTGCTTTGGCAATTGCTGCTGTCCTGGGTAGCAGATGGATTCTAAATTCAACTTCTCTATTTGGAGGTTGCCCTGGTAACTCTTCTGGAAAGACATCTGAAAATTGGGATACTACTGGAATATCCTTTAATTCTTCTCCTTTAGTGTTAATGATTATGGAAATCAAATACACTAATGACCCTTTTCTTATATAACTTGCTGTTTTCATCACAGAGATGAATTTTATGGATCTTGACGGCTTATCTCCTTTAATTGTGATCTTTTCACCTTTTGGTGAATTTACTTGGATTGACTTTTGATCACATAAAATACCGGCTTTATTGGCTATTAACCAATCCATTCCTAATACAACATCAAATCCTGCCAGATTCATTAGGTAAAGGTTTGCAATAAACTTTTGGTTTAGAAATTCTATTCTTGCTCCCTGCAAGATTTCAGAAATCTTAATGGTTTCTCCATTTGTTGTCTCTACTAGACATTCTTGTGAGAGTTTAGTTAATGGTCGATTAAGAAATTTGTAAAATGAAGTATTAATAAAACTTTGGTTTGCACCAGAGTCAAATAATACTTTACCAAAAACATCATTAGCTAAAAACGTACCGGCGATCACATCCGGGATCATCTTGGCTTCATCTGCCGTCAGAACAAATGCCCTAGCATTTTTAGTATTCTTGGTGTTCATGGTTGGAGCTAGTTTTGGAAAATTTGGCTTGATGTGGCACTGTTCTTCACAATTGCAGTATATCCTCTTGTTAGGCTTCTTCCTGCAGTCTTTCTCCTTGTGTCCAGATATTTTGCAAAAGTTACAGTATATGGAGCATCTTCCAGAATGCTTCCTTTTGCAATACTTGCAATAGGGTGCAGAAGTAGAACCTACATTTTTCCCACGGTTGGAATTTCTAGAGTGAAATTCTTGGGTAAGCCTTTGAGCTAGGTTTCTCCTCTGATCCTCTTCTCGTGTACGTACTAATTCATCAGTCAAGGTGTTTGCTAGTTCTACAGCTTCTTCTATGGTTTGAGCTCTAGCTGCCTTGACTACATGCCTTATCTCACTGATTAATCCCCAAATATAGCGGGAGATTAATACTGGTTCGGGTGATGCAAGGGTTGGCACTATCCTAGCATATTCAAAGAATAATGTAGTGTAACCCTTACTATCTACTCTAGTCATCCTAAGGTTTAGGAACTTATTTGCTATCTGTTCCTTTTCATTGGGAGGGCAAAATTTCCTTTCTACCATGTTTTTAAATTCCTCCCATTCCATATTGTAAACCCTATCACTTCCTCTAGACTGGAGGATAGTGTTCCACCATTCTAAGGCTGAGTTCTTAAACATATTGGAAGCAAACACTATCTTATCCTCTTCTGCACATTTGCTTATTTTTAAAACATCCTCAAACTTTTCTATCCAGCGTAGAGCTGCAACGGCCCCTTCATTTCCCGAGAATTCCATTGGTTTACAAGACCAGAATTCTTTATAAGAACAACCATAAGACATGGTTCTTCTTCTTTTGGGAATGGGTGCTTGAAGTATGGGTCCATTGTTTACACTGTTTTCAGGTTCAGTTGGTCATTTACTATCACGTTTACTTTTATTATCTGCTTCCTTAACCGTTTTGATAATATATAGCATCGCATCTATTATCCCTTGTGCCACTATGTGTTGGATGGCACTATTATCCACTTGGTTTCCATTTTGATTGTTGTTCGGGTTATCGTTATCCAGGTTATTGTTACTCTGGTTATCATTATTCTGGTTTTTCTGGTTCACTTCGTTGTCCATTTGAATTTTAAACATTTGCCAATTATTAAAATCACAAAATAATATTTAAGGCAACCAATTACACAACACATATTGGTTAAAAACGTCGAACATTGCGACTTACTCTTTCTTATAGTATGCATCTAATACAAACCGATACTGAAATTTAAAATTACAATACTACTATGCATCACTAACCACGAGGTGGTCTATACTACGATAGATATATTATTATTATTATTACTATTATATATTTTTTTTTCATACACACATATTATATATATATTATTATATTATTAATATTACTATCTCCACCATCACCTTCACTGATATGGGTTCATCCAGAACTCCATATTACGCTCGCCGTACTTCCAGATGAGTCATTCTCCGATCTGCCTCATCCTGTCCCTGTTTTCTAAAATCTCTTCTCCGAAAGTTAGGAGTTCTTGCATATTTTTTGCACTCATTGGGGGTGCAGGTGTTGGTACTGGATCTGGGTACTGTGGCATGGGTTCTTCCTGAGGGTATGGATTCTCTAGGATTTCCCTAATGTATTCATTATTATCATAGTAGGGATCTAGATGGTCCAGACCTGGGTAAGCTGCTATGTTCGGCATGGGTTCGTCTGTTAGGTGGTAGCGTTGTACATAATCCCTATGATCATCGAACCACGGGTCGTGGTCGGGGTCTAAGGGATTGGGTGCTGGTATCCTAGGTATCTCTTCTAGATTAAAATCATGCATTTGGACTTGGTTTTCTAGGTTGTTTTCAATCTCCATGGGCTGAGTGGGAAACAAGGGTAATGGTTGAGGGACTATGAGTTGCTCCAGGTTTGGGTCAGCAGCTGTGGTTGCTAAGATATGGAAGTTTGCTAAACCCTTATTGAGCGTGTCTTGGGTGTGGGCATCTGTTTCTCTTTTAGCGGCTGCTAGCACTCTCTGATGTTGTAACTTTTTCATTCTCTTCCTACGCTCATGTGCTCCCCTACTGAACCATCCTCTCTTTTTTGGAGGTAATGGCTCTTCAGACTGAGCCTTAAACACGAATATCCCATCTTCATTGTAAGCTGAATACCCTGAGAGGGCAGGCTGTGAAGAGGCGCCTTCGCTTCTAGGTGAGCCGGACAACTGACGATAAGCGTCGGAGGGTCCTTGATCGCCCAAACTGTAAACTAACAAATAGTCAAATAACACACAACAATAAAATACAAATATGCACGTATTTCCGTAATTAACTTCCTAACAATTTGAATAATATCTTGGTGTCAGCAGAACACTTATGTGGCTGAATCAGTGGCTTAGCTCTAATACCACCTTCTGTCGCAACCCCCGTCCCCTATCTGTCCCGGGAACAAGCGGCCCCGAGACCAGTTTTGGTGGTATCCAGGTGTTTATCATTTTGGCAGCGGAAATTTCATCAGGACCGTAGTGAGGAAATAATTTATCAGAGTAAATACCACGCTTTTATAATATTAAACATATTGGGATAAAACCCAATTTTCATTACAAACATTTTCAGAGGGAAAATCCCTATTTTATTGAATAAAACATTTTCTTTTATTTAGGTAACATTTATAGCCACTTTTTCCAAGCCTTCAGTGCTGTCCAGCTGGCTTCTAGTTGGCTTTCACATTTTGTTACCTGAAACGCGTTTAAAAACATTTTGTCAGTGGGAAATACTGGTGAGTGAATCCCAGTTTAATCAAGAACAGTTTTATCTCTTAACAGTATTGAGAGCGATTACAATGTTTACATCTACACAATTACTCATTCAGTATTGTCAATCCTGACTGGTGGGTCATATTACCCATTGGCTAACTCTTTGTCCAATGGTAACATGTTCCACATTTTGTATACAAAACCCCAACATATCGGCAGTAATTGAAGAACTACAAAGACTCAATCACTACTAATCACATTGTAAAATATTTATGGTTTTGTAAAAACAGTTTACAAAAAGGAGATTACTCACATTGTTGTATAAGATTTTCTTTAGGGTTTTCCTGGTGATTATCTATTAAATAAACAAATGCACACGCGTTAGTATAATGACCCAATATTTACATTAGTAATACCCTTCCCGAGACGGCATTCCAATGAGTTCGTCGGGCAGAACCACGACAGCCATTACGGAACCCTGGATCAATCGGGCAGCGTATCTAATATGTAACCGAGGTTATGATACTTACAACGGGGCAGAATTTCGTTATTTAGGGGGGTATTATATCCGAAGATTATGCCTACTATGCAGAAATTTTGAGAGAGAAAGAGATTTGGGACGAATTCGACTGAACAACTGATGCCTTCTATATATAGGCGACCTTTCGACTTCCCTCGCGGCCCGTGAAGGAGATAGCCAAGGGCTACGCGGCCCGCGTAGTAGGGGTAGTAGGGCCTAGCTTGGCCCGATCACCGTTCTAGCTTTGCCACGTGGTGACACGTGCCGGCTTCCGGGGCGTGCCTCTTGTCCTCTCGCTCGCGGCCCGTGTAGGATGAAGAACAAGTCTTCGCGGACCACAAGAGACTTATAAAATTGATTTTTTTTATTTTTAATTATATAAAGGTATTTAGGGCCAAATATCGTATACAGGGTGTATATTGAGACATATAAGGGCATTTTAATTATATTAGAGGTGTTGGAATATTATTTAGGAGGGTTGTTATACTGATGAGCTGCCTGGCTTGCCTCAAGTTCATCAAGTCGAGTTTCATATTGATCTTGTACCCAATGCCAACCCGATTGCGAAAACACCTTATCGTCTTGCATCGTCTGAGATGCAAGAGTTATCTAAACAGCTTCAAGAGTTATCTGACAAAGGATTCATCCGACCTAGCTTTTCACCTTGGGGTGCTCCCGTTTTGTTTGTAAAAAAAAAGATGGGTCTTTTCGAATGTGTTTCGATTATCATGAGCTTAACAAGCTTCCCATCAAGAATCGATATCCCCTACCACGAATCGATGATCTCTTTGATCAGCTGCAAGGTGCTACATGTTTTTCTAAGATCGATCTGCATTCTGGGTATCATCAACTTCGTGTACTCGAAGAAGATATTCCCAAAACTGCTTTCCGCACGAGATATGGTCACTACGAGTTCACTGTCATGCCTTTTGGTTTGACGAATGCCCCAGCTATCTTCATGGATTTAATGAATAGGGTCTGTAAACCTTATTTAGACAAGTTCATCATTGTGTTCATCGACGATATTCTTGTTTATTCAAAGTCTCGATCCAATCACGAACAACACCTTCGTTGGTAAATTCTGAAGAAGGAGCAACTTTTTGCTAAATTCTCCAAGTGTGAATTTTGGCTTAAAGAAGTTCAATTTTTGGTTCATATTGTTAACGAGCAAGGTATTCACGTGGATCCTTCCAAAATAGCTGCTATTAAGGATTGGAACACACCTACGACACCCACAGAAGTTCGTTCTTTTCTTGGTCTCACTGGTTATTATCGTCGGTTTATTTTGAACTTCTCAAAGATCGCGGTTCCTCTCACTGCTTTGACTCAAAAGAATAAGCCTTTTGAGTGGGGACCTAAACAAGAAGAAGCGTTTCAAACGCTAAAACGAAAACTCTGTGATGCTCCTGTTCTATCTCTGCCCGATGGAAACGATGATTTCGTTATCTATTATGACGCGTCGAATCTAGGCCTTGGTTGTGTTGTTATACAACGAGGTAAAGTTATAGCTTATGCGTCAAGACAACTGAAAGTTCACGAGAAGAACTACACGACTCATGATCTTGAGTTGGGTGCTGTGGTATTTGCTCTCAAAATCTGTAGACACTATCTTTATGGCAAAAAATGTGTGATTTTCACAGACCACAAAAGTCTCCAGCACATTCTCAATCAGAAGGAGCTGAACATGAGGAAACGATGTTGGGTTGAGCTATTAAACGACTACGATTGCGAGATTCGCTACCATTCTGGTAAGGCGAATGTTGTAGCCGATGCGCTAAGTCGAAAGGAACGAGCCAAGCTTCATTTTGTTTGCACTCTATCCGATATCCAATCTCGTGTCCTTCAAGCACAACTGTGACATCTGTGCTTGTGTAATCGTTGTACAAACTCTGAAAAATCCAATATCAATAAAACAATGTGTTTTGATCCCAATGTTTGTTATTTATGCTCGAAATTTTGTGCATTTTGATCGATTTTGACCTCTATATCGCTTTTTAGAAAGTTATACGCAAACTGATGCGTAAACGTAATCAGTTTAACGCAACAAACACTCCGGAACACCAATATAAGCTTAACATACCTTAAATAACCTTTACATAACTTAGAAATAAGTTTTGAAGAGTTTGGTATGGCAAAAACAAGTTTATTGCTCACAGGGACTATTTGCATCAAATTGCAAAAGTCTGCCGTTTCGTAAGGCAACTTACAGTCCAGAACATGATCATAAGCTAAAAATACCATAAATAACCTCAACATAGCTTAGAAATAAGCTTTGAGTGGTTCGGTGTGCAAAAATATGCTTATTTGATCTTTTAGGGACTAAAAGTGTCAAAAACGGCGTAAGTTTGCATTTACGCGCATATCTTACGTTCTGACCACATCAGGACATCCAAAATTTTTGTAGACACTAAAATATTTTTATTTTAGTGATCGGCATGCAAAAATACTGTTCGTCGCTTTATTTGGATCGTTTTCGCGTCCGTTCGAGTTTCGTCATAATTAGACGAATAACGTGACCGTACGACCAAACGAACCGACATCCATGGATTTTTCGAGCATATTTTGTGTCCTCTATACTTTGACTACCTTGTAGAGCCTTGAAAATGGCTTGACGGGGGTTAAAAGTGCCAAAAATGAGCTTATGCAAGTGCAGTGACCAAAATTGTAAAATACAAAACTGTTGCTGATCTGCAGGGAGGTCGCGGGCTGCGTAGACCTGCCCTCACTCCTATGCGGGGCGCGGCAGAAGGCCCAGTTCCAGAAACTTGTTTTTCAGCAACAGATTGATAATTCAGGGGCTGTTCTTGTAAGTTCTTTGTGTAATGGCCAAGTTAACACCTCTCCGAGGCATATTAGCTGGCCCTTAACACTTGTATGGCTGTGATTTCTTCCTTGTTGGCCAAACAAATACTTGTGATGATCTTGTTCATCATCCACAAGTATAAATAGCCAAGCTCTCATTCCATTTCACTCACCCTTAATCTGATTAATACTCTTAGTTGGAGCCTTTGCTTCATACCTGAGTGTTATAGATCAAGTCCTCCCTAGCTTGGACCCTTTGTAAGCTTATTTCGTGCTTTTATCGCTTTTCAAGCGTGAAAGTCAAACAGTGTTTGACTTTCAGCTTTGACCAGTCATTGGTCAACACAAAGTTCGTTTGAACTTTGTAACGTGATTGTAATCACGATAGTTATAATCCTTAGCGATTATACCTACTGATTACCACGTTAACTAGGTGTAGTGACGAGTTAAAGTTTCGGTCAAAATGCGTTTTAGCATGCATTTTGCAACAAACTACTTTTAGGTATCAAAACACCTTGTTTTGATACCAAATCAGTTTTCTAAGTTAGTTAAACATGTTTTGACATGTTTCAGTCATCACTACTAGTTTAGTGCTTGTTTGGGGTCGTAAGTTAAGCGGTCTAGACAACCGCTTAGACTTTCGAACCCGACCCGTTTGGTCGATCTTTAGGATCCGACCAAGCATGTTTAGTGATCATAGTTGCGTAGGGAATAACCTCTGAGGTTATACCTTATGATTACATAGGATTGGTTAGTTGTTTATTAAGTAGCTTATATGCCCATAGGAAATGACCAAAATGCCCTTTTGAAGCATAAATCCATATTGTGCATATGTGAACATATTTTTGACATCTAAACTGATATAGTAACATATTTATGTGTAATTGGGCATGTAAGACTTGACATAGCATTTAGATAACCATCCGACCATAGTTTTGCACAACCGACGCGTTATAGTAGCTTATACTACCATAACAGGTCGAAACGGGTCAAGAGCACTTAGGCATACTTCCAAATCAGAATGTTAGCTCTATTCAATCATACCATATGAGTTCAATTACTCATTTGATTTATAGAACATCATTCTATCCTATCTCCCGATTTAGGACCCGATTATTAACATAGTTACTTATACTGGGTGCCTTGTTGTTTCCATGATCCTTGGAGCTTAAATTGGTCTTATTCCCAAGACTAATAAGCGATCCCAAGTGAGTACATAGTTCCCCTCTTTTACCGCTTTCAAATACTTTGGAGTGATACACATGTGCATACTTGTTACTTTCGTGCTTTCATTGCTTTTATGACATAAACATGCTAGTTTCACCTAGTACACATATAGTACATGCTTTCAAATATGTTTTGCTATGTATGTTAAGCATGCTAGCACATTGATTTCATTAGACATATTTGCTGCATATGTTTACTTAGCATATCGACACATTGTTTTACATGACATTTCTGTGACAACTGTGTTCTGCAAGCATCGTATAATGTAAAACAATGTTGGTTATCAATAAAACAATGTGCTTTGGTGTTATTATATGTGTTATTGTGTTTGATGATTTTACAATTTGATTCGATTCCGATTTCAAGCTTTAAATCACTTTCTGGAAGGTTATACGCAAACTGGTGCATAAACACAGTCAGTTTAACGCGACAAACACTCCGGAATAGTGACATAAGCCAAACATATCTTAAATATCCTTTACATAACTTAGAAATAAGTTTCGAAGGATTCGGTATGGCAAAAACATGTTTATTTGAACTAAAGGACTATTTACGACAAAACTGCGAAACGAACATTGGTGACCGCCCAGATAATATTTAAATCCCAAAAATATTCTGTTATGATTAAAATTTTATTTTTAATCAGGTCCGTGTTGAAAAATAAATTAAAACGCTTAAAAGCGCTATTTTTCAAGTTTAAGCGCATACCGCGTGTTTCTGCGTGACACAGTGCTTCTACTGCAAAACACAGACAACGCAGCCAGTCTGGGCAACTGAAATTTATTTCAGTAATATTTTGGCGAGTTTATTTTTATTAAGAAATAAAAATAATTTAGAACGTCATAAACCGGGATTTAAACGCTAGATAAAATACCTGGTACCCAGTTAAACACCTACTTCTACCTTATTTACCAACAAAATTACACTTGGACCCCCTCCCCCCTTCCATTTTCACGGTCACACATGGGTGACCCCACCAAAATCTTGCCAAAATCCTTTAGAATCCTTCATGATATTTCTTGGATACACTTGAGATTTTGTGATATTGGAAGATTTAATTCTAGATCTTGGCCTATATATTTACACATTACTTCACTCAACACTTCACACAATCTCCTCTCTCTCTCCTCCCTCCCAACTGTCCACTCCTTATCTCTCACCATACTCATCCCTTCAAGCATAGTTCTTCATATTCAAAGCTCATTCCTAGCTAAATTCAAGTTAGTATGAAGATCCAAAGGTGTTTCCAAGGAGCATTCAAGTGATTTCAAGCTTCCTATCATCAAAATCTCATCCCACAACTGACTTGAATCTTGAAGGTATAACATTTATATTTAAATCATACTTTAGAATCTTGGTTGTTCTTGATGATTTGAAGTTTCTCTTGAATCTTGGGATTTTCACTAAACTTGAAATCCAAAATGAAATGGGTCTTGAAACAAACAAAAATGGTGGTGTATATATATGTATATAACCGTACATATATAGGTGTGTATATGAGTTTATTTTTGAGTTAGAGTTTGATATATTGTTAAGTACTTGTTTATGTTGTTACATGTTCATGAATGGTGGTAAAAATGCAAGTATTTGGTGATTTATGTAGGATATGTTAAATGTAAATAACATCAGCAAATAAACCTGAATATATCACATATTTGATGCATCTAAACCCATATAAAATGTTGATGTTATGATAGTATGCTTTAGGCACTTGTACATGTGAAAATATGTTGATTTAAAGCTCAAGAAATGATGAAAAATGGTTATATGACAAAAAATGTTTTAGATCAGGTTACAAACACTAAAAATAATATTATTTGATGTATTATAGTGGCATGAAACTTTAACATAGGTTTACTAGCTTTGCATGTTGTACATATAGCTTAAAAAGTGGTAAATTATGTGAAATTTGCATGGTTTATGTACTTTGTTTAAGACCTGCACTATCATGAATATAACCATTATTTTATTCAGTAAATAACATGGGTTGCGTTAAAATTTCAAGTCATTTCGATTTGGGATGCTTTGGGTAACGTTTGATGCAAAACTATGCGATAAAACGGTTAAAAATCGCCTTTTCGTAGGACTTTTACAAAAATGTTTTAAATCAGTAACGAAACTGATATATTTGGTATAAAACTAAGTATTTTACAAAAGGTTGAATTTGCTTCAAGCGTGTTTGAGAAGCGAGCGCTTACCTGGTGGAATGGTATTATGCGCGATAGGGGTGCCGAAGTGGCGTTGGCATAAACATGGGAAGAGCTCCGGGCTCTCATGATGAAAGAATTTTGTCCCCGTCACGAAATTCGGGCTTTGGAGCGAGAGTTTGACAATCTAAAACAAGATGGGGGTGAACACCGTGCCTCTACGGATCGTTTTGAGGAACTCAGTCTATTGTGTCCCACTATGGTTACCCCTCTGGATAAAGCAATCGAGAGATATATCGATGGTTTAGCCGATTCCATTCAGGATATTGTGACCGTCATTAATCCTGTGACAACCCGCACTAAACCAGGTATCCGTACAACTTAATTAATGATAAATTACTGCTTAATTACTGTGCTTGTTTGAAACTAGCTGATAAACTGCTACCTGCATACTGATACATGCACTTACTTGCATCATACTTTATATGCTGTCACTACATTATTTACATACGACACCTTAGTGACAAAACATGATGCACAAAAAGCACAGTAGCACTAAACGGATACACAGTGAACATGCTGAAATAACCAGCATCAGGCAGACACTGCCTCTAAGGCCTGTTAAGAGCCTCAAATATTTGGCTACACTGGTAGTGAGTGTAGGGTTATAAGGGTTGTGGAACTGCGTCTCTAGGAATAAGATACACTGATTGGATGTGCCAAAAACGTACTTTAAATACAAAATTCTGCGCTTTATTATAGAACTCAGCATTTTAAATTGCTAATACAGTGCAAAAACACTTCAGAACGGTCCCGTATATTTTCCTAAGTACCGGGAATAATTTATGTTACAAAATATACATAAAGGACCTTTATCGACATAATTAAACATTTTAACGGAACGGTATTTAATCGTAGAACCGGACATTACCCGGGACACTAAATTTTTGGCAGATACCTTGTTTTATTATTTATGGCTAGTCATGATCCCCGTATGCCATAACAACCGCTAGAAATCAATCCACCACATTACTTACATCCCAACTTCTCTTTACTAATTTAGTCACAATTTTTCACTTATACCCCCCCCCCCCCCAACGATTTAGTCCCCTTGGGACCCCACATATCCATCTAACCATACTTCATATATCTTGCAAAGATTATCTTTGATTTATTTAATGGATTGATTACTTGCATGGATGAACAAAATATAAGGAGGAGATTATATGTATGACACCAAAGATCCTTCATCATTCATTCATATCTTTCACCAAGATTTCACTCCATTTCACTCTCTCTCCCTCTTGATCGGCTGCCCAAAACCGAACACACCATCACCATCTTAAACATCATCATCTTCTTCATTTCATTGTCCATTCAAAGCCTAGAAGTCATCCATGGAAGGTGCAACTTGAAGGCATTGCAAGGGAGCATTGTTCTTGCTTGATTCTACATCTTTTCTCATTCATTTTTACACAAGATTCTTCCCTAGCTTTAAGCTAGTAGTAAGTCCCTTGTTACACTCTTGTTAATCTTGTTTCATCTCGTTTTTATGATCTAAGTGTGTAGCATGTTTACATCACTAAAATGACAAGAACATGAGTTATGAACTTAAAAGCTACATAAAAGTTTACTTGTGTATGAATCATGAAGTGGAATCTTGTCGGTTTAAGGGTTGGTTAACACATACTTGATATTTAAAAGTCGTTTTCTTGTTTAACCCGCTAATCGGACACTTATGACGCGATTTAATAACATCGAAATCACAAAACAGCATGCTGAGTCACTGTTTCAGCCGCCTTTAACAGGCTGTAAACGTACCTTAAAAACTCGAAAAACAGAATTTCAAAAGCCTAAATCGTGTCATTTCGAAAAACGAAGAAAATGGCGCTGGAATCGTATTTTTCTGATGTCGGTTACTATTTTAAAAATCTGTTTCCGTGACAGCAGCTAGGGCTGTTTGTTACTGCAGAAAATTGGGCTGTGTGTTTTCGATCACAACCTAAAACCTGAACTGAACCAGCCCCTGAAACTTTTATCAAAGATGAACACAGATGTATTTGTGACCCTCAAACTGGATTTTCGATAAACGGACTTACGAGGAATTTTAGGCGAATTTTTCAGTAAACTGTGATCAGAATATGACAAATCTGACCACAGTTCGGTAAACGATTTTCTGTAAATTTTTGGTAATGAACTGGACCCCGAAATTTTTACACAATAATTTGTGGGTCGTTTATGACGTTCCACAAAAATCTGGGAATTTTTGGAAAGGGTTAAGTATTTTATTTAATCGCCCGAAAACGGTCTAGTTTTCACATATTTAAACTGAAAATAACAATGGTAGTATTTTGCGTGTTAAAACGTAAAGGTTGATTGATGATGATCATGAGTTGATTTCAAAAAGAAAATGATACGCTTGAAAGCGTGGCCACCTCCAGTTACAGAGGAAACTCTGGCGAAATTTTCTAAAAACCTAACACTTAGAATTATTTACACAACAAGTGTTAGAACTATTTTCGACATATTTCCGAAACATAAATTTCGCCATGACATTATTTACTAAATATTCGGAGGTGGGGTTTTCACAAAGATTAACGTGATAAATATATTTGTCACAGCACTGTTTATGATTATTTTGTGAAATACATAAATATTATTTTAGAGTGGAAATAATATTTACAAGCGTTAATGATCCCAAAACTTTGCGAACGCTTTCACCATAACTATATAAGTTACACTGGTAATTACATTACCACACGATTGATAAAACGTAACTTACGCACATGTATTGTATCCCCCATCCTTGGGAAGGAGTTTAACTACCAAGTATATACAAAAAGTAAACACGAAATAGTTGTCTAACTATTTCCCAAAAACATAAACTATAAAGCTAAGGCACGGCCGTCCGTCTAATAGAATTAGCACTTGTAGGTCGTCGCGCAGCTTTCTGATTCAGGGATACTTGGTAGAGACGCCTCACTGTGAGTTCATGTCCCCCTTTTCTCTAACTGTTTTCAGTTTACTTAACTGCGGGGGTGAAATACATGTTACTATGATTTACGAGTACTTTACAACGGTATGTTTAACGTAAGGAGGTGTTATACGATCATGTGAGTGGATAGGAACAACATGGGGCCATTAGTCCTCATGGAGGGACCGAGGGACAGGAGCGGTAGATCTATCTGGGTGTAGCGAGCCCAGCCCCCGGCCAAACTAGAAACGGACCGTGGGGTGACTTTGTCCACATACTTTGCCGTGGCGAAATTTGCTAGGTTTGAGTCTCCCTATTTGCACTTCACATATGTCAGTGGCCTTGCAAACCATTGGTGATCACAAGTCCTCTTACACTGCTACATACCACAACTATTTTTATACTCACAAGTGTTTTACATACTCACTTACACATGAACTCGCTCAACATTATTGTTGATTTTTCAACTTACATGTATTTCAGGAAATTAACGAGATCTGGCACGGTATGGCATGTTTTCCGCTGCACTAGTTCCGAGGTCATCCGGGGTTTAGGGGATGTGTCTCTTTCCTGGACAAGACACAGTCCTTAAACCATGTTTATGTTATGTTTCAGTTTGTAATGTCTGTTGGACAAGGTTATGGTTGTTGGTTTAAAACAATGGTACAGTGTTTTGTTTTCAAAACTTAATGGATGATCTTGCATGTTTTTAACTCATATAGCTTTGGTATGATTAAGCTATGGTATTAAGAAGTCACACCAAAATTAACCACGCTTCCGCAAAGCCAGGGTGTGACAGCTTGGTATCAGAGCTCTGATCATAGCGAACTAGGATTCTTTCTCGAGTCTAGACTATGATCGCTAGGGCTCTCACGAAAACATTTTACTACATACCACTTAAGTCCAGATCCACAACTTTTTACAAACAAATGTTGAGCACATTTTATTCGTTATTCTAGGCTCAGTCTGGGAGGCTGAGTTAGGAGGCTAGTGGGACTAGAAGTGTTGGCTAGTGGGACTAGAAGTGTTGGCTAGTGGGACTAGAAGTGTTGGCTAGTGGGACTAGGAGTGTTGGCTAGTGGGGACTAGGAGAATTATGTGATATCTTACTTGGAGATTATATGATTATGTGATTGAATATTATACGTATATGCGTTTGTGTTACAAACATCATGCTTTCATCATATACCAGAAAGATGGACACTACAAATCCCAAGACCATAGTATCAGACGACATAGTTCATCGAAGCACGAGGTGTACATTTCTGATACTACCGGCACAGACAATGACGACTTTCAGCCCTTTGTGCACTGCCTAAAGTCGTAGCAGAGCCTACTGATGGCCACCTTGTTGGGAATTTACCACTGGCGGTGATCCCTGCTCCTGTGCCCCTTGCCGCTTATCTCGTTGTTGATATGCCCCCGACGTTGTCCCTGAAGACGATGTCGAACTACTAAGCGAAGGACCCACTCGAGGGCGAGGCCCTATTGCTGCTGGTATTAGACTACTGCATGCGGACGCTCCTGTAGGGGAAACTCATGTCCATTCCCCTATCCCAGACTCATTTGAGTTTCTAACATCCGCATCTTCGCACATACAGGGAATGCAGCACTACTTACACGACGCCAACCCTGATAGGGCATCATTAGCTGCACCGGATCCCGCACACAATGTTGAGTTTGATCGCGATATTGAGGACAATCCTGTTTTTCCGCCTGGTGTGATCCAGACCATGACATTGAGTTCATGCACTTAGACCAGCCCTTGGGGAATCCTGTAACCCCTGTGATTGTTGATCTAGCTGATCTTGAGATGGAGTTTTTGATCCGGAGCCGGCCGTGGCCCCTGAGCCAGGCGCTGCTCCTGACCCCGCATTTGGAACATGACCCTGATCATGCCAATGCACCTACTATTGCTCCTTGATTGATCATCTGCTTGGACGAGAGAAAATTTGGGGTAACTGTGCAAGACAATTTATTATTACGGGGGCCCACGTAATAACGATTTGTAGTGCACAGGAATCCTGGTGGACTCTGCGGGTCAAGCTAATGATAACCAATGCAGCAGGAAATAACTTAAACACAAAATGACCTAGGCGATGTAGCCTCGAGTTCATTCTATTACGAACAACAAGCCAAATTGGCAAGCCTATGTGAAGGCTCAGAAATTTACTTCCCCACTTATACAGTGAGTATATTTGCGTGTGAAATGGGGTGATTACATGATGGCTTACGATGCTATATATACCCCATAGACAATTGAAACATTGTCCAACCCGCTTCACACTATTTCGACAAAAAGGGAATGTCACCCAGACGTGACACAAGCACCGGAACGTTACTAAGGACAGAAGACGAGCTGCAAGAACGCATCTCACAGATAAATGCACGACATGAAGCCCTCCACTCTAAGTACAACGATGGCATTACTGGAGATAACCCTCCAACTGGCTGCACCTATAAACAGTTCCTGAACTGCAAGCCTTTGAACTTTTTCGGAACCGGAGGCACCATTGCATTGTTCGTTGGTCCAAAAAGACCGACTCCACTCTAGGAATGAGTAACTGTTCGCCCCAACAGAGTGTTACCTACATCTCAGGGATATTTCTAGATGGCACACTCTCTTAATGGAACCTCCAGGTTCAGACCCTTGGCACAGACGCTGCTTATACACTGAGCTGGGACGAGCTCAAGGAAACGATTGAGAAGAAATGTTGTTTTAGGACAGAAATTCAGAAACTTGACGTGGAGTCCTGAAATTTGAATGAACGAACCAGAGACTCCTGAACGTGTCCAGCGATCGCACGACTTGTCTAGGGTCGTCCCCTACTAAGTCATTGATGTAGTATGATATAGTGGTGTACTTGTAAGCTTTACATTGTGGTCTCGAATTGTGGCAATACAATCGCAGTATTCTCACCACATGCGATGTTCAATCAATTGTTTATGTCCTATAACATAAGAGGTTATGTGATTGACTTGTTGATAACATGAGATGTTATGTGTTGGTATTGTTAAATGCATACGCACACTTCACTTGCTATGACCTAACCTATGTGAAACATCTTTTAGAAGATGCCGCCAAGACGCGAAGTGCGCATGCCCACCTCTGAGGCAGAACTTAAAGAGATAATTGCTGCAGCTATAGCACAGCACGAGGCCCTACGCTCCGAACCAATCCAAGGTACCTCAGAAAATAACGGTTGTTCCTACTGGCACTTCCTCAACTACAAGCCTCCGAAGTTCGACGGCACTGGGGGTGCCATAACTTTTGTAAAATGGATTGAAAGTATGGAATCCATCTTTCGAATGAGTGGCTGTACGCCAGAACAACAAGTCCCATACGTTTCTGAGTTGTTTCAAGATGGAGCTCGTTTATGGTGGAATCTTCAGGTTCGAATAATGGGCCTAACTACAGCATACGCGTTAACTTGGGATGAGTTGAAAGGAATGATGCATAAAAAGTTTTGCCCCCCAAACGGAAACCCAGAAGTGGGAAGATGAATTTCGGAGCCTAATGATGGGAAGGTCCGAAGGTATTGGAGTACGTGCAACGACTCCATGGTCTGTCACAAATTGTTCCATACCTGGTAAAACCAGAACTGAAGAAATTGGAACAATTCATTTGGGAACTGGCGCCTCAAGTCTTGAGCTTGATGACAGCATCTACGCCACCAACAACCAAAACTTTTGCACCTATTTTGTTTGATGCTGGTGCCGGTTATGGCTTCGTGTCATTAGAATTTAAGAATATACTTGGTTTAACCGCTAGTAAGTTAGATATCCCCTACGCAATCGAATTGGCTAATGGAAAGTTGGTAGAAGCCAATGATGTTATCAGAGGCTGTGTGATTGAATTAGGAGAACGTGAGTTTGCTTTGGATCTACTACCAGTCCAATTGGGAAGTTTCGACGTGGTAGTAGGAATGGATTGGTTATCGGGCAATAAAGCTGAGATAGTTTGTCACGAAAAGGTTGTTCGTATTCCAACCGAGGATGGTGAGACCATTGTTGTTCATGGAGAGAAGCATGAGACGCCGTTGCGGATTATCAGCTGTTTGAAAGCAAGGAAGTGTTTGCAGAAGGGGATGTGTTGCTTTTCTGGCGCACATCGTGGACAAGAAGGCTGCCGAGCCAAGGATCGAAGACATCCCTGTCGTAAGGGAGTATCCCGAAGTCTTCCCAGAAGACTTACCCGGACTGCCACCTCAGAGGCAAGTGGAGTTTCACATTGACTTAGTTCCAGGCGCCGCGCCTGTGGCTAAGGCACCGTACAGACTTGCTCCGTCTGAAATGCAGGAATTGTCGACACAACTTCAAGAGTTGTTAGACAAGGGTTTTATCCGACCAAGCTTCTCGCCTTGGGGAGCTCCGGTCTTGTTTGTTAAGAAGAAGGACGGAAGTTTCCGCATGTGTATTGACTACAGAGAATTGAACAAGCTGACGATCAAGAACAGGTATCCTCTGCCTAGAATCGACGATCTGTTCGATCAACTTCAAGGTTCAAGCTGTTACTCTAAGATCGATCTTCGATCTGGATACCATCAACTAAGGATACAGGGGGAAAGTATCCCGAAAACAGCCTTCCGAACTCGTTATGGACCCTACGAGTTCCTCGTTATGCCATTTGGTTTGACAAACGCACCTGCGGTATTCATGGATCTAATGAATAGAGTTTGCAAGCCATACTTGGACAAGTTCGTGATTGTGTTTATCGACGACATCTTGATTTATTCAAGGACAAAGGCTGAGCACGAACAGCATCTAAGAACTATTCTGGAGCTGCGAAAGAAGGAACAGTTGTATGCCAAGTTCTCTAAGTGCGAGTTTTGGCTACGCGAAGTCCAGTTTTCTTGGACATGTGGTTAATGGAAATGGAATTCATGTTGAACCCACAAAGATCGAGGCAATCAAGAATTGGGAAACGCCTACAACGCCAACCGAGATTCGACAATTCTTGGGATTGGCTGGCTACTATCGAAGGTCCATCGAGGATTTCTCGAAAATCGCTCAACCTTTGACGCTCCTCACGCAGAAGGACAAGACGTTTGATTGGGGAATCAAACAGGATGAAGCATTTCAGATATTAAAGGATAAGCTTTGTAACGCGCCAATCTTAGCTCTACCAGAAGGTACCGACAATTTTGTGGTATACTGCGACGCATCGCGTCAAGGATTGGGTTGCGTGTTGATGCAACGCCAAAAGGTTATTGCCTACGCATCGCGCCAACTGAAGGTACACGAAAAGAACTATACCACCCACGATTTGGAGCTTGGCGCAGTGGTTTTTGCACTAAAGGTCTGGAGACACTACCTGTATGGTACGAAGTGCAAAATCTTCACGGATCACAAAAGCCTACAGCACATATTCAACCAGAAGGAGTTGAATATGAGGCAAAGACGATGGGTTGAATTATTGAACGATTACGACTGCGAGATAAAATATCATCCAGGGAAGGCGAATGTAGTCGCCGATGCCCTAAGTAGAAAAGAAAGGATCAAGCCTATAAGGGTTAGAGCTTTGGAAATGATTATACGAACCGACCTTTCCTTGCGCATTCGTGCTGCACAAAAGGAAGCTCTCAAGGAGGGAAACCTTGAGGAAGAATATCTCCGTGGAATGGAGAAGCTTTTGGTACCAAACGAGGAAGGAACGTTATGTTTTGAGAAAAGGATTTGGGTTCCTCTGTTTGGTGGATTAAGGGAAGTTATTTTCGACGAAGCGCACAAGTCACGGTACTCTATCCACCCTGGATCGGATAAGATGTATCAAGATCTCAAGGATTACTATTGGTGGCCTAGGATGAAAGGCGACGTTGCTGTCTACGTGAGAAAATGTTTAACTTGCGCGAAGGTTAAGGCGGAATACCAGAAGCCCTCGGGGCTGCTGCAACAACCTGAGATTCCCAAGTGGAAATGGGAACAAATCTCAATGGATTTTGTTACGAAATTGCCAAGAACGCCAAGAGGCCACGATATGATTTGGGTGATAGTTGACCGCCTAACAAAATCCGCACACTTTCTGCCAATCAAAGAGAAAGATAGCACGAGCAAACTTGCGAAAATTTACATGAGAGAGATCGTCGCACGTCACGGAGTGCCTCTCTCGATCATCTCTGATAGAGACGGAAGGTTTGTGTCAAGGATATGGCAATCCTTCCAAGAAGCCTTTGGCTCACAGTTGAATCTGAGCACTGCGTTTCATCCGCAAACTGACGGCCAGAGCGAGCGAACGATACAGACTTTGGAAGACATGCTGAGAGCATGTGCTATGGATTTGGGCGGTAGCTGGGATAAACACTCACCTTTGGTCGAATTTTCATACAACAACAGCTACCACACCAGTATTGGTGTCGCGCCATTTGAGGCCCTATACGGACGCACGTGCCGATCACCACTATGTTGGTCTGACGCAGGTGATAGGCAGCTTGCTGGTCCCGAGATCGTCCAAGAGACGACAGACAAGATCGCGCAAATACTTAAATGCATCGAAGCCGCTCGCCACAGACAAAAGGCCTACGCGGATCCAAACCGGAAACATGTGGATTTCCAAGTTGGGGAAATGGTGTTATTGAAGGTTTCACCCTGGAAGGGGGGTGGCACGCTTTGGTAAGCATGGAAAGTTAAATCCGCGCTACATTGGTCCCTTCAGAATCCTGGAAGGAATTGGGACAGTAGCATACAAGTTGGACCTACCTACTGAACTGAATGGTGTTCACGATACATTTCATGTATCCAATTTAAAGAAAAGTCCAACTCAAGTTGACGTTGCCATTCCTACCGACGAGATTCATATTGACGACACGCTCCACTTCGTAGAAGAACCTGTCGAGGTCACAGATTGGAAAGTTAACTAGACCCGCCGGAGCAGTGTCAAACTCGTCAAAGTTCGTTGGAATGCCAGACATGATCCTGAATTCACATGGGAACGTGAGGACCGGATGAAAGAGAAATACCCCCACTTATTTCCTAAGAACACTGCGTCTACAAGCAGAACCTAAATTTCGGGACGAAATTTATTTAACGGGGGGAGAATGTGACAACCCGCACTAAACCAGGTATCCGTACAACTTAATTAATGATAAATTACTGCTTAATTACTGTGCTTGTTTGAAACTAGCTGATAAACTGCTACCTGCATACTGATACATGCACTTACTTGCATCATACTTTATATGCTGTCACTACATTATTTACATACGACACCTTAGTGACAAAACATGATGCACAAAAAGCACAGTAGCACTAAACGGATACACAGTGAACATGCTGAAATAACCAGCATCAGGCAGACACTGCCTCTAAGGCCTGTTAAGAGCCTCAAATATTTGGCTACACTGGTAGTGAGTGTAGGGTTATAAGGGTTGTGGAACTGCGTCTCTAGGAATAAGATACACTGATTGGATGTGCCAAAAACGTACTTTAAATACAAAATTCTGCGCTTTATTATAGAACTCAGCATTTTAAATTGCTAATACAGTGCAAAAACACTTCAGAACGGTCCCGTATATTTTCCTAAGTACCGGGAATAATTTATGTTACAAAATATACATAAAGGACCTTTATCGACATAATTAAACATTTTAACGGAACGGTATTTAATCGTAGAACCGGACATTACCCGGGACACTAAATTTTTGGCAGATACCTTGTTTTATTATTTATGGCTAGTCATGATCCCCGTATGCCATAACAACCGCTAGAAATCAATCCACCACATTACTTACATCCCAACTTCTCTTTACTAATTTAGTCACAATTTTTCACTTATACCCCCCCCCCCCCAACGATTTAGTCCCCTTGGGACCCCACATATCCATCTAACCATACTTCATATATCTTGCAAAGATTATCTTTGATTTATTTAATGGATTGATTACTTGCATGGATGAACAAAATATAAGGAGGAGATTATATGTATGACACCAAAGATCCTTCATCATTCATTCATATCTTTCACCAAGATTTCACTCCATTTCACTCTCTCTCCCTCTTGATCGGCTGCCCAAAACCGAACACACCATCACCATCTTAAACATCATCATCTTCTTCATTTCATTGTCCATTCAAAGCCTAGAAGTCATCCATGGAAGGTGCAACTTGAAGGCATTGCAAGGGAGCATTGTTCTTGCTTGATTCTACATCTTTTCTCATTCATTTTTACACAAGATTCTTCCCTAGCTTTAAGCTAGTAGTAAGTCCCTTGTTACACTCTTGTTAATCTTGTTTCATCTCGTTTTTATGATCTAAGTGTGTAGCATGTTTACATCACTAAAATGACAAGAACATGAGTTATGAACTTAAAAGCTACATAAAAGTTTACTTGTGTATGAATCATGAAGTGGAATCTTGTCGGTTTAAGGGTTGGTTAACACATACTTGATATTTAAAAGTCGTTTTCTTGTTTAACCCGCTAATCGGACACTTATGACGCGATTTAATAACATCGAAATCACAAAACAGCATGCTGAGTCACTGTTTCAGCCGCCTTTAACAGGCTGTAAACGTACCTTAAAAACTCGAAAAACAGAATTTCAAAAGCCTAAATCGTGTCATTTCGAAAAACGAAGAAAATGGCGCTGGAATCGTATTTTTCTGATGTCGGTTACTATTTTAAAAATCTGTTTCCGTGACAGCAGCTAGGGCTGTTTGTTACTGCAGAAAATTGGGCTGTGTGTTTTCGATCACAACCTAAAACCTGAACTGAACCAGCCCCTGAAACTTTTATCAAAGATGAACACAGATGTATTTGTGACCCTCAAACTGGATTTTCGATAAACGGACTTACGAGGAATTTTCGGCGAATTTTTCCGTAAACTGTGATCAGAATATGACAAATCTGACCACAGTTCGGTAAACGATTTTCTGTAAATTTTTGGTAATGAACTGGACCCCGAAATTTTTACACAATAATTTGTGGGTCGTTTATGACGTTCCACAAAAATCTGGGAATTTTTGGAAAGGGTTAAGTATTTTATTTAATCGCCCGAAAACGGTCTAGTTTTCACATATTTAAACTGAAAATAACAATGGTAGTATTTTGCGTGTTAAAACGTAAAGGTTGATTGATGATGATCATGAGTTGATTTCAAAAAGAAAATGATACGCTTGAAAGCGTGGCCACCTCCAGTTACAGAGGAAACTCTGGCGAAATTTTCTAAAAACCTAACACTTAGAATTATTTACACAACAAGTGTTAGAACTATTTTCGACATATTTCCGAAACATAAATTTCGCCATGACATTATTTACTAAATATTCGGAGGTGGGGTTTTCACAAAGATTAACGTGATAAATATATTTGTCACAGCACTGTTTATGATTATTTTGTGAAATACATAAATATTATTTTAGAGTGGAAATAATATTTACAAGCGTTAATGATCCCAAAACTTTGCGAACGCTTTCACCATAACTATATAAGTTACACTGGTAATTACATTACCACACGATTGATAAAACGTAACTTACGCACATGTATTGTATCCCCCATCCTTGGGAAGGAGTTTATGTGACACTTCGGATTTTCCCGGACAACCTTTCGATGTAACATGTGTGTACGTAAACTATTAAGTGAAAAATTATGAATTGCTTGTTATTACGTGTTGTGTGCATATATGTACGTATAAATATATATATATATGTGTGTTATATATATAGGAGCAAACCCGACTCGAGACCCGGGATGGTCTCGAGTGAACAGTAAATTGGGCCGGTTAGGGCCAAAGCCCATCCTCAACCCACTCGATATATATACCGGCCAACCCTTACCATTCTACCATTTTTGCAACATTTTCTCTCATACTCTCCTCTCATCTCTCTCACCAAAACCCTAAAACCCTCACAAAGAATCACCTCCCTCCCCTCTCCTTTTCCTCTCGGATCAACCAACAACAAGAACACCTCGGCTCTAGCTCGGAATCACCAACCGGAAAGAATCTTTGCTTCTTCAAACCCACAACTTCAACCGGTTAGTACAAAATGTGTTACTATGATTCTTGTGTATGGATGATGATTGTTGCCATGTTTTGTGTGAATAATATGTGTGTGAAATGCATAACCGAATAACATGTTTGTTTCGGAATGTTTAGATAGAATGAATATTCATGACTTTGGTTGAATGGTTAGTATCCGATTATGCTTAGGAACCGAGAATGATAATATCTATTATGTCCGTTCATGTTATGATGTTTAGTGATGAAATGTGTTCTAATATTTTTATCAGGATTTGGTGATTTTGCTATCCGAATGATATTAAAGTGATGTTAAGGATTGAATATTCATGAATAATGTTTGAATGTTATGAACAGCATGAATGTCACTCAAATATTTTGAATATGCTTTGTTTGATCCAAATTAGACACATTATAGACAAACAGACATGTTAGTGGATATAGTACACAATTTACATGAAAATGCAATCCTATTGGTCAGTACATTGCAGGTTCTAGAAGAGTTTGTTGTGCACGTAATCACGGTTGCGAGTCGTAACCTTTGGTTGCGACTCGAGACCACATCAAGTCTTGTCGAGATCTCCCAGTTGCGAGTCGCAATCAACGCGTATCGAATCCCGGTTGCGAGTCGTAACCACTGCTGCTAAGTCGGAACTGCTAGTTGCGAGTCGGAACCTCTGGTTGCGAGTCGTAACCAAAACGTGATAAACCGAGACCTCGGTTGCGAGTCGTAACCTCGGTTGCGAGTCGCAACCACCCTTGTCTCGACTGGGCTACCTTGTTGTTATTGGCTTTGACTGTTGGGCTTTCTGTTGACTGGACTGCATGTTTGTTACTGCTGATTATATGTTAGGGCTGACCCAATAAACCCAACTGTTGTGTATTCGCATGTTATACGTGTTTGCTATATGTATTGCCATACGTGTTCGCTATGTGTTTACTTGTACCCGACTTGACCCATATCTGGTAACCATGTTAGGACGTGGTGACCAACATACTTGACCGGGTAAAATAATCTACCGAGCAACCCAAGGTGAGTTCACAACCTAAAGCATGTATTCCCGGTGGTTTGGGAAACGGAACTAAAACAACACTATCCCCTTATAAGGATACAACTTACTTTTCTTCCCTTGTTATTGGGAACCTTTTAGTTAATTACTGTTTATACGGATTGCAACCACGGCACTAAACGAAACTCTATCACTTAAAGTCCCTACTACTTAATATCGATTAGTCGCCGGGGCCAGGCGAACGGGTTATTAGTTGATAGCGCTATTTAGGTCTTACCAACCTCACACCGTGCCAAGGTATGGGATCGGTCGTGAACTAATGTACTCAGGCATCCGTCAATGATGATAGAACATTGACATCGGGGCACTCTCTTGCGGATACGCAACGGTCACTAGTGTTCGGTATTGGAAAAACAGTTTAGTTGCTAACTTTTGGGGTAGCTCCCCATGGCATGTATAACGGATAAATTAACTGGTGAAACAAGTTTTTGGTAATTAAAACTGGACAACTAGTGAACTCACTCAGCATTATTGTTGACCACTTACTGCATGCTTTGCAGGTAACCAGTGACTCAGGAGCTTGCAGCTTGGGAAGTGTAGTGGTCGCCTAAACCCGCATGTTGGGTTCTAAATGATTTGAACCATGAACCTTATTTAAACCATTTTATCTATGCTTCCGCTACTCACTTAACTGTTATTCGAACTTAAACATTTGAACTTTAAACTATGGTGTTTACTAACCATTATGGCTGGTGATCATCCTTACTATTATCCAATGCTCAGTATAATTGGTGGCTGGATCCTGGTCGGTCACGCCCCTCAAGCGGACGGTACTCCGCAGGTGGAATTTGGGGGTTGTGACAGTTTAACTACCAAGTATATACAAAAAGTAAACACGAAATAGTTGTCTAACTATTTCCCAAAAACATAAACTATAAAGCTAAGGCACGGCCGTCCGTCTAATAGAATTAGCACTTGTAGGTCGTCGCGCAGCTTTCTGATTCAGGGATACTTGGTAGAGACGCCTCACTGTGAGTTCATGTCCCCCTTTTCTCTAACTGTTTTCAGTTTACTTAACTGTGGGGGTGAAATACATGTTACTATGATTTACGAGTACTTTACAACGGTATGTTTAACGTAAGGAGGTGTTATACGATCATGTGAGGGATAGGAACAACATGGGGCCATTAGTCCTCATGGAGGGACCGAGGGACAGGAGCGGTAGATCTATCTGGGTGTAGCGAGCCCAGCCCCCGGCCAAACTAGAAACGGACCGTGGGGTGACTTTGTCCACATACTTTGCCGTGGCGAAATCTGCTAGGTTTGAGTCTCCCTATTTGCACTTCACATATGTCAGTGGCCTTGCAAACCATTGGTGATCACAAGTCCTCTTACACTGCTACATACCACAACTATTTTTATACTCACAAGTGTTTTACATACTCACTTACACATGAACTCGCTCAACATTATTGTTGATTTTTCAACTTACATGTATTTCAGGAAATTAACGAGATCTGGCACGGTATGGCATGTTTTCCGCTGCACTAGTTCCGAGGTCATCCGGGGTTTAGGGGATGTGTCTCTTTCCTGGACAAGACACAGTCCTTAAACCATGTTTATGTTATGTTTCAGTTTATAATGTCTGTTGGACAAGGTTATGGTTGTTGGTTAAAACAATGGTACAGTGTTTTGTTTTCAAAACTTAATGGATGATCTTGCATGTTTTTAACTCATATAGCTTTGGTATGATTAAGCTATGGTATTAAGAAGTCACACCAAAATTAACCACGCTTCCGCAAAGCCAGGGTGTGACAAATCCTACTACCGTCCGTCACGCAATCGAATTGTCTACTACCCAGACTGAGTCGCAAGTCAGAAAGGGTAAACTTACCCGTAAGGGGGACAAGAAGAAGTCGGCTGATACTGAGAAGAATAAGGAATAAGGGCAAGGGTAAGAAAGGTAAGTCATCGAAGAAATCGAGGAAGCGAAAGGATGCTCAGAATTTTGCTGTACAGCACAGACTGCTCAGAACCCGTAGAACCCACCAGCTCAGCCTCCTGTAAAGAAGGCATATGCTGGTACCGCACCTCATTGTGCACGCTGCAACGGTCATCACGTTGCACAACAAGCTTGCAAGCAATGCACAACGTGTGGAAAACTTGGGCATTTGGCCAATATTTGTCGTCTGGGACAAAATCAGGTTGCTCAGGTTCAAGCTCCGGTTCAGGGGAATGCTGCGAGATTCCCACTGGGTTCATGTTTCAACTGTGGAGAGTTTGGTCACTTCCGCAACAATTGTCCAAGACCGGTGAATGCAAACGTGAATGCTAATGCAAACCCGAATGCGAACGTCAACGTCAATGTGAATCCAGCACGTGGACGAGTGTTTAACATCAATGAGGCAATCAATGATGCAGCAGTGAACGATTAATATTTTGTAATTTCCTCTGGTTGTTATCTTTTAACATTTAAGAACAATGTGGTTGTTATATAAATAAAAATTTGTGGTTTTTATTTTTTAACTAATACAATTGTATGAATGTTTGATGCAACCTTATGATATCAACACAAAGACAAACTACTCGTGTGGTTCTGTCATTTTTTTATGATCACTTGTGATCTCCCCAAGAACCTTAAACGCTCGTTTCTTTTAAGAAACAAAACCCAAAGTTATTTAAGAAAAGGATATGTTGCTTTCCTAGCACGTGTTACCAAGGAGGAGGACAAGAATAAGAGTATTCAGGATATCCCGATTGTTTGGATTTATCCAGTGGTGTTTCCCGATGAACTGCCTGGTTTGCCTCCAGTTCGTCAAGTCGAGTTTCATATTGATCTTGTACCCAATGCCAACCCGATTGCAAAAGCACCTAATAGTCTTGCACCGTCGGAGATGCAAGAGCTATCGAAACAACTTCAAGAGTTGTCTGATAAAGGATTCATCCGTCCGAGCTTTTCCCCTTGGGGAGCTCCTGTCCTCGTTGTGAAAAAGAAAGATGGATCTTTTCAAATGTATATAGATTATCGTGAGCTTAATAAGCTTACCATCAAGAATCGATATCCCCTACCTAGAATTGATGATCTCTTCCACCAGCTGCAAGGTGCTGCATGCTTTTTCAAGATCGGCCTACGATCTGGGTATCATCAACTTCGTGTACTCGAAGAAGATATTCCTAAAACTGCATTCCGTACAAGATATGGGCATTACGAGTTCACTGTCATGCCTTTTGGTTTGACGAATGCCCCAGCTATCTTCATGGACTTAATGAATAGGTTCTGTAAACCTTATTTAGATAAGTTCATCATTGTGTTCATAGACGATATTCTCATTTATTCAAAGTATCGAGCCGATCACGAACAACACCTTCGTTTGACCTTGGAACTTCTGAAGAAGGAACAACTTTTCGCTAAATTCTCCAAGTGTGAATTCTGGCTTAAAGAAGTTCAGTTCTTGGGTCATATTGTCAATGAGCAGGGTATCCATGTGGATCCTTGCAAAATAGCTGCCATTAAGGATTGGAATACACCGACGACACCTACAGAGATTCGATCATTTCTTGGTCTTGCTGGTTATTATCGTCGATCCATTTCTAATTTCTCAAAGATCGCGGTTCCACTCACTGCTTTGACTCGGAAGAATAAGCCTTAGAGTGAGGATCTAAGCAAGAAGAAGCGTTCCAAACGCTGAAACGGGAGCTATGTGATGCTCCTGTGTTGTCCTTGCCCAATGGAAACGATGATTTCGTTATCTTTTATGACGCGTCGAATCTAGGCTTTGGTTATGTTCTTTTGCAATGAGGTAAAGTCATAGCATATACGTCAAGACAGTTGAAAGTTCACGAAAAGAACTACACAACTCATGATCTTGAGTTAGGTGTTGTGGCATTTGCTCTCAAAATCTGGAGACACTACCTCTATGGAATGAAGTGTGTGGTTTTCACGAGACCACAAAAGTCTCCAGCACATTCTTAATCAGAAGGAGCTGAACATGAGGCAGCGACAATGGGTTGAGCTCTTGAACGATTACGATTTCGAGATTCGCTACCTTCCTGGTAAGGCGAATGTCGTAGCCAATGCGCTTGGTCGAAAGGAGCGAGTCAAGCTTCATTCTGTTCAAACTCTATCTGATATTTAATCTCGTGTCCTTCAAGAACAACGATTTTGTGTAAACGAAGACTTATTGAAATATGAGCTACCACTTCAACACGAGCTTAAACTCGAAACGAAAGGGCGATGGGTTGCTTTATTTTAAGAATCCTTGTGGATGATTATCGCCCAAATCGGAGCCCTGATTGGATTCCTTGTACACCTTAATATGTACATTACAACTTAATAAGGACAAACTGAATTCCTATTAAGACCTTCCTATCTTCATAGTTAGATTCTTGAAAATATTTAAAAGTGCCAAATGGAATCCACGGATTGGATTCCTGGTATGCTTTAAATACCCGTGTCCAAAGATAACAAATTAAAGGTCAAGTTAAACGATTAATGCGATTATGTGTTTATGTGTTCTCTTTTATTATGTGATCCGATTTTCGTTATCCAAATCCTCATAGAATCTTCCATATCTTCATATGAGGGATTCATAGTAGGATATTCAAAAGGTACTACCTTAAATCCTTAATGGGCTTCTACGTGGTAGTTAAGACCCTTGGGTTATATAGTACCATTCCATGATTCGAAAAGAGACCCTTGAGTGGTCTAGTTAAAGATCGATTCAGAATCTGGTTAAGAATGGTATGTGATGATACAGCCGAAAGGACCCTATGGTGGTCTAGTCACACTCATCACAGGTTCATTCATTTGGTTTTCCCCTACATATTATTAAATGCACTGTGTGGACTATGCAATGAATTACGTAATTATGGACGCGTACATAATTATAAAAGTTCAGTGCACGGAAACCACAGTAAGATTTATCATGTGTAAGAACCAATAGTGACAAAAATAGCGAAATGTGAACAATGTAATGGAGGTACGGTGGACGCACCAATGGCACTTCATATACTTGTATATAAGTAACCCTCTTACATTGCAAGCATAATGTTATTTAAAGTTACTAGAAGTTCGGAACTCTAACCAGTGTTGTTTTATCTTTTCGACTTCATGTTTCAAGCTTTCACAAGTTTCCTCTAAATAAAATTTCGGGACGAAATTTCCTAAAGTAGGGGAGACTGTGACAACTGTGTTCTGTAAGCATCGTATAATGTAAAACAATGTTGGTTATCAATAAAACAATGTGCTTTGGTGTTATTATATGTGTTATTGTGTTTGATGATTTTACAATTTGATTTGATTCGATTCCGATTTCAAGCTTTAAATCACTTTCTGGAAGGTGATACGCAAACTGGTGCATAAACACAGTCAGTTTAACGCGACAAACACTCCAGAATAGTGACATAAGCCAAACATACCTTAAATATCCTTTACATAACTTATAAATAAGTTTTGAAGGATTCGGTATGGCAAAAACATGTTTATTTGAACTAAAGGACTATTTACGACAAAACTGCGAAACGAACATTGGTGATCGCCCGGATAATATTTAAATCCCAAAAATATTCTGTTATGATTAAAATTTTATTTTTAATCAGGTCCATGTTGAAAAATAAATTAAAACGCTTAAAAGCGCTATTTTTCAAGTTTAAGCGCGTACCGCGTGTTTCTGCGCGACACAGTGCTTCTACTGCAGAACACAGACAACGCAGCCAGTCTGGGCAACTGAAATTTATTTCAGTAATATTTTGGTGAGTTTATTTTTATTAAGAAATAAAAATAATTTAGAACGTCATAAACCGGGATTTAAACGCTAGATAAAATACCCGGTACCCAGTTAAACACCTACTTCTACCTTATTTACCAACAAAATTACACTTGGACCCCCTTCCCCCTTCCATTTTCACGGTCACACATGGGTGACCCCACCAAAATCTTGCCAAAATCCTTTAGAATCCTTCATGATATTTCTTGGATACACTTGAGATTTTGTGATATTGGAAGATTTAATTCTAGATCTTGGCCTATATATTTACACATTACTTCACTCAACACTTCACACAATCTCCTCTCTCTCTCCTCCCTCCCAACTGTCCACTCCTTATCTCTCACCATACTCATCCCTTCAAGCATTGTTCTTCATATTCAAAGCTCATTCCTAGCTAAATTCAAGTTAGTATGAAGATCCAAAGGTGTTTCCAAGGAGCATTCAAGTGATTTCAAGCTTCCTATCATCAAAAACTCATCCCACAACCTACTTGAAACTTGAAGGTATAACATTTATATTTAAATCATACTTTAGATTCTTGGTTGTTCTTGATGATTTGAAGTTTCTCTTGAATCTTGGGATTTTCACTAAACTTGAAATCCAAAATGAAATGGGTCTTGAAACAAACAAAAATGGTGGTGTATATATATGTATATAATCGTACATATATAGGTGTGTATATGAGTTTATTTTTGAGTTAGAGTTTGATATCTTGTTAAGTACTTGTTTATGTTGTTACATGTTCATGAATGGTGGTAAAAATGCAAGTATTTGGTGATTTATGTAGGATATGTAAAATGTAAATAACATCAGCAAATAAACCTGAATATATCACATATTTGATGCATCTAAACCCATATAAAATGTTGATGTTATGATAGTATGCTTTAGGCACTTGTACATGTGAAAATATGTTGATTTAAAGCTCAAGAAATGATGAAAAATGGTTATATGACAAAAAATGTTTTAGATCAGGTTACAAACACTAAAAATAATATTATTTGATGTATTATAGTGGCATGAAACTTTAACATAGGTTTACTAGCTTTGCATGTTGTACATATAGCTTAAAAAGTGGTAAATTATGTGAAATTTGCATGATTTATGTGCTTTGTTTAAGACCTGCACTATCATGAATATAACCATTATTTTATTCAGTAAATAACATGGGTTGCGTTAAAATTTCAAGTCATTTCGATATGGGATGCTTTGGGTAACGTTTGATGCAAAACTATGCGATAAAACGGTTAAAAATCGCCTTTTCGTAGGACTTTTACAAAACTGTTTTAAATCAGTAACCAAACTGATATATTTGGTATAAAAATAAGTATTTTAACTTATATTAAGTTTACTTCGTGTTTGGTTAGTCATACGTGACTTCCGACGCCCAAAAATGTCATCGAATCGCTAAAATAAGTGTTTTTCGACATACACTAGAATGGGTTGTTCATGGGTTATTTTATGTGTTACAATGTGCTATGTGTTTTGCAATATGTGTATAATCATGTGTTAGTGTTGACAAGATTATGTGTGTTACGCTCAAGTACATATATACAAATACACCAAAATAATCAAAAATAATAACTTTTCGAGAAATCTCAAAGTTATGTGAAAATTCCAAGTGTCGGAGAAACTTCGGTTTTTTTTGTGAGTTTTGAATATTTAATCATTCTTATTTAATTTAGGACGAAAAAATAAATTGTGGGATTGTGTTAACATATAAAAACGCACCCAAAGGTGAGTACATAGATCCCCTCTTTTACTGTTTTCGATTGTTTTGGGGTGATTCATATGTATCAAAAGGATTTCGATATTTTAACGATGGTTTCAAAAACGATTACGATGGTTTATACTAAACTAATAACGATTTCAATAATGTGAACGAACTTGTTGGTTGTAATTACATAACGAATGACATTACTTAATTTTAGCCGAACCGACCAGTATTAGCTTATGGTACCATAGGATCTGACAAATCACGTTATCAGACTGCACCCATGGTTATGTGTGGGTTAGGTGGGTAGCGACTGAATCTGTGATTGATAATTTACCCTTTGGTGGTTTATTAATGCGAGAAGCGATAGGCGAGATAGTCGAGTCCCGAAGGTTTGGATGTTATTAGCAAGACAATCAAAAGTAGTTTCATGATCTAAAATGAGAATGATTTAAACGACTAAAGCGATTTTTAACGAATTAAATGATTTGGGTAAACGATTGGTTTTCGGTTAGTGTTTAGATAACGGGACGGGTGTAATGTGATGAAAGCATGGTGGATACGCCGCTGGTACTTCCTATATATATATATATGTTTTGATCATATTACATACCGTGGCGTTATTTAGTTCACTTGGGTAAACACTTTGAAACGATGTCACACAAACGAGGCTTTCGAAACGATATAAACTATACGAGTTTTATTAACGAGAGTTTATTAAATAAATGTTTTGGGTTAAGAATCATGGCTACGAGATTTTATACACTATAACCAACTTGATTTGAGTTGGTTAGTTATGCCGCAATACAATACTCTTCAAAACAAGGTTTTTAATTAAGTATTGCAACATGTAAACTAGCCATGAATCCGACACTCTCAAAACCCTATGTACTCGCCAGCATTTCTTTGCTGACTTTGTTTTCACATATGTTTCAGGTGTTGTTAAACGATGTTGATTGCTAGGATGCATGCTCACATAGGACTGGACGAGGCCTTAGTGACTTAATAACAATGATAGACTATGTTTAACCTGCTTATTTAGATTTCCAGACGATATAAATATTTAATGTTTAATCAAACGAAACTTCAAATTTCTGTGTGTTTTGAAACAATGATTCTGTTACAACACTCCCTGACGATTCCGTCGCGATTTGTTGTTTTACGCGGTCGGGGTGTGACAGAAAAGTTGGTATCAGAGCTCATGCTTATAGGGAATTAGCTTATTAGTAATACTTTGACCTAGTCTATAACCTTCCTAGGACCCTAATGCGAGTTTACTTGCGTTTAGTCATAAAACAATACCGTCACCTATCCTTAGGTGATAACCACAACAAGAACACAAATTTCGAATCCGCTTTGAAAACCAATCATCTGTTCTAGGATGATTTATTGTAAGGTTTTGAACCCTTTAAGTTTTCAAATCTCGTCAAAGTTTGGGTCTAAATAGTGTAAACACGTGCAAACTGGAAGAGTGAATGCCTGTACCCTGAGTTTTCTGTCTAAGGCTAGAGTGTTCGTACAAATCCGCAGCATCGGACCAGTCACTCTTACCTGGGAACTCTTGGGGTGAGTGTTCACTTATAGGCGAGCATGTCTTCTGCGATACACTATATTGACCCATTTACTTTGATTAGTCACTCCGTGTCATTTGTTTGTTCGAGGTAACGAACAAATGATCGCCTTTCTGGTGTTTTGATGATATTTTCAATACCTCTTTTGCTTTTCAACCTCACTCGTTTCTTTTGTTTCCTTATTAGACAATGCCTCCTCAACGTGAAGCACAATCTTTCACTATTGAAGAAATCGCAGCTCTAGTCTCTCAGCAAGTGGCTGTTGTGCTTCCAGGCGTTGTGACCCAAGTCCACGAGATATACAACAACAATAACAACAACAATGCGCCGTGTAACTTCAAGAGCTTCAATTCTGCTAACCCTCTAAAGTTTTCTAGGTCGCAAGGAGCAACTGCGCTCCTACAGTGGTTTGAGAGCATCGAGAGCACGTTCAGACATGTGCAGTGTCCGAATGCACGCAAGGTTGAATTTGCTTCAAGCGTGTTTGAGAAACGAGCGCTTACCTGGTGGAATGGTATTATGCGCGATAGGGGTGCCGAAGTGGCGTTGGCACAAACATGGGAAGAGCTCCGGGCTCTCATGATGAAAGAATTTTGTCCCCGTCACGAAATTCGGGCTTTGGAACGAGAGTTTGACAATCTAAAACAAGATGGGGGTGAACACCGTGCCTCTACGGATCGTTTTGAGGAACTCAGTCTATTGTGTCCCACTATGGTTACCCCTTTGGAGAAAGCAATCGAGAGATATATCGATGGTTTACCCGATTCCATTCAGGATATTGTGACCGGCGTTAATCCTACTACCGTCCGTCACGCAATCGAATTGTCTGCTACCCAGACTGAGTCGCAAGTCAGAAAGGGTAAACTTACCCGTAAGGGGGACAAGAAGAAGTCGGCTGATTCTGAGAAGAATAAGGATAAGGGCAAGGGTAAGAAAGGTGAGTCATCGAAGAAATCGAGGAAGCGAAAGGATGCTCAGAATTTTGCTGTTACAGCACAGACTGCTCAGAACCCGTAGAACCCACCAGCTCAGCCTCCTGTAAAGAAGGCATATGCTGGTACCGCACCTCATTGTGCACGCTGCAACGGTCATCACGTTGCACAACAAGCTTGCAAGCAATGCACAACGTGTGGAAAACTTGGGCATTTGGCCAATATTTGTCGTCTGGGACAAAATCAGGTTACTCAGGTTCAAGCTCCGGTTCAGGGGAATGCTGCGAGATTCCCACTGGGTTCATGTTTCAACTGTGGAGAGTTTGGTCACTTCCGCAACAATTGTCCAAGACCGGTGAATGCAAACGCGAATGCTAATGCAAACCCGAATGCGAACGTCAACGTCAATGTGAATCCAGCACGTGGACGAGTGTTTAACATCAATGAGGCAATCAATGATGCAGCAGTGAACGATTAGTATTTTGTAATTTCCTCTGGTTGTTATCTTTTAACATTTAAGAACAAGGTGGTTGTTATATAAATAAAAATTTGTGGTTTTTATTTTTTAACTAATACAATTGTATGAATGTTTGATGCAACCTTATGATATCAACACAAAGACGAACTACTCGTGTGGTTCTGTCATTTTTTTATGATCACTTGTGATCTCCCCAAGAACCTTAAACGCTCGTTTCTTTTAAGAAACAAAACCCAAAGTTATTTAAGAAAAGGATATGTTGCTTTCCTAGCACGTGTCACCAAGGAGGAAGACAAGAATAAGAGTATTCAGGATATCCCGATTGTTTGGATTTATCCAGTGGTGTTTCCCGATGAACTGCCTGGTTTGCCTCCAGTTCGTCAAGTCGAGTTTCATATTGATCTTGTACCCAATGCCAACCCGATTGCAAAAGCACCTAATAGTCTTGCACCGTCGGAGATGCAAGAGCTATCGAAACAACTTCAAGAGTTGTCTGATAAAGGATTCATCCGTCCGAGCTTTTCGCCTTGGGGAGCTCCTGTCCTCATTGTGAAAAAGAAAGATGGATCTTTTCAAATGTATATAGATTATCGTGAGCTTAATAAGCTTACCATCAAGAATCGATATCCCCTACCTAGAATTGATGATCTCTTCCACCAGCTGCAAGGTGCTGCATGCTTTTTCAAGATCGGCCTACGATCTGGGTATCATCAACTTCGTGTACTCGAAGAAGATATTCCTAAAACTGCATTCCGTACAAGATATGGGCATTACGAGTTCACTGTCATGCCTTTTGGTTTGACGAATGCCCCAGCTATCTTCATGGACTTAATGAATAGGTTCTGTAAACCTTATTTAGATAAGTTCATCATTGTGTTCATCGACGATATTCTCATTTATTCAAAGTATCGAGCCGATCACGAACAACACCTTCGTTTGACCTTGGAACTTCTGAAGAAAGAACAACTTTTCGCTAAATTCTCCAAGTGTGAATTCTGGCTTAAAGAAGTTCAGTTCTTGGGTCGTATTGTCAATGAGCAGGGTATCCATGTGGATCCTTGCAAAATAGCTGCCATTAAGGATTGGAATACACCGACGACACCTACAGAGATTCGATCATTTCTTGGTCTTGCTGGTTATTATCGTCGATCCATTTCTAATTTCTCAAAGATCGCGGTTCCACTCACTGCTTTGACTCCGAAGAATAAGCCTTGGAGTGAGGATCTAAGCAAGAAGAAGCGTTCCAAACGCTGAAACGGGAGCTATGTGATGCTCTTGTGTTGTCCTTGCCCAATGGAAACGATGATTTCGTTATCTTTTATGACGCGTCGAATCTAGGCTTTGGTTATGTTCTTATGCAATGAGGTAAAGTCATAGCATATACGTCAAGACAGTTGAAAGTTCACGAAAAGAACTACACAACTCATGATCTTGAGTTAGGTGTTGTGGCATTTGCTCTCAAAATCTGGAGACACTACCTCTATGGAATGAAGTGTGTGGTTTTCACGAGACCACAAAAGTCTCCAGCACATTCTTAATCAGAAGGAGCTGAACATGAGGCAGCGACAATGGGTTGAGCTCTTGAACGATTACGATTTCGAGATTCGCTACCTTCCTGGTAAGGCGAATGTCGTAGCCAATACGCTTGGTCGAAAGGAGCGAGTCAAGCTTCATTCTGTTCAAACTCTATCTGATATTTAATCTCGTGTCCTTCAAGAACAACGATTTTGTGTAAACGAAGACTTATTGAAATATGAGCTACCACTTCAACACGAGCTTAAACTCGAAACGAAAGGGCGATGGGTTGCTTTATTTTAAGAATCCTTGTGGATGATTATCGCCCAAATCGGAGCCCTGATTGGATTCCTTGTACACCTTAATATGTACATTACAACTTAATAAGGACAAACCGAATTCCTATTAAGACCTTCCTATCTTCATAGTTAGATTCTTGAAAATATTTAAAAGTGCCAAATGGAATCCACGGATTGGATTCCTGGTATGCTTTAAATACCCGTGTCCAAAGATAACAAATTAAAGGTCAAGTTAAACGATTAATGCGATTATGTGTTCTCTTTTATTATGTGATCCGATTTTCGTTATCCAAATCCTCATAGAATCTTCCATATCTTCATATGAGGGATTCATAGTAGGATATTCAAAAGGTACTACCTTAAATCCTTAATGGGCTTCTACGTGGTAGTTAAGACCCTTGGGTTATATAGTACCATTCCATGATTCGAAAAGAGACCCTTGAGTGGTCTAGTTAAAGATCGATTCAGAATCTGGTTAAGAATGGTATGTGATGATACAGCCGAAAGGACCCTATGGTGGTCTAGTCACACTCATCACAGGTTCATTCATTTGGTTTTCCCCTACATACTATTAAATGCACTGTGTGGACTATGCAACGAATTACGTAATTATGGACGCGTACATAATTATAAAAGTTCAGTGCACGGAAACCACAGTAAGATTTATCATGTGTAAGAACCAATAGTGACAAAATTAGCGAAACGTGAACAATGTAATGGAGGTACGGTGGACGCACCAATGGCGCTTCATATACTTGTATATAAGTGTCCCTCTTACATTGCAAGCATAATGTTATTTAAAGTTACTAGAAGTTCGGAACTCTAACCAGTGTTGTTTTATCTTTTCGACTTCATGTTTCAAGCTTTCACAAGTTTCCTCTAAATAAAATTTCGGGACGAAATTTCCTAAAGTAGGGGAGACTGTGACAACTGTGTTCTGTAAGCATCGTATAATGTAAAACAATGTTGGTTATCAATAAAACAATGTGCTTTGGTGTTATTATATGTGTTATTGTGTTTGATGATTTTACAATTTGATTCGATTCCGATTTCAAGCTTTAAATCACTTTCTGGAAGGTGATACGCAAACTGGTGCATAAACACAGTCAGTTTAACGCGACAAACACTCCGGAATAGTGACATAACCGAAACATACCTTAAATATCCTTTACATAACTTAGAAATAAGTTTCGAAGGATTCGGTATGGCAAAAACATGTTTATTTGAACTAAAGGACTATTTACGACAAAACTGCGAAACGAACATTGGTGACCCCCCGGATAATATTTAAATCCCAAAAATATTATGTTATGATTAAAATTTTATTTTAATCAGGTCCGTGTTGAAAAATAAATTACAACGCTTAAAAGCGCTATTTTTCAAGTTTAAGCGCATACCGCGTGTTTCTGCGCGACACAGTGCTTCTACTGCAAAACACAGACAACGCAGCCAGTCTAGGCAACTGAAATTTATTTCAGTAATATTTTGGCGAGTTTATTTTTATTAAGAAGTAAAAATAATTTAGAACGTCATAAACCGGGATTTAAACGCTAGATAAAATACCTGGTACCCAGTTAAACACCTACTTCTACCTTATTTACCAACAAAATTACACTTGGACCCCCTCCCCCCTTCCATTTTCACGGTCACACATGGGTGACCCCACCAAAATCTTGCCAAAATCCTTTAGAATCCTTCATGATATTTCTTGGATACACATGAGATTTTATGATATTGGAAGATTTGATTCTAGATCTTGGCCTATATATTTACACATTACTTCAGTCAACACTTCACAACCGTCCACTCCTTCTCTCTCACCATACTCATCCCTTCAAGCATTGTTCTTCATATTCAAAGCTCATTCCTAGCTAAATTCAAGTTAGTATGAAGATCCAAAGGTGTTTCCAAGGAGCATTCAAGTGATTTCAAGCTTCCTATCATCAAAATCTCATCCCACAACCTACTTGAATCTTGAAGGTATAACATTTATATTTAAATCATACTTTAGATTCTTGGTTGTTCTTGATGATTTGAAGTTTCTCTTGAATCTTGGGATTTTCACTAAACTTGAAATCCAAAATGAAATGGGTCTTGAAACAAACAAAAATGGTGGTGTATATATATGTATATAACCGTACATATATAGGTGTGTATATGAGTTTATTTTTGAGTTAGAGTTTGATATCTTGTTAAGTACTTGTTTATGTTGTTACATGTTCATGAATGGTGGTAAAAATGCAAGTATTTGGTGATTTATGTAGGATATGTTAAATGTAAATAACATCAGCAAATAAACCTGAATATATCACATATTTGATGCATCTAAACCCATATAAAATGTTGATGTTATGATAGTATGCTTTAGGCACTTGTACATGTGAAAATATGTTGATTTAAAGCTCAAGAAAGGATGAAAAATGGTTATATGACAAAAACTGTTTTAGATCAGGTTACAAACACTAAAAATAATATTATTTGATGTATTATAGTGGCATGAAACTTTAACATAGGTTTACTAGCTTTGCATGTTGTACATATAGCTTAAAAAGTGGTAAATTATGTGAAATTTGCATGATTTATGTGCTTTGTTTAAGACCTGCACTATCATGAATATAACCATTATTTTATTCAGTAAATAACATGGGTTGTGTTAAAATTTCACGTCATTTCGATTTGGGATGCTTCGGGTAACGTTTGATGCAAAACTATGCGATAAAACGGTTAAAAATCGCCTTTTCGGAGGACTTTTACAAAACTGTTTTAAATCCGTAACCAAACTGATATATTTGGTATAAAAATAAGTATTTTAACTTATATTAAGTTTACTTGGTGTTTGGTTAGACATACGTGACTTCCGACGCCCAAAAATGTCATCGAATCGCTAAAATAAGTGTTTTTCGACATACACTAGAATGGGTTGTTCATGGGTTATTTTATGTGTTACAATGTGCTATGTGTTTTGCAATATGTGTATAATCATGTGTTGGTGTTGACATGATTATGTGTGTTACGCTCGAGTACATATATACAAATACACCAAAATAATCAAAAATAATAACTTTTCGAGAAATCTCAATGTTATGTGAAAATTCCAAGTGTCGGAGAAACTTCGGTATTTTTGTGAGTTTTGAATATTTAATCATTCTTATTTAATTTAGGACGAATAAATAAATTGTGGGATTGTGTTAACATATAAAAACGCACCCAAAGGTGAGTACATAGATCCCCCTCTTTTACTGTTTTCGCTTGTTTTAGGGTGATTCATATGTATCAAAACGATTTCGATATTTTAATGATGGTTTCAAAAATGATTACGATGGTTTATACTAAACTAATAACGATTTCAATAATGTGAACGAACTTGTTGGCTGTAGTTACATAACGAATGGCATTCATTAATTTTGGCCAAACCGACCAGTATTAGGTTATGGTACCATAGGATCTGACAAATCCCGTTATCAGACTGCACCCATGGTTGTGTGTGGGTTAGGTGGGTAGCGACTGAATCTGTGATTGATAATTTACCCTTTGGTGGTTTATTAATGTGAGAAGCGATAGGCGAGATAGTCGAGTCACGAAGGTTTGGATGTTATTAGCGAGACAATCAAAAGTAGTTTCACGATCTAAAACGAGAATGATTTAAACGACCAAAGCAATTTTTAACGAATTAAACGATTTGGGTAAACGATTGGTTTTCGGTTAGTGTTTAGATAACGGGACGGGTGTAATGTGATGAAGGCATGGTGGATACGCCGCTGGTACTTCCTATATATATATATGTTTTCATCATATTACATACTGTGGCGTTATTTAGTTCACTTGGGTAAACACTTTGAAACGATGTCACACAAACGAGGTTTTCGAAACGATATAAACTATACGAGTTTTATTAACGAGAGTTTATTAAATAAATGTTTTGGGTTAAGAATCATGGCTACGAGATTTTATACACTATAACCAACTTGATTTGAGTTGGTTAGTTATGCCGCAATACAATACAATACTTTTCAAAACAAGGTTTTTAATTAACCTGCTTATTTAGATTTCCAGACGATGTAAATATTTAATGTTTAATCAAACGAAACTTCAAATTTCCATGTGTTTTGAAACAATGATTCTGTTACAACACTCCCCGACGATTCCGCCGTGATTTGTTGTTTTACGCGGTCGGGGTGTGACAATTTCTGCTATGTATGTTTACTGAGCATGCTAGCACATTGATTTCATGAACATTTCTACTAAGTATGTTTACTTAGCATACTTAGTACATGGTTTTCACATGCTACATTGGTTATGACATTTGGGATGTTTAATCAGGACAATAATACATTCATTAACATTGATCACGCCGCTCGGTAGTATGTAATGGTACCATAGGACTTGACAAATCCCGTTTCCGACTTCCTAGGTTTGTTTGGAAGTTGGGAATGACAGAATCCGATATACATAAGTTAGATAAACCCTTAATTTGTTTAAGGGTTTGTCGCCACAGTAGCAAGGCTTGAATGTATGCGATTAACATTACTACATAAATGTTTGTAATCATAAAGCATTGTTTTTTGCAAAACATAACATTTGATTTAAACTTAGATTTATTCAAAAAACTTTGTTTTGTACATTTTCCTATGGGGTTGAGTAATTATTAGTTATTCACCATACATGACATTTGTTTTCACATTGACATTATCACATAGTTTAAGTAGATACCTTCTACTTGCTATGCATTACATTTGGTTATACATGATACATTTCACACATGACATTGAACATGGTTTACACATAAATTTTTTGACATTTAACAAGACATTTTGGTTGATTAATCATAAGTGACTTATGTAACGGGGCTATGTGTTATATGATAAAAGCATGGTGGATACGCCGTTGGTACTTCCTATATATAAGTGCTTTTATTGTATTATACATTGTTTTGTTATCTAAACCACTTGACTAAGACAAGATACATTTTAAACATAGGACACGACATTGTTTTACAAGTCACATATTTTATACAAATTCATTTCCACTTGGTTATTTATATAACCATGCATTGTTCTTTTATATCATTTAATTTTCATATCGATTTTCACATGGTTTTATAAAAGAAAATATTTTACAAGGTTCGTCACTACATTTTTGTTAAACACTTCTTTTAACTACAAGTCTTGAATCTTGCATAAACAAAACCTATGTATCTTATAGGCATTTTTATGCTGACGTACCTATTTTCGCATGTGTTTCAGGTGCTAATGCATGATGATGTTTGTGCTACACTTAGGCGGACTTGGGCCTTAGTGACTCAAAAAACAGTTAATTATGTTATGTTTTCGTTAATTCATAAGACAATGTAAACCTTAATCTTAATAATACAAAACTTTAATTACCATGGTTGTTGAAACAGTAATTCTGTCGCATCACTCCCCGACATTTCCGCCTTGGTTTGTTGTTTTAACGCGGTTGGTGTGTGATAGAAGAGTTGGTATCAGAGCCAATGGTTATAGGGAATTAGGTTATTAGTAATGCTTTGACCTAGACTACAACTTTCTAGGACCCTAACACAAGTTATCTTGTGTTTAGATCTTAAAACAATACACGTCACCTATCCTTAGGTGATTACCAAAACATGAACACAAATTCCAAAACGATTTTGAAATCAATCATCTATCCTTAGATGATTTCTTTTGGTCTCGTACCTTCCAAATTTTCAAAATCTCGTTATGGTTTGGGTCTAAAATAATGTGAACACGTGCAAACTGGAAGAGTGGATGCCTGTACCCTGAGTTTTCTGTCTAAGGCTAGAGTGTTCGTAGAAATCCGCAGTATCGGACCAGTCACTCTTACCTGGGAACTCTTGGGGTGAGTATCCACTTATAGGCGAGCATATCTTCGGCGATACATTATTATGACCTATTTACTTTGATTTGTCACTATGTGTCGTTTGTTTGCTTTGTGGTAACAAACAAATGACCACCATCTTTACATTTCGTTGATTTTTATGACATCTCATTTCTTTCATCACATCATCTCTCTCGTTTTCTCTCATGTTTCCTCTTTTAGAATGCCTCCTCGACGTAACGTTCAACAACCTAATGTCGAACTGGTGGCTATTATAGCATAGCAGATGGCTGCTATGCTACCTAATCTCATCACTCAAATAAACCAAGCTAACAATAACAATAATGCACCTGCTCCGTGCAATTTCAAAAGTTTTAACTCGGCTAAACCACTCAAGTTTAGTGGTTCTGAAGGAGCAACTGGGCTCCTACAGTGGTTTGAGAGTCTTGCAAGCACCTTTCGCCATGTTCAGTGTCCTAACAATCGTAAGGTCGAGTTTGCTTTTAGTGTATTCCAAAAGAGGGCTCTCACATAGTGGAATGTGTTGGGATTGAACCCTACCAGAGGAACAGATAATTAAAGCCAAAACTGGATCAGAGCAGTGGATCCAGAATAAGCAGATGTTTCATACAAGTCTTTCCCCTTGAAAGTGAATTCAACATCTGCTGACCTCCTATCTACTGATCTTGCAATCTGCTGATCTACAAACTGCTGATCAAGTAAAGAACTGATGAAAGACTAAAGCTTTGCTGCTCAATCTACTGCCTTGTTTCAAGCACTGCTGATCCGGACAAGTACTGCTGGGTTCACAGCAGTGGAGGGATGCAGCAGTTGTTTACTCTGTCTTTATGTTATGTAATGTAATAAGTAGTAGTTAGTATAGCAGTGTTTGTATAGATCAGAGGTTAGAGTTTGTTAGGAGGTTAGATGTCACTTTCATGGTGACGTCAGCTTAGATGCTCAGTGGTTTGCTAGTGCCTATAAATAGAACAGTGCTCTGTACTATTCTATTAGCTCTTTGCAACAATCGTCTTCTCTGCACGAACAAACGCTGAGCTCTGGCTGAGGGGGAGTTTGTATCAAGCATTGCTTTGTAATCCTTGTTGAAACTAAATTCAATCTTTCGGTTCATAGTGAAAAGTGTTTTGATCAAAGCAATACTCTCGTTTGATTGTATGCAAAGTTTGTTTCCATCTTAATTCCGCTGCATAACTCATTCATCTCCATCTTAATTTCAAACGTAAAATACAATCAAAACCAAACTGAGATCCAACAATTGGTATCAGAGCTTGGACAGTCAAATTTGATTTAACAATCATTTTGACATAAATAGTTCAGCTCAAAATCGTTGATATCGTTAGTTTGTTCATTTGTGTTGAAAAACAGAGCAAGGTTTAATAACCATTAAAGTTGATTAATCAGTGTCTGTAAAACAACCAGGATGACGTCACAATCTCAAGATGATAAGAATAACATTGGCTCACTTTTTAAACCACCCATGCTTAAAAGAAATGAGTACAACATCTGGGAGAGAAGGATGGGTCACATCCTTGCTCAACAGAACACTGGATGTTGGAGGTCTGTTGTTTTTGGTCCCCAGGTTCCTATGGTGCCAAGTGCTGAGGATCCAAAGAAGTTCGTACCGAAACCTTATGAAAACTATACTGAAACTGATTTTCAAAAGTTCGAACTCGATGCCAAATCATTTAGCATCATAGCATCTGCATTACCAAATGAGATCTATGCTGGACTGTTACATTGTAATAGTGCCAAAGAGCTATGGGATGCATTGAAGGAACAGTTTGGGGGAACCGAAGAAGTTATCGAAAACAATAGGGAAATTCTGAATCAGCAGTATGAAACCTTCTGTCACATTAAGGGTGAATCATTGACCCAACAATTTGAACGTTTCAGTTGTCTCATCAGTGAGCTAAGGCTTGTTAAGGTTGAATTTCCAAAATCAACCCAAAATAGCAGGTTTCTTAGATCGCTACCTAATAAATGGGACACAATTGCATTTGTGACTAGAAACTCTGTTGAGTTCAAAGATTTGACCCTGACCCAACTTCATGGTAGACTCCTGACTTATGAAAGGGAGTTGAACCAGAAAAAGAAGTTGCAAGAGTCTGGAAAAGCCACTGATGATTATTCATTCGGTAGCACAGCTCTTCTTGGTCAGGAAGAATCTGGTAGCAGTAGTAAGGAACAGGGTTATGATCATTTCATTGATATAACAGCTGGTGGTAACTTTACCAACCCTGATCCTCACTCTGCAAATTATGCTTTTACTGCAAACACTGAAAACCAGATGTCAGATAATTTGTGCTTTGAACTCAATGATTTGCAACATTTTGATCCCACTGACTTAGAGGAGATGGACATTCTTCACCAATTGGCTTTGCTCAGTGTTAGAACTAGCAAATTCTACAAAAGAACTGGGTGAAAATTCCCAGGTTTACATGGGAATCTAAGGGTTGGGTTGGATAAATCGAAAATCAAGTGTTACAAATGCAATCGGCTAGGTCATTTCGCTAGGGAATGCAGGAGTCAAATGACTGGTCCTATAATCACTCATCCTAGCTCAAACCCTAGACCTCAAAATCAAAGCACTGTGCACTATACCCAATATACCCCTGCAGCTCATGTTAACACTGCTCATTATGCAGCTGCCCCTGTGCCTGTGCATTATGTCCAAACCACTGTTCAACAGATTCAATATGTTCAAACCCATGTCCCCTAGGCACAAGTGCAATCTGTTGTACCTTAAACAGCTGCTCCAGCAGTAGTACAACCAGATCAGCAAAGCTTTTTCACTCAAGGCTTTGTTGACTGGAGCAGCATGCCTGATGAGCTTAGTGATGAAAATTTTGCACTCTATGCCTCTAATGAACCTTCTAATGATGAATTTTGTTTGATGGCATTAGAGTCAATACCAGAGGGGATTGAAACTGAAGGTGAACAGCGAAGTGATGAAACAGTGGATGAGGTGACTGAAGCAGTTGTTAATGCAGTTGCTGGTGAATTGCTGCTGGGAGAAAATTCAGAAACCCTGATTGAACCACTGACAGACCCATGGTCCAAAGAGGACAAAGAAGAAGAGAAAAATGAGCAAGCAGGTGAGAAAGAAGAAAGAGCTGATGATGAAGAAAATCATCAATGTGATTGTGCAATGATGGCTGCTGCCAAGGTATCACCTCAAGTTCTTGAAAAACTGTGTTCTGACAATTGCATTATTTCTTTTGATAACATCAAAGAGGTAAATGAAAACCTTCGGGATAAAATCTTTACTGATGAAGTCAAATTTGAAAGGTCTTTAAAAGAACTTAAAAACAAATTGACTGAAAAGGAAAAAGAGATCAGCAGTCTGAAAGAAAAATGGAGCATAACCAAAACCCAACTCCAAACTATGGTAGAAAAATACCATGCTTGCAAAAAGGAGTTGGAGTCCACCCAGATTACCTGTGAAAGATGGGTGGAATCATGCAAAGGGTATGAGGTTATGCTTGAAAAACAAATAAAAAGCAATGTGAAATTTGGTGTTGGTTATAGAAAACATGATGATGAAAACACTGCTTTTGGAAAATCTGTTCAAACCACTGATGTAACCTGTTGGGATTGAACCCTACAGAGGAACAAATGATGTAAAGCCAAAACCGGATCACAACAGTGGATTCATCATAAGCAGCGGTTTGCACTAAACTTTCCCCTTGACAGTGGCTCCAACATCTGATGTCGTTTATCCACTGATCGTATACAACAGCTGCTGTCTTTGAAACTGCTGATGAAGCCCTAAAGACTGTTAAGTTGTAAAACGCTGCTGGTTCAATCTACTGATGCTGTCTAAGCACTGATGTTGATTTGAAGAACTGCTCACCCAAGGACTGATCAACCTTGAGGAAAGCACTGATGGTCTAACATCAGTGTTTGGTATGCAACTATGGAAGGAGAAAGCAGTAGTTTAGTTTATCACTTGTAATGTATTATAATCAGTGGTTAGACAACAGTACTTGTATAAGATCAGTGGTTGAAGGTTGTTAGGTTGTTAGATGTCACTTTCATGGTGTCGTCAGCTAAGATGCCTCAGTGGTTTGGTTTGCCTATAAATGTAACAGTACCCTGTACTATTACATTTGATTGACTGAGCGAGTTCTTCTCCTCATGTCTAATCCTTTCATCTTGTGTGCAACCAACCTTGGGGCATCAGGCTGAGGGGGAGTTTAGTTTGTAAGCATATCTGTAATCTTTTGCTTTGATTTGTAAATCTTTTGACTCTATGAGAAGCAATTGTTTATCAAACTATTTTCTCCATTTGATTGTGTTTACAAAGTTTGTTTTCATTTCCGCTGCACTTTACATGTTTTCATGTTTACAAATCATTCTAAACATACAAACAAACATAATCATGAGAGCCTCCGATCCTAACAATTGGTATCAGATCCTGGACAGTCAAATTCGATCTAACAATCAAATTTGACATAACAGTTCAGCTCAAAATTATTGATGCTAAGGTTGTTCGTATTTAGTTGAAAAACAGAGTAACGATTAATCACGTTCAAAGTTGATTAGTCAAAAACCCTGTAAAACAACCAAGATGTTATTCATCACATAGGTGTTACGTAACGCTGGATTATTGTGAATCAAATCACCATAAATTCAGTGTTTATGTTTGAAAAACTATGTTGATTCCATCATGACTGCTGCTAAGGTGTTTACCTCATGTCAATAGAGATCTATGCTCAAATAGAAGCATTAGTGTTTTTGTTAACATTGAAAGAGGGAAATTAAAACTTTAGTCTTAGATCTTATGTATTGAAAAACAGGTTGAGAATCCTCTAATAGGACCAAAATCAATTATGTTAAGAATACATTAAGAAAATCAGTAGTCTCAAAAAAAAAAAAAAAAAAAAAAACATCAGATATAACCATGGATCTACTCAAAACCATGATAGTAAAATATCAGTGATGTAAAGAGTTTTAAATTAGCCCAAATCTCTTGTGAGAAAAAGGTTGAAATCCTACAAAGGTTATATGCTGATGTTGAGAAAACCAAATCATGAGTAATGTGAAATTTGGCATAAGCAGTAGCAAAAATGTCCAAATCTCTCAAAACATTGCTGAAAATGATTTTGGATTGAGTATTCTTTCCTTGAAAACTTTCCAGTAAAAGTTTCAATACTCTTCTATGGAAAGGGTAAAAAGGTAAAGAAGAAAAATTACAAAAACTCAAAAGTGTGTTTATCTCAAAACTTTTGAAATCAAAAGAAAAAAGGATAAACATAAAACACTTAAGAGTCCAAAATTGGGTGAACAATGGTCATCAAGCAACTGTGTGCATTCATTGATTCAGGGAAATTCAGGTAACAAAAGTATCACCAGTGATTAAACTTACAAAGAGGACTAGACAAAATTTTTCAGAGTCATCACATGGTAACAAAGTCTATAACAGGACTTTCAAAACTTATGTGTACATGTCTCCTCATTTTAGCAATCAATTGACAAGGAAATGGTCTCAAACATTGGTTATTCAAATCATTGACCATTTTCATAAGACTTGAGAATGATATGACTGTGAGTTTTATTAAAAAATGTACCAGATCCTTTTTGATGTCATTTTCAGAATAACCTTTAATTTTTTTTGTAAAGGTTTTTCTCAATAAAACAGGATATATTATTCTTCTTTTTTTTATGAGAATGATATATTTTGAACTTCTATTTTTTTATATAGTAAAAGTTTCAATTCCTGTCAGGATGAAGATCCCTTATATTTTTGCTTAGGGTGATATTGTCCTTGAAAATAGATCAAAAGGAGATGGTGAAATAAGTTAAAGTCATTTCAAACTCAAGTTTTCATCACAGATCAAAGATTGATTGCTAACAGACCTTAAAATTCTTGACTACTCATGTTTTACTCTAAGGATTAGAACACAAAATGTGTAGTCAAAGTGAAAAGTTTGCCATCATCTGGGATACTCAACTACTGTCAAAATTTGTCGAATGTTTAAAACATGAAATAGATAAGTAGTAAAACCTTGAATACAAATCCCTGTAAAAATCTGCTAATGTGTCAATCTTGATAATATGCATCTAAAATGTGTTTTGTCAAGGATGTTACTTTGCAGATATCTCATTATCACCATCAAAAGATGTTGGACATGATACTGTGTTATCACATGACAAAATCATTTCCTTCATCTGAGCAGCAGATGTACAAAACAGCTGGTAAAGCTCACCCACTGATCCACCAACAGTTGCTGATAGAAGTCTATCAAAAATGGATAGAAATCACTTGACTGCTACCTCAACAATTGCTTGACCAAAGTAGCCCTTAACCTCTATTTCCATGTCCACAACCACTGTTGATAAAAATCTACTAACAGTGGATAACAATCAACACTGGTTATCACCAATTCCTTTTATTCCTCCACTTTCACCTTCAAACAGCTGTTGGATCATTAAAGTCACCAACAGTTTGTTTGCTCAGATGGCTCACATCTGCAGCCTCATCTTTTAAACCTCAATCCTTTTTAATCACATCCATTTTAGCATACACTTGACAACATCAATGAAAAGGGATTCCTTTAAAAAGGTCAATCCTAAAACATATGTTCTCTTATTGCCAGTTCTACCATTCCATCAACATGTCAGGTACCTTAGGGGAACTAAAAGACAGAAAGTTGGGTAGTGTCATTTAAGAGGAGCTTCAGCAGTTCGGTGACAACAAGTTTGAAAATCTTGTGCCACAGCTAAAGGATCATAATCTATTTGGCAAAAAGTGGGTCCTAAAAGAACATTGCATATGTTGAAGCATGGTTGTCAAGTTTTATCAAACTCAAAACAAGTACAAACATCAAGGTGTTATTGACTGTGCACATGCAGCAGATATTTCCAACCACTGATTGAAGAATATTATGATACTGATGTTGTTGCTGAAAAGTCCAACTGTTTGTAACTTCAAAATATGTTATTGAATTTTGGTATAGTTGCTTAAAAGATTGTTTTTATGCAGGACAGTCAAGTAGCTGAAATATATCATCAAAAGTTCAATATCTCATTGATTCACCATCATTCATTATCAGACATCACCTTGTGAGGGATTGCTATAAAAAGGTTTGATTTCATCTTTAACATGTCCATCCTAAAGATCAGTTGGTAGATGTACAAACTTAAGAATTGGATTCATCTACTGTTAAAAACTTGATCCCTATGATTGGAGTGCTAAACATGGATTAAGGCAAGCTTTCTTGTGTTCCATGTATAAATAGCATAAAAAATGTTTTTAGAAAAATCAAAAATAACCTTAAAAATAGTTTCAAATTGAATTTTTCAATAAATCCTCAAAGTCTGTTCAAAGCACTGATGGCATTAAAACTCTGTTAAATAGTAAAATCTATCCACTACCAAAGTGTATCCTCTGCTTGTACAAAACACTGATTTATAACAGAGGTTACACGTGGATAGATGTTATTCAACAGTTGTGTGCATCAGTTGCCGTGATCATTTTTTCAAATAAATGGCCTTACACCTGAAACATTTACAAGGCTATCAAAAACTTCCAAAACAAAAGCAGAGGTGCCTGAGCAGATTTTAGCAGCTACCACTGCTCCTCAGGTATCTGCTGCTGAGCCCACTGCTCAAGGTGATCACAGCAGTAACTCAACTGCTGTGAAACCCACACCTAAAACCACCAAAAAGAAATCAACCAAAAAGCCCACCAAGCCTACAATAAAGGCAACTCTGGAAGATGAGATCCCAGAGCAACTGCCAGTGGCAACACAAAAGTCACTAGAAACCACTGCTGCTACTTCCTCACAGCAGATGGTAGAAAGGTCTCAACCCATGCCTAAAACTCCTATTGCTTCTTCACAAAAAGAACAGGTTGTAAGCACAGGGACGCCATTTTATGAAGCAATGGATTCACTTGAATCTAACTTCCAGAGCCCTCCTCCCGGGGCAAATTCTCTTTCATCCCATATCCTCACTTCACAAATACCACCATCAATAATGACCTTGTTGCATGCTTTGGATATAACTCAGACATAAATCAGTTCCTCTCAACCACCTATCACTGAGAGTACACTCCAACAAGTGACTGAGTCTGATGCTTATACCTCTGCTATCCCAGCAACAACTGAGGAGGTTACACCCCTTGAGTTACAAGTAACTCTTGGTGGTAGTTCAAGTGAAGCAACTACTACAAGTGCTGAACCCACTGGTTTGCACTTGGACAGTAGTTTCATCAATAAGACTTCCTTGAAGGCAATTTCTTCACTGGGAACTCTTGTGTATCCAGTCTTCACTGGTTCACTAAAAAGTGTTTCTCATTATGAAGAAAGAAGTCCCCAGTACCAAGACAAAGGGGCAACAGTGGATGATTTTTGGGATACACTTCCTCAATCAACCACTGTTACAACCACTGCTAGTGGGAAATCAGATGACCCCATTAAGTTGGGTGATGGTTTAATGTACCAAGAATTGAAGGCTAGAATTGATAAACTGGATACATCTGTTGCAGAAATCAAAGACATGCTGCAACAGTTGAAAGCACAAACGGTACCATCCACTGCTACACCACCTCCAACAGCTGTGGAATTTATTTCAACCCCTGCACCTATTTTCAAAAGAGTTGATGATGCCAAAAAGGGGGAGAAAAATGACTCTGAGGAAAATCTTTCAGTAACTTCTGCTGAAACATCTGTCAAAGAAAAGGAAAAGGGAGGTGATGAAACCCTGAAAATTCAAGCAGATGATGAAGATACACAAATGAGGATCGTTCAAAGTCAAGTCAATTCAGCTGGTCTCAAAACCACTGCTGATATTAAAAAGGGTAAGGGATGAGAGCAGAGCTTTGGTTGAGAAAAAGTTAGTTCTGCAAAAAGGAAAAAGAAGAGGTTGGTACTTCATTAAAGAAGAGTCCTGTTAGAAAAACAAGGCAATCAACCACCACAGCTTCTAAAACTAAGCCAGTTACTACTTCAACCACAACTTCTGTTCCCACAAAATCACTTACACCTCCACCATTAACAACATCTGTCACTCAAACAACTGCCACCAATACCACATCAACATACACCACAACCACAACCACTGCCATCCCCACTAAATCAACCACCACAAACACCACCTGCTGCCATCCTTCATCAAAGAAGGAAACAAAGCAGATGGATGCAGAAATATCAAAAGAAGAACAAGCTTGAGAAGAATATATCATGAAGATGGTTCTTCAGACACTTAGAGCAGAACTACAAGAAACAGCAAAATCTCAAGACACTGCTCAAAGTTGTCATCACCAGGCCTCAATCTCCAAACTCATCATTCAAATAAATCTCTCCCAAGAAACCCATTGGATTCAAAAACACTAAAGTGGATGTCTGATCAAAAGACCCACGTGTTGACTTTGCTCAGATCCAATGGTGAAGTGAAGCATATATCAAGGGAAACAGCACTTGGCCTGGGTATTGAAGATTTGCAAGATCTCCTTGAGCTTACACTATGCAGGGATGAGGATGATACAAGCCCCATTGACTTTGAATTACAATTCAAAGGACGAGTTAGGGAACTAGTGATGAGTAAATAAAAATCCAGAATAATGAAGGGTTTTGGCATCATCTGTTCCAGGGGGAGATTGTTGGGATTGAACCCTACAGAGGAACAGATGATGTAAAGCCAAAACCGGATCACAACAGTGGATTCATCATAAGCAGCGGTTTGCACTAAACTTTCCCCTTGACAGTGGCTCCAACATCCGATGTCGTCTATCCACTGATCGTATACAACAGCTGCTGTCTTTGAAACTGCTGATGAAGCCCTAAAGACTGTTAAGGAGTAAAACACTGTTGGTTCAATCTACTGATGCTGTCTAAGCACTGCTGTTGATTTGAAGAACTGCTCACCCAAGGACTGATCAACCTTGAGGAAAGCACTAATGGTCTAACATCAGTGTTTGGTATGCAACTATGGAAGGAGAAAGCAGTAGTTTAGTTTATCACTTGTAATGTATTATAATCAGTGGTTAGACAACAGTACTTGTATAAGATCAGTGGTTGAAGGTTGTTAGATGTCACTTTCATGGTGACGTCAGCTAAGATGCCTCAGTGGTTTGGTTTGCCTATAAATGTAACAGTACCCTGTACTATTACATTTGATTGACTGAGCGAGTTCTTCTCCTCATGTCTAATCCTTTCATCTTGTGTGCAACCAACCTTGGGGCATCAGGCTGAGGGGGAGTTTAGTTTGTAAGCATATCTGTAATCTTTTGCTTTGATTTGTAAATCTTTTGACTCTATGAGAAGCAATTATTTATCAAACTATTTTCTCCATTTGATTGTGTTTACAAAGTTTGTTTTCATTTCCGCTGCACTTTACATGTTTTCATGTTTACAAATCATTCTAAACATACAAACAAACACAATCATGAGAGCCTCCGATCCTAACATAACCACTGAGTTCATCCCCACAAACAAGAATGGCCAAGAAGTGAAAATCACTGATAAACTTGGTAACAAAATCACACTTGACAGACCAATGGGATCCTCTACTTTTGAGGAGCTTGAAGATTATCAGTTTAAACCAAAATGGTCTGATGAATGTGATATTCTTGAAAATTTCAAGCCCATGGACTTTACATCAACTGATGGTGTTAAAGCTCCAAAAGCTAAAGTTATTCCTCTCAAGGACATCCCAACAGAGGTTAAAACCTCTGCTGCAAAGGAGTCCGAAAAAAGAAAGAAGAAAGAAAAGATCAATAACTTGTTTTGTGAATTCTGTGAGAAAAGGAATCATCTAACCAAAGACTGTTTCCACTTAAAAGCTTATGATCTGAACAAAACAAGTGTCATTGTTCCAGCTGAAAGCTGCATTGTTTGTGGAAAAACGAACCCCAAAACTCAAGCATGTGTGTATCTCAAAAACTTTGATGTGAAAAAGAATGAGTACATTGCTAAAACATCCTTGAGTCCATCAACATCATCTGTCAAATTCACCAAGAACCAACCACTGTTTGTGCCAGTTCAAACAGCTGTCACAAAACAGCTGAACCAAACATCTGTCAAAAGAGATGTTCAGGTTACTGATGCACCCCTTGCCAATCAGTTCAGAAAAGGCAAGGAAAAACAGTCTTACCAAAGGATTCCACACGTTTATGAGGCCTACAAAAGGCCCCCTAAACCTAAAGTGAACATGCATCCTTTTGGGTACCAACAGGTGATTGGTCAAGACCCCCAACAGTGGTTAGCAAGAAACAGTACTAAAACTGTCCAAACCCCTGACCTAACCACTGTCCATCAATGTGCATCCATCCCAGACACTGTTGAGACCCCATCCAAAGCCTTATTGGCTTTGGAAACCCTAATGAACTAATCCTTTTACTTCATGTGCAGGGAGCTTCTGCCTGTTTAGATAGCCTTTGGTATGTTGATAGTGGAGGCTCCAGGCACATGACTGGATGTAAAGCCCTACTCAAAGATTTCAAAATTCATGGAGGGGGTGATATATCCTTTGGAAATAACAGTAAAGGGAAAGTTCTGGGGTCTGGTATAGTACAGTCTGGAAATGTAAAATTTGAAAATGTCAATCTGATAGACAGTCTAAAATTCAACCTCCTGAGTGTTTCACAAATGAGTGACAAGGGGTATGGGTCATTCTTCACAAAGGAGTGTTGTAGGATTGTTGGACCAGAAATGGTCAAAAAGATTGAAGCAATAATAAAAACTGGTCAAACAAAACTTGTTGCGAAAAGAAGTGGCAATGTTTATGTTGTTGATATGTCAAAAGAGTGTCCCAGAGCTGATGCCTGTCTGTTCTCAGCTGCCTCTAACAAAGAGAAAGAACTTTGGCACAGAAGGCTGGGACACACAAATCTTAAGACAATCACTGAAATTTCAAAAAATGGTTTGGTGAGAGGCCTACCACAAAAATTGTTTTCATGTCCTGAACATTGCATTTCCTGTTTAAAAGGAAAACAACATAAAAGTTCTTATAAGTCCATTGAAGAGTCCAAAACAACCTAGTGTTTGCAAATGCTACACATGGATTTGTTTGGCCCAGTTCAAGTCATGAGTCTCAAAAAGAAGAAATATTGTCTGGTTATTGTTGATGACTTTTCTAGGTTTACATGGACTTTCTTTTTACACTCAAAAGATGAGACTACAGGCATTTTTCAAGACTTTGTGACACAGGTTGAAAAGCAATTTGACCTTCCAGTGAAAAGCTTCAGGAGTGACAATGGCACAGAATTTAAAAATAAGGAGTTGGATGCCTTCTGTGTGAAGAAAGGGATTGTAAGGCAGTACAGCATCCCTAGAACACCAGAGCAAAATGGGGTAGTTGAAAGAAAGAACAGAACATTGATTGAGGCTGCCAGAACCATGCTTGCTGATTCAGGTTTGCCATTAACTTTCTGGGCAGAGGCAGTAAACACTGCCTGCTATGTCCAGAACAGAGTTTTAATAAACCCCAGGCACAAAAAGACTGCTTATGAAATTTTGTATAAAATCAAACCACTGATCTCATACTTCAAGGTATTTGGCTGCCCATGCTTTATTTTGAACTTAAAAGATTCCATTTCAAAATTTGCAGCCAAAATTGATTGTGGTTATCATCTGGGATACTCAACCACTGCCAAGGCCTACAAAGTGTTCAATACACGGACCAAGGCAGTGGAGGAGACTTTGAATGTAAAGTTCAATGAACTTTCATCAATGAAAATCCCAGCAAATCTTGCAGATCTGTTTGATCTTGAAAAATTTACTTTTGAAAATACTGTTGTCAAGACTAACAGTGCAGGTCCATCAGAGGATTCAACACTAGACTATGGGTATGAAATCATCATCCCTCAAAGGTCTGCCAAAATGGGAAGAGCATCAGATGTTCAAAACAGATGTCAAAGCTCAACCACTGCTAACTCAACAGTTGTTGACCAAAGTAGCCCATCAACCACTGCTTCTACATCCTCAAACACTGCTGACAAAAGTCCCCAAACAGTGGATAAAAGTCAGCATGTGTCCACTTCATTACCTCCAATTCCACCACCTTTTGAAGCCACTGCTGGATCATCAAAGTCCCCAGCAGTGGTTAGCTCAGATGATACACATTTGTAGCCATCACCAACAAATGCCATCATTCCATACCAAGGAGATTTAATCTACTTGAGATCTCATCCACCTGATCAAATTATTGGCAACATCAATGAAGGGGTGCTCACAAGAAGCCAAACCCAAAACATTTGTCTTTTTGCTGGTTTTCTATCACTCCATCAGCCAGTCAAGTACTAAGAGGCACTGAAAGACAACAGCTGGGTAGAAGCCATGCAAGAGGAGCTCCAACAGTTTAAAAGACAACAAGTATGGGAGCTTGTACCACTGCCAGAAGAGGTTAGTCCCATTGGCACAAAGTGGGTCTTCAAAAACAAAACTGATGAAAGGGGTATTGTTGTCAAGAATAAAGCCAAGCTTGTGGTTCAAGGTTACAGACAGGAAGAGGGGATTGACTATGATGAAACTTTTGCCCCTGTAGCAAGATTGGAAGCTATAAGACTGTTCCTGGCCTTTGCTGTCAACCACAACATGAAGGTGTTCCAAATGGATATCAAAAGTGCTTTCCTCTATGGTACAGTTCAAGAAGAGGTGTATGTATGTCAACCTCCAGGTTTTGAGGATCCATTTTATCCAGATCATGTCTACAGGCTGAAAAAAGCCCTGTATGGCCTGAAACAAGCACCAAGGGCCTGGTATGAAACTCTTTCCACCTTTCTACTCTCAAATGGTTTCAAAAGAGGTACCATTGATAAAACACTGTTTCTAAAATGGAGAGGAAAGGATTTAATGATTGTCCAAATTTATGTGGATGACATTATTTTTGGAAGCACATGCAACAAAATGTGTGAAGAGTTTAGGGAACTCATTACAGCTGAGTTTAAAATGAGTGCAATGGGTGAGCTGCAATGCTTTCTTGGTCTCCAAGTTCAGCAAATGCAAAATGGTACTTTCATTCATCAAAGCAAATATGTAAAAGAACTTTTAATTAAATTTGATATGAATGATTGTAAACCATGCAGCACACCCATGGCAACAAATAAGCTTGTCATGCCTGATGAAAAGGATGAGCTGATTGACCAAACTCTATATAGAAGCATGATTGGGTCTTTATTGTACCTAACTGCATCTAGGCCAGACATCATGTTTGCAACATGTGTTTGTGCAAGAAGTCAATCAGCCCCTAGAAAATCCAATCTTATTGCAGTAAAAAGAATATTCAGATACATAAAAAGTGCTCCCACACTTGGTATCTGGTATCCAGCTAATGGGAATATCAAGCTTTCAGGATTTTCAAACAGTGACTTTGCTGGATGTAACACCACAAGGAAGTCCACATCAGGAGGGTGCCAGTTTCTAGGTGATTGCTTAGTTTCATGGCAAAGCAAAAAGCAAGCAGCTGTTTCAACATCCACTGCTGAAGCTGAATACATTGCTGCTGCAAGCTGTACAGCCCAACTCCTGTGGCTTCAAAATCAGTTGCTGGATTTTGGTATCACTGCCTTAAAGACACCACTCATGTTGGATAGCCAGGCAGCAGAAAATATCATCAAAAATCCAGTTTCCCATTCAACCACCAAACACATCGACATCAGACATCACTTTGTGAGGGATTGCTATGAAAAAGGTTTGATTTCTCTGCATCATGTTCCAACTAAAGACCAACTGGCAGATGTGCTCACAAAAGCACTAGATACAGCCACCTTTGAAAGCTTGGTCTCTAGGATTGGCATGCTAAACATGGAATTACAAGCAAAATCTTGTTTTTCTGTGAATAAAAGCATCAAAATGTTTTCAGAAAATCAAAAATCCATCCTTAAAAATAGCTAAAAATGAAGTTTTCATCGAAATCCTTAAAAGTCTGCCATAACCACTGTTTGTTCAAAAGTCTGCTCTACTTCAAAGTCTGTCCACTACTGAAGGCCATCCTCTGTTCTCTCATTTCCTTGATAAACTCTGTTGTTCAAAAGCAGTGTCTTATCCACTGATATGCTATCCAATGATAGTGAAAATCATCCACTGCTTTCATTATACCATTGTAACCACTGCCTTCATCAGTAACTTTCATAAAAGTATTGTACTTCATTTCTTCAGAGTTTGGCATGTGGGCAGTACATAGAGGTCAGTACTTTTGTAACCGCTGCCACGTCAGCCTTCACTTTTTCCTCTATAAAACCCCCACTTCACATCAAAAACAGGGTTTTACTGTCGAATTGAATTCTCAAAAATTCTCTTCTCAAAGCAGTTTTTCCATCTCATTTCTTCACAAATTTCTTCGATCATCATCTCCAAAATGACAAAATCGAAGCCATCTGCAAAACCCACCTCCAAATCATCATCGAAAGCGGCCTCTCAAAGGCCAATCCCACTGAACTTCCGCACAAAACATCTCACAATCTTCTGGGTCTTCTAACAAAACCCGGCACCACAGATGCTTTCGACTCCATCATCGCCAAAATGGCTAAATCAAAGTACAAAACTTTGTTAACAGCCGATGCACCAATTTACTTAGCAACCCAACGAGAGTTTTGGAAAAACGCAACCCTTGACAAACAAGGTGAAACTGTGGTAGCCATTAACTCCTCTTTAAAGGGTAAAGCTGTTCAAATCACACCACAATCGATATCAGAAGTCTTTCAACTCGAGGATCAGAAGGTAAAACTTCTTTCCCTAAAAACGAGTTAAAAATTGACTTCATTGAGAGAGGATATGCAGACACAATGATGAAGAAAGCTACCTTACAAAAAGGTTTCTTTCCTTCTGCAACAAGGTTTTTATTCCATACCCTCCTAATGTGTGTTTCAAACAAAACCACTTCTTTTAATGAAATACCATTAAAGATTCAAAATCTGGGATATGCTATTCTTTAAGAAGAAAATTTTAATTATTCTCGAGAAATCTTTAATGATTTGGTTAATAATGTTGAAACAAAATCATTCTTACTGTTTCCAAGGTTTTTAAGTTATTATTTTGAAAAGAAATTCAGTAAGGATGATATTGCTGTAATAAACCAAGGTGATTATCTTCAAATGAACAGTTTAACTGCTGAAACTTTTACAAGAATGTTAACACCTTGCAAAACACAAGCAGAGGTACCTGAGCAGAATTTAGCAGCTACCACTGCTCCTCCGGTATCTGCTGCTGAGCCCACTGCTCAAGGTGATCCAAGCAGCAGAACAACTGTTTTGAAACCCACACCTAAAATCACCAAAAAGCCAACAAAAAGAAAAACTCAAAAACCCCCCAAACCCATCAAAAAGGAAACTCTGGAGGATGAGATACCAGAGCTACTGGCAGTGACAGCACAAAAGTCACAAGAAACCACTGCTGCTACTTCCTCACAGCAGTTGGTACAAATATCTCAACCCATAGCCGAAACCCCTCCTGCTTCTTCACAAAAAGAACAGGTTGTACAAATCGGGACACCACATCATGATGCTCTGGATGCACTTGTTTCCATCATCCACAGCCCACTTCCTGGGGCAAATCCTCTTTCTACACCAACCATCACATCCACAATTCCCACACCAACTAAACTTCTGTTGGATGCAATTGATTTGAACCAGGCACTAACCAGTCCTTCTCAATCACCTATCAATGAGAATATTCTTCAACACATGACTGGGTCTGATGTATCAATCCTTGCTAACCCACCAACACAACCTGAGGAGGTTACACCCCTTGAGTTACAAGTAACTCTTAGTGGTATTCCAAGTGAAGCAGCCACTACAACTGTTAAACCCACTGGTTTACAGTTGGACAGTGGTTACATTAATAAGACTTCCTTGGAGGCAATTCCTTACATAGCACCTCTGCCAACCACCAGTGGATTTATTTTTCCCACTGGCAACATCAAAAGGTTGTCAAGTGTTGAAGGAAGAAGACCCCAGTACCAAGAAAAAGGGGCATCAGTGGTTAGTGTTTGGAGTACACTCCCTACCTCAACCACTGATAAAACCACTGATAGTGGGAAATCAGATGATCCCATTAAATTGGGTGATGATTTAAAATATCAGGATTTGACGGAACGAATTGACAAATTAGATACATCTGTTGCAGATATTAAAAATATGTTACAACAGGTGTTGAAAATACAAAAGATGTAATCCACTGTTGTTCCACCTCAAGCACCTGCTCCACCACAAGCATCTGCTACAAATGAGCTCTGGAACCTCTTCCAACCCTTTCTCCAACAACAAAAAGAAATGGCTGATCAGCAACATGAACTACATGTCAAAACGCTGAGAAACATAATGGAGTCTAGGTACAAGAACACTCAAGCAGATATTAAGGCAATCAAGGCCCATCTATTGGAAACCACTGGCACTGCTCCTCCAACAGTACTTTTCATTGATCAACCTCCAGAAGATAATGCCAAAAAGGGGGAGAAAATTCAGGAGTGGAAGAAGAAGGGAATAGATGATGGTCTTTACATTGAACCAGATAAGGATGCTATGACCAGAAAAATTTCTGTGCCAGATGGTAGTAAAAAGGTTGATGCTACTCAAGAAGCACTTGATGAAGGAGTAGCAAGTGTAAAAAGGGATAGAATGGCAAAGGATATTTCAAGGTGGAATGAGGAGAAAAGAGCTTTCATGGAGCTATATGCGCAGGGTTGTTCTGGGTCAAAGGATTCTAAAAATCCTAAGACAAAAAGGAAACCTAAGTCCATCCCATCCAGAATTCCAAAGCATATTCCTAAACCACCATCCAAAAGCCATCAGCATCAAACCTCCACCCAAACAGCTGTTGTAACTCCTGCTGTATCAACTACTGCTGGTACTTCAGAGGTTTCAACATCTGTTATCACTTCAACACACACCACAACCACTGCTTTACCACCACCACCATCACCACCAAAAACAATCTCACCACCACTTTCTCCTGCCAAAAAGCAGAAGACAACAGATGTTACAACATCTGCTGTAATGACAACAGTGGTTGAAACACCAGTTATTTCAATAACTGTTAGTCAATCACTAACCACTGCCACCCAAATTACCACCACTGTTCCACCCAAAACATCATCAGTCCATCCTCAAACAAAAAGGAGAAGGCTAATCCTCAAAGATGATGACTATTCACCACCACCAACATCTTCAAAATCCATGTCACTTGTCACCATTTCAAAACCCATTCCTCTCTCTTCAGCTCAAATTCTAAAGCCATTACCTCCTGCTGGTGTCTCATTTCCGCTGGAACTCATTGCAGTTAGGGAAGAAATCAAATCCTTTTACTATGAGGATGACCCAGCTAAAAGGAGTTTGCCATCAGTTGAAGGATATCCCAGGCCAAACAATATCGAAGAATATTTGAAACTCAAGGCCAAGCAAGCAGAGGATATTGCAATTAGAAACAGACAAGGGAAATCTGATAGAGAATTTCAGCAAAACTATCAATTTCTACTTACACAGGTCAGTGCTATGGAACGATTTGCTAAAAATGTATGTCAGCAGCTCTCTGAAAGGGCAGATGAGTCCTTGAGAAAAGACTACATTGAGAACATCATGACCTACAAAATATACAAGGGGGAGAAACACATGTACAAAAACTGGACCATTCTTGAGCTTGAAAAAGAGGCAGCCAGGATTCAAGAAATGATTAAATATAAGGTCAAGCAGACTCCTCCTGAAAAGTTCAAATAGTTTTAAGCTGATAAGGCATTAGAATTGAAGAGAATGAAAGAGGAGCTGATAGCAGCTGATTATGGGTCAAAGAATTCAGTGACAAAGTGGGGAGAAGATAGGGTCAGGGCTACCTACAAAAGGTTAGAGGAACTTAGAAAGAAAGATCCAAGAGTTCCACAAAAGCCTGACTACTCCAAAGCAGAGGTCTCAAAAAGACCACCAAAGCTGCGAGTCAAAAGAACCACTGCTCCAGCTGGTGCTGCCATCTACAAAAGAAGGAGTCAAAACCAGTCAGGTGCTGAAACAATTCAAGATCTAAAAGCTGGAAATGCTGTTGTAAAAGAGGGCATTAAATTAATGATAAAAGAAGATCTTCAATTGGATCAATCTGCAAGTACTGCTAAGCCAGTCATGAATAGGCCAGTCTCACCAAATACCTCTGCAAATAAAAATCTCCCAAGAAACCCACCAGGCTCAAAAATACAAAAGTGGGAAACTGACAAACAGACCTACGTATTGACTTTTCTCAGGTCTGGTGGAGAAGTGAAGAAAATATCAAGGGAACAAGCTCTTGGCCTGAGTCTTGAAGATTTGAAGGATCTCCTTGATCTTCCACTTAGCAGGGATGATGACGACACACATGCCCTAAACTTTAAACTACTATTTAAAGGTCAGATAAGGGAACTGTTGATGAGGCAATAAAGAATTCCACAATAATGAAGAGTTTTGGCATTATCTGTTCCAGGGGGAGATTGTTGGGATTGAACCCTACCAGAGGAACAGATAATTAAAGCCAAAAACTGGATCAGAGCAGTGGATCCAGAATAAGCAGATGTTTCATACAAGTCTCTCCCCTTGAAAGTGAATTCAACATCTGCTGACCTCCTATCTACTGATCTTGCAATCTGCTGATCTACAAACTGCTGATCAAGTAAAGAACTGATGAAAGACTAAAGCTCTGCTGCTCAATCTACTGCCTTGTTTCAAGCACTGCTGATCCGGACAAGTACTGCTGGGTTCACAGCAGTGGAGGGATGCAACAGTTGTTTACTCTGTCTTTATGTTATGTAATGTAATAAGCAGTAGTTAGTATAGCAGTGTTTGTATAGATCAGAGGTTAGAGTTTGTTAGGAGGTTAGATGTCACTTTCATGGTGACGTTAGCTTAGATGCTCAGTGGTTTGCTAGAGCCTATAAATAGAACAGTGCTCTGTACTGTTCTATTAGCTCTTTGCAACAATCGTCTTCTCTACACAAACAAACACTGAGCTCTGGCTGAGGGGGAGTTTGTATCAAGCATTGCTTTGTAATCGTTGTTGAAACTAAATTCAATCTTTCGGTTCATAGTGAAAAGTGTTTTGATCAAAGCAATACTCTCGTTTGATTTTATGCAAAGTTTGTTTCCATCTTAATTCCGCTGCACAACTCATTCATCTCCATATTAATTTCAAACGTAAAATACAACCAAAACCAAACTCAGATCCAACAGAATGAGGTAATGAGATATCGAGGTGCTGAGGTTGCATTGGGTCAAACATGGGAGGAACTTAGAGCTCTTATGATGAGAGAGTTCTACCCTCGTCATGAGCAGAGGGCACTTGAAAATGAGTTCCATGACCTGAAACAAGACAGTGGTGAACATCGGGCATACACTGACAGATATGAGGAGTTAAGCTTGCTCTGTCCTATAATGGTCACGCCTTTGGATAGGGCTATTGAGAAGTACATAGACGGTTTGCCAGATCCTATTCAGGATATTGTCATAGGCAGCAACCCTACTACTATCTGACAGGCCATTGAGCTCGCTGCTACCATTACTGAGTCGCAAGTCAAGAAGGGTAAACTCCACATGAAAGGGGATAATAAACAGAAACAGTCTCATAGAAACAATGAGAAAAAGGGCAAGAAGGCTGCTGAGTCTTCAAAGAAATCTAGGAAGCGTAAGGCTTCCAATAATTTCGTTGTTACTGCTCAGGCTAATCAGGCAGCTCAGAATCGGCCTGCACAACCTGCCGCCAAAAGGCAGTGTGCTGGTAACGCACCTCTGTGTAACAGATGTAATAGTCACCATCAGCCACAGGTGCAATGCCGCATCTGCACAAATTGTGGCAAATCTGGTCATCTTGCAAATACCTGCTGCTTTGCTCCAAATCAAAATCAGGCAGCTCAAAACCAAGCAGTACAAAACCCTGCCCAGAATCCTGCACGACCTCACTATCCGCCTGGTTCATGTTTCAACTGTGGGGATCTAACCCACTACAGGAACAACTGCCCGAGGTTGGCAAACGCAAATCAGGCACCGGCTCGTGGTAGAGCTTTCAATCTAAATGCGAATGAGGCACGTGCAGATAACGAAGTAGTGAATGGTATGTTCTTTGTTAACAACCATCCTGCTTCTGTTCAATTTGATTCGGGTGCCGATAAGAGTTTTGTGTCCTTAGCTTTTGAGCCTTTGCTTTTGATGACTAGAACAAAACTAGGAAAGCCCTTGACATTAGAAGTAGCTAGTGGTGAACCCGTTGTACTCGATTCTGTTCTTCGGAATTGCCAGTTGAACCTTAACAACCATCTTTTTCCTATTGACCTCACACCGATGCAACTCGGGAGCTTTGATGTAATAGTAGGAATGGATTAGTTAGCCAAATACCATGCTGAGGTGGTCTGTTTCGAGAAGATTGTCTGTATACCGCTTTCAACTAGTGAGATCTTAGCAGTTCGTGGGGAGAAACCTGTTAGTAGCCTTAAACTCATGTCTTGTACCAAAGCCCAAAAATACCTACAAAAGAACTACGTCGCCTTCTTGGCACATGTCGTAGAGGAGAAAGGCAAGAGTAAGACTATCCAAGATATCCCTGTTGTTCGGGATTATCCTGAGGTATTTCCTGAGAAATTACCTTGTTTACCCACTGTACACCAAGTTAAGTTTCGTATCGATCTTGTACCTGGCGCGAATCCTATTGCTAAATCCCCTTACCGTCTTGCACCATCTGAGATGCAAGAGTTATCTAAGCAGCTTCAGGAGCTTTTGGACAAAGGATTCATTCATCCGAGCTTTTCACCTTGGGGGGCTCATGTCCTATTTGTGAAAAAGAAAGATGGATCTTTACGAATGTGTATCGATTATCATGAGCTCAACAAGCTTACCATCAAGAATTGGTATCCCCTACCTCGTATTGATGATCTCTTTGATCAGCTACAGGGTGCTACTTGCTTTTTAAAGATTGACCTACGTTCTGGGTATCATCAGCTTCGTGTACTCGAAGAGGATATTCCCAAGACAGCTTTTCGTACAAGATATGGTCATTATGAGTTTACTGTTATGCCTTTCGGTCTAACAAATGCTCCTGCTACTTACATGGACTTGATGAATAGGGTTTGTAAGCCTTATTTGGACAAGTTCATCATCGTTTTCATTGATGATATTTTGATCTATTCTAAGACTCGAGCTGATCATGAACAACAACTCCGTCTTACAACGGAGCTCCTAAAGAAAGAACAGCTTTTCGCTAAGTTCTCCAAGTGTGTATTCTGGCTTAAGGAAGTTCAATTCTTGGGACACATCGTTAACGAACAAGGTATACATGTAGATCCCGCCAAAATCAGTGCAATCAAGGATTGGGATACACCTACTACTCCTACCGAGGTTCGTTCATTTCTTGGTCTCATGAGTTATTACCGCCGTTTCATTACGAACTTCTCCAAGATTGTGGTTCCTCTCACCACTCTAACTCAAAAGAATAAACCTTTTGAGTGGGATCCAAACAGGAAGAAGCTTTTCAGACCTTGAAACAGAAACTCTGCGATGCACCTATCTTATCTCTACCTGAGGGCAATGACGACTTTTTCGTATATTGTGATGCATCCAACTTAGGCCTTGGCTACGTTCTTATGCAAAGAAACAAAGTCACAGCCTATGCGTCAATACAGCTAAAGATACACAAGAAGAACTACACGACTCATGATCTTGAGTTAGGTGCAGTAGTTTTTGCTATCAAAATCTGGAGACACTACCTGTACGGTACAAAGTGTGTAGTGTTTACTGACCATAAGAGTCTCCAACATATTTTCAAACAGAAAGAACTAAACATGAGGCAACGACGTTGGGTTGAACTTCTAAACGACTACGATTGCGAAATTCGCTACCATCCTGGTAAGGCGAATGTCATGGCTGACGCATTAAGTCGTAAGGAACGTGTCAAGCTTCACTGTCTTCAGGTTCGATCTGACATTCAAACCCGCATTTCTCAGGCTCAACATACTTGTGTTACACAAGACTTATTGGGTAAGGAATTACCATATCATCTTAAACCTGATCTTGAACTGAAAGACTTTGGGATATTCTATTTCATGGGCCGTTTATGGGTCCCAAGTATAGACAATCTTCGCACCTTGCTAATGGATGAAGCTCATAAGTCTCATTATTCTATTCATCCTGGTGCAGATAAAATGTATAAGGATCTTCGAACCCAGTATTGGTTGCCGGGTATGAAGAAACACATTGCCTTATATGTTTCCAAATGCCTTACTTGTCTTAAGGTTAAGGCAGAACATCAACACCCCTCTGGACTATTGGAGCAACCAGAGATACCGGTTTGGAAATGGGAAAACATTGCTATGGATCTCATTACCAAGCTGTCACACACTAAAAGAGGTCATGACGCCATTTGGGTGGTTGTTGATCGTCTTACAAAGTCAGCATGTTTCTTGCCGACCATGAGGATCTATCTGCTGACAAGCTTGCCAAGATATACGTTGATGAGATTGTATCTTGACATGGTGTTCCTTTGAACATTATATCTGACAGAGATGCTCGATTCTCGTCTCTCTCTTTTGGAGAACAATGCAATCTGCCATAGGGACCCAACTTAATTTGAGCACACCATATCATCCTCAAACGGATGGTCAATCTGAGAGAACAATCCAGACACTGGAGGATATGCTTAGAGCTTGTGTGATTGATTTTAGTGGTAGTTGGGATTCGCATCTACCGTTGATCGAATTCTCCTACAACAATAGTTATCACTCTAGCATCAACATGGCTCCTTTCGAAGCTTTATACGGTCGAAAATGTCATTCACCGGTCTGCTGGAATGAGGTAGGTGAAGCTCAGCTTACTGGACCTGAACTCATTCTAGAGACTACAGATAAGGTCAAGAAGATTCGTGATAACCTTCAGACAGCTAGAAGCCGTCAAAAGAGTTACGCGGATCAACGACGCAAGCCCTTAGAATTTCAAGTTGGTGATCACGTCCTACTCAAGGTATCCCCTTGGAAAGGTGTGATCCGATTTGGAAAGAAGGGAAAACTTGCACCACGCTATGTTGGACCATTCAAGATCGTTGAAAGAATCGAAAAAGTAGCCTACAGACTAGAGTTACCTCCTGAACTTGGAAATGTTCATCCAACTTTCAACGTGTCCAATCTCAAAAAGTGTTTAGCTAATGAGAACCTCCACATACCACTTGCTGAAATTCGTGTTGATAAAACAATGCACTTCGTTGAGAAACCTGTGGAAATCATGGACCGTGAAGTCAAGAAGCTCAAATACAAGCGCATACCAATTGTCAAAGTTCGCTGGGAATCTAAACGTGGCACAGAATTTACTTGGGAATGTGAAGATCAGACGAAAGTGAAATATCCACATTTATACTCACAAGTTTCCTCTAAATAAATTTTGCGACGAAATTTGCTAAATTAGTGGAGACTGTGACATCTGTGCTTGTGTAATCATTGTACAAACTCTGAACAATCCAATATCAATAAAACAATGTGTTTTGATCCCAATGTTTATTATTTATGCTTGACATTTTGTGCATTTTGATCGATTTTGAACTCTATATCGCTTTTTTGAAAGTTATACGCAAACTGATGCGTAAACGTAATCAGTTTAACGAGACAAACACTTCAGAACAGCAACATAAGCTTAACATACCTTAAATAACCTTTACATAACTTAGAAATAAGTTTTGAAGGGTTTGGTATGGCAAAAACAAGTTTATTCGCTCACAGGGACTATTTGCGTCAAATTGTAAAAGTCTGCCGTTTCGTAAGGCAACTTACAGTCCAGAACATGATCATAAGCTAAACATACCATAAATAACCTAAAGATAGCTTAGAAATAAGCTTTGAGTGGTTCGGTGCGCAAAAATATGCTTATTTGATCTTTCAGGGACTAAAAGTGTCAAAAACGACATAAGTTTGCATTTACGCGCATATCTTACGTTCTGACCACATCCGGACATCCAAAATTTTTGTAGACACTAACATATTTTTATTTTAGTGATCGGCATGCAAAAATACCATTCATCGCTTAATTTGGATTGTTTTCGCGTCCGTTCGAGTTTCGTCGTATTTAGACGAATAACGTGACCGTACGACCAAACGAACCGACATCCGTGGATTTTCCGAGCATATTTTGTGTCCTCTATACTTTGAATACCTTGTAGAGCCTTGAAAATGGCTTGACGGGGGTTAAAAGTGCCAAAAATGAGCTTATGCAAGTGCAATGACCAAAACTGTAAAATACAATATTGTTGCTGATCTGCAGGGAGGTCGCCTGCCGCGTAGACCTGCCCTCATTCCTACGCAGGGCGCGGCAGAAGGCCCAGTTCTAGAAACTTGTTTTTCAGTAACAGATTGATAATTCAGGGGCTGTTCTTGTAAGTTCTTTGTGTAATGGCCAAGTTAACACCTCTCCAAGGCATATTAGTTGGCCCTTAACACCTGTATTGTTGTGATTTCTTCCTTGTTGGCCAAACAAACACTTGTGATGATCTTGTTCATCATCCACAAGTATAAATTGCCAAGCTCTCATTCCATTTCACTCACCCTTTATCTGATTAATACTCTAAGTTGGAGCCTTTGCTTCATACCTGAGTGTTATAGATCAAGTTCTCCCTAGCTTGGACCATTTGTAAGCTTCTTTCATGCTTTTATCGCTTTTCAAGCGTGAAAGTCAAACAGTGTTTGACTTTCATCTTTGACCAGTCATTGGTCAACAAAAAGTTCATTTGAACTTTGTAACGTGATTGTAATCACGATGGTTATAATCCTTAGCGATTATACCTCTGATTACCATGTTAACTAGGTGTAGTGACGAGTCAAAGTTTCGGCCAAAATGCGTTTTAGCACGCATTTTGCAACGGAACTACTTTTAGGTATCAAAACACATGTTTTGACATGTTTAACTCGTCACTACTAGTTTAGTGCTTGTTTAGGCGTAAGTTAAGCGGTCTAGACAACCGGTTAGACTTTCCAACCCGACCCGTTTGGTCGATCTTCAGGATCCAACCAAGCATGTTTCGTGATCATTGTTGCATAGGGAATAACCTATGAGGTTATACCTTATGATCACATAGGATTGGTTAGCTGTTTGTTCAGTAGCTTATATGCCCATAGGAAATGACCAAAATGCCCTTTTGAAACATAAATCCATATTGTGCATATGTGAACATATTTTTGACATCTAAACTAATATAGTAACATATTTAGGTGTAATTAGGCATGTAAGACTTGACATAGCATTTAGATAACCACCCGACCATTGTTTTGCGCAACCAACGCGTTATAGTAGCTTATACTACCATAACGGGTCGAAATGGGTCAAGAGCACTTAGTTAGACTTGCAAATCAGAATGTTAGCTCTATTAAATCATACCATATGAGTTCAATTACTCATTTGATTTGTAGAACATCATTCTATCCTATATCCTGATTCAGGACCCGATTATTAACATAGTTACTTATACTAGGTGCCTTGTTGTTTCCGTGATCCTTGGAGCTTAAATTGGTCTTATTCCCAAGACTAATAAGCAATCACAAGTGAGTACATAGTTCCCCTCTTTTACCGCTTTCAAATACTTTGGGGTGATACACATGTGCATACTTGTTACTTTCGTGCTTTCATTGCTTTTATGACATAAACATGCTAGTTTCACCTAGTACACATATAGTACATGCTTTCAAATTTGTTTTGCTATGTATGTTAAGCATGCTAGCACATTGATTTCGTTAGACACATTTGTTGCATATGTTTACTTAGCATATGGACACATTGTTTTACATGACATTTCTTGTGACAACTCGAGTTTCCAAGATTCCATCTCCGCATTAATTGCACGTTAACTGTTTAGGTTGTTGGTTTACACGACTTGTTTGTTTGACAACTGTACACGTTTGTAATATGTTAAATCGTAGTGTGACTAATATGTTTTGTATGGTGTGTATTAAGTGTGCTATTAAGTGTGCTTTATATATACTTGATGTGCATTACTTGTGTATTTGAGTATATGTAATAATGTGTTTTGTGTTATTTGGTGTGTTATAATTAAATATAAAACATGCCAAACACCCCCACACGAATTCATCTTAGCCGAAAACACCCAGCCCAATCCCTCAATTGTATTTACGTAAATAACAAACTAGTGGCCCAAATCCATTGAACGAATTAGTGGCCCAAATCCGATTATACCCTTCTTATATTTACGTAAATATCAAACTGGGCCTCACATCTCCACTGGTCGCAAACCCTAAACAAACCCTATTATTCCCTACATACGTGCGGCAGTAGACCCCCACCCCATTCACTTGAAGCCTTTCAATCGTGCCTTCTTGACTTCGGTTAGTATGATAAATTACTATTGATTATTTGCTTATTATTTATGATGATGGCATGGGTATTGCTTGTTAGTTTCTTAGTCTTTATTGATATCAAAACACTCTAGAATTGCATGTGATTTAATATGCTTGTCTGCTACATGCCATGTGAATTCTTGTTTTGGCCCAATCACTTGTAATATAATAACAGTTTTGTCAGCCAGGGAATTTAATGCTATTTGAATTTAAATATCAAGATTGGTCTAATAGAAATTAACTTGTAGCCACTACTAGGATTGGTCCAATAATGGAATGAAAACAAAAACAGTGGTCGGCCATCTTTACTAGTTTTGAGGATGGTTGCTAATTATTTGCTATGACATTATAATATGGACAATTGAGGTAGATATTCATTATGAATAATGATGTTTAGAGTCACATGCTTTTAGTAATACTGGTGGTCCAATAGATTGTAGCCAATGGTTTGACCAAAATTGGATGATCGTGAATAAATGGCGGCCATGTGAATTTTGTAGTCTTGATATATTCGAACCATGTGCACCTCTTAGTAGTTTTGTCAGAATATTCTGAATCATTAATGTTGATCGATCGGCAAGAACAATTTTATTATCTTTTAGATTGTGTTTTCTTCACAAAAGGGATTTCGCCAGTTGGAGGATTTCGCCAAGTTGTGATTTCGTCCATAATGTTTTCGCCCAAAATATGATTTCATTGCATGTGCCTTAGTCAAGTATTCTGAACCGTGATTCGTTATCTTTGTTAACTCTATTAGTTGTCAAACTCTGTTAGGTTATTATCCTTGTCAAGTATGTTAAATTCTGCTATGCATGTTATGAATGTAAACCCAGTTAAGTTTATTAACTCTGGTTAGCTTATTAACCCTGTTAAACTCATTGACTATGTTAAGCCATTGACTCAGTTAGTTATTAATTCTGGTAAATGTTAACTCTGTTAAGTTATGCATGTAACTCTGTTAAATATGTAACTCAGTTAAATGTGTTAATCCTGTTAAGCTTGTTAACCTTGTTAAGTATGTTGATCTTGTTAAGCCTGATAACCCTGTTAAGTGTGTTATTGAATAACTATGTTAGAATTGACCAAGAACTCAGTCATATGATGCATGATTGTATGAACGTGAAATAACTGTTATGTGTTACATGACGATGATTTCTTAAACACACTTCGTGACATATATTGCATATGAATCTATACGAGCTTAACTGATTGAGTGTACGTGTATAACTATAGGACTTGACTGATTTCTTGTGTGCATATAATTAGCATACCGAGCAAACCAAGGTGAGTTCACACTAGCCAAGGCATGGGATTCCCGGTGGGTTGGGAATGGGATTGATTAACTACTTGTACAACCATTACTATTAAACTATTTATTACTGTCCTCGGATTGAAGGGCACGTACGTAAAACCTACGTACACTTATACTGACTACTGTCCTCGGATTGAAGGGCACGTACGTAAAACCTACGTACACTTATACTGACTACTGTCCTCGGATTGAAGGGCACGTACGTAAAACCTACGTACACGACTATAAGACCATCAACTCTATCAAATGAAGTCCCTCATTTATCGACTTAATCGTCGAGGCCTATGGCGAGCGGGTCATTAGTTAATAGCGCTATTAGGTTTAACAAACCTCACACCGTGCCAGTCGGACGGGCGTGTACTAATGGACTATGGGCAAAGGGTCAATGCTGATAGACATTGACTTAGGGCACCTCTTACATTTTCGTAGCAGTCGATACGCGTGGTCTAGTAACACATGGGAAGCCCCCACTAATCATCGCAAACATGCCTGGAAGGCCGCGATACCAATTAATACGATACATGGTTTACAAAACGAACATACGATTTACGAAACGAACACTTTAACCAAACAACCAACTGTGAACTCGCTCAACTTTGTTGTTGATTCGTTGCTACATGCCTTGCAGGTCATGGAGCTTGCACAGGGAGGAACGGTCATTGTGGGATATGGCAGTGTGTGCCATGCTATAAACATTACTTTATTTCGTATTTAATACTTACAATGGGTTTTACAATTATGCTTCCGCTTAACACTTAATTATGCTTTGGTTTTGAACACCTTTCATATCGTTTGGTTGAATTATGTTTACTTACATGCTTGTTCAATATGATTGGTGGCTTGATCCTGGTCAGTCACGCCTCCAAGCGGTGATACTCCGCGTGTGGATTTTGGGGGTGTGACATTTCTGCTATGTATGTTTACTAAGCATGCTAGCACATTGATTTCATGAACATTTCTACTATGTATGTTTACTTAGCATACTTAATACATGGTTTTCACATGCTACATTGGTTATGACATTTGGTATGTTTAATCGGGACAATAATACATTCATTAACATTGATCAAGCCGCTCGGTAGTATGTAATGGTACCATAGGACTTGACAAATCCCGTTTCCAAATTCCTAGGTTTGTTTGGAAGTTGGGAATGACATAATCTGATATACATAACTTAGATAAACCTTTAATTTGTTTAAGGGTTTGTCGCCACAGTCGCAAGGCATGAATGTATGCGATTAACATTACTGCATAAATGTTTGTAATCATAAAGCATTGTTTTCTGCAAAACATAACATTTGATTTAAACTTAGATTTATTAAAAAAACTTTGTTTTGTACATTTTCCTATGTGGTTGAGTAATTATTAGTTATTCACCATACATGACATTTGTTTTCACATTGACATTATCACATAGTTTGAGTAGATACCTTCTACTTGCTATGCATTACATTTGGTTATACATGATACATTTCACACATGACATTGAACATGGTTTACACATAAACATTTTGACATTTAACAAGACATTTTGGTTGATTAATCATAAGTGACTTATGTAACAGGGCTATGTGTTATATGATAAAAGCATGGTGGATACGCCGCTGGTACTTCCTATATATAAGTGATTTTATTGTATTATACATTGTTGCTTTATCTAAACCACTTGACAAAGACATGATACATTTTAAACAAAGGACACGACATTGTTTTACAAGTCACATATTTTATACAAATTCATTTCCACTTGGTTATTTATATAACCATGCATTGTTCTTTTATATCATTTGATTTTCATATCGATTTTCACATGATTTTATAAAAGAAAACATTTTACAAGTTTCATGACTACATTTTTGCTAACCACTTCTTTTAACTACAAGTCATGAATCTTGTATAAACAAAACCTATGTATCTCACTTGCATTTTTATGCTGACGTACCTATTTTCGCATGTGTTTCAGGTGCTAATGCATGATGATGTTTGTGCTACACTTAGGCGGACTTGGGCCTTAGTGACTGAAAAGACAGTGTTGGATCTGAGTTTGTTTCTGATTGTATTTTACGTTTGAGATTAAGATGGAAATGAAAGAGTTGTGCAGCGGAATTAATATGAAAACAAAATTTGCATACAATCAAATGAGAGTATTGCTTTGATCAAGACATTTTCAACAAGGAACCGAATGATTGAATTAACTTTCAACAACGATTACAAGTAATGCTTAAATACAAACTCCCCCTCAGCCAGAGCTCAGCGTTTATTCGTGCAAAGAAGACGGTATTGCCAGAGCTAATAGAACAGTACAAAGTACTGAACTATTTATAGGCACTAGCAAACCACTGAGCATCTTAGCTGACGTCACCATGAAAGTGACATCTAACCTCCTAACAAACTCTAACCTCTGATCTATACAAACACTGATGTACTAACTACTGCTATTACAATTCATTACATAAAAGACGCTTAAACAGCTGCTGCATCCTTCCACTGCTGTGAACCCAGCAGTGCTTGTCCGGATCAGCAGTACTAGACACAAGGCAGTAGATTGAATCAGCAGAGCTTTGGTCTTCCATCAGTCTTTGACATTGGGCAGTAGATGCAAGGCAGCAGTTGTAGGTCAGCACTTAGTAAGATCAGCAGATAGGAGGTCAGCAGATATGAAACCACTTTCAAGGGGAGAGATTTGTATGTAAACATCTGCTTATTCTGGATCCACTGCTCTGATCCAGTTTTGGCTTTAATTATCTGTTCCTCTGATAGGGTTCAATCCCAACAATCTCCCCCTGGAACAGATAATGCCAAAACTCTTCATTATTGTGGAAATCTTTATTGCCTCATTAACAGTTCCCTTATCTGACCTTTGAATTGTAGTTCAAAGTCTAGGGCATCTGTGTCTTCATCATCCCTGCTAAGTGGAAGATCAAGGAGATCCTGCAAATCTTCAAGACTCAGGCCAAGAGCTTGTTCCCTTGATATTTTCTCCACTTCTCCACCAGACCTGAGCAAAGTCAATACGCAGGTCTGTTTGTCAGTTTCCCACTTTTGTATTTTTGAGCCTGGTGGGTTTCTTGGGAGATGTTTATTTGCAGAAGTATTTGGTGAGGCTGGCCTATTCATAGCTGGCTGAGCAGCACATGCAGATTGTTCTAATTCAAGATCTTCTTTTATCATTACTTTCGTGCCCGCTTTTACAATGGCATCTCCAGCTAATAGATCTTGAATTGTTTCAATACTCAACTGGTTTTTGCTCCTTCTTTTGTAGATGGCAGCACCAGCTGGAGCAGTGGTTCTTTTGATTTGCAGCTTTGGTGGTCTTTTTGAGACCTCTGCTTTAGAGTAGTCAGGCTTTTGTGGAACTCTTGGATCTTTCTTTCTAAGTTCCTCTAAGCTTTTATAGGTTTGCCCTGACTCTATCTTCTCCCCACTTTGTCACTGAATTCTTTGACCCATAATCAGCTGCAATCAGCTCCTCTTTCATTCTCCTCAACTCTAACATCTTCTCAGCTTCAAATTGTTTAAACTTTTCAGGAGGAGTCTGCTTGACCTTATTTTTAATCATTCCTTGAATCCTGGCTGCTTCTTTTTCAAGCTCAGGAATGGTCCAGTTTTTGTACATGTGTTTCTCCCCCTTGTATTTCTTGTAGGTCATGATGTTCTCAATGTAGTCTTTTCTTAAGGACTCATCTGCCCTTTCTGAAATTTGCTGACATACATTTTTAGCAAATCGCTCCATAGCATTGACCTGTGAGAGTAAAAACTGATAGTTTTGTTGAAATTCTCTATCAGATTTCCCTTTTCTGTTTTTGATTGCAATATCCTCTGCTTGTTTGGCCTTGAGTTTCAAGTATTCTTCAATATTGTTAGGCCTGGGATATCCTGCAATTGATGGCAAACTCCTTTTGGCTGGGTCATCCTCATAATAAAAGGTTTTTATTTCTTCCCTAACTGCAATGAGTTCTAGAGGGAATGAGACACCAGCAGGAGGTAGTGGTTTTAAAATTTGAGCTGAAGAGAGAGGTATGGGTTTTGGAATAGTGACAAGTGATAGGGATTTTGAAGATGTTGGTGGTGGTGAAAGTGAATCATCATCTGATATATATATATCCTTCTCCTTTTTGTTTTAGAAGAAGCAGATGATGTTTTGGGTGGATCAGTGGTGGTAGATTGTATGGCAGTGGTTTGTGAATGACTAACAGCTGTTGAAACAACTGGTGTTTCAACCACTATTGTCATTACAACAGATGTTATAACATCTGTTGTCTTCTGCTTTTTGTCAGCAGGTGAAAGTGGTGGTGAAATTGTTTTTGATGGTGACAGTGGTGGTAAAATAGTGGTTGTGGTGTGTGTTGAGGTGGTGTGTGTTGAGGAGAGAACAGATGTTGAAACCACTGAGGTACCAGTAGTAGTTGATACAGCAGGAGTTACAACAGCTGTTTGGATGGAGGTTTGATGCTGATGACTTTTGGATGGTGGTTTTGGAATATGCTTTGGAATTCTGGATGAGGTGGACTTAGGCTTCCTTTTTGTCTTAGGATTTTTAGTATCCTTTGAACCAGAACAACCCTGCTCATACAGCTCCATAAAAGCTCTTTTCTCCTCATTCCACCTTGAAATATCCTTTGCCATCCTATCTCTTTTTACACTTGCTACTCCTTCATCAAATGCTTCTTGAGTAGCATCAACCTTTTTACTACCATCTGGCACAGGAATTTTTCTGGTCATAGCATCCTTTTCAGGTTTAATGTAGAGACCATCATCTATTCCTTTCTTCTTCCACTCCTGGATTTTCTCCCCCTTTTTGGCATTATCTTCTGGGAGTTGATCAATGAAAAGTACTATTGGAGGAGTAGTGCCAGTGGTGTGCAGGATCTGAGTTTTGAGAATTTTTAGATCAGCCTGAGTGTTCTTGAACCTTGACTCCATTGCATTTCTCAGTTGTTGGACATGTTTTTCATGTTGCTGATCTGCTAATTGTGCTTGTTGATAGAGAAAAGGTTGAAACAAATTCCAGAGCTCATTTGTAGCAGGCGCCCTTTGTGGAGCAGGTGCTTGAGATGGAACAGCAGTTGATTGTACCTTTTGTACTTGTAACACCTGTTGTAGCATATCTCCGAGTTCTGCAACAGAGTTATCCAGCTTTTCAATACGATCCGTCAATTTCTGGTACTTTAAACCATCACCCAAGTTAATGGGATCATCTGATTTCCCACTAACAGTGGTTTTATCAGTAGTTGATGTAGGGAGTATACTCCAAACATTAACCACTGATGCCCCTTTTTCTTGGTACTGGGGTCTTCTTCCTTCAACACTTGACAACCTTTTGATGTTGCCAGTAGGATAAATAAATCCACTGGTGGTTGGCAGAGGTGCTATAAAAGGAATTGCCTCCAAGGAAGTCTTATTGATGTAACCACTGTCCAACTGTAAACCAATGGGTTCAACAGTTGTAATGGCTGCTTCACTTGGACTACCACCAAGAGTTACTTGTAACTCAAGGGGTCTAACCTCCTCAGGTTGTGTTGGTGGGTTAGCAAAGATTGATACATCAGACCCAGTCAGTTGTTGAGGTATATTCTCATTGATAGGTGATTGAGAAGGACTGGTTAATGCCTGGTTCAAATCAATTGCATCCAACAGCAGTTTAGTTGGTGGGGGAATTGTGGATGTGAAGGGTGGTGTAGAAAGTGGATTTGCCCCGGGTATTGAGCTGTGGATGATAGAAACGAGTGTTTCCAGAGCATCATGATGTGGAGACCCTATTTGTACAACCTGTTCTTTTTGTGAAGAAGCAGGAGGAGTTTCGGTTATGGGTTGAGATATTTGTACCAACTGCTGTGAGGAAGTAGCAGCAGTGGTTTCTTGTGACACTTGTGTTGTCACAGGCAGGAGCTCTGGTATCTCATCCTCCAGATTTGCCTTTTTGATGGGTTTTGGGGGTTTTTGAGTTTTTGTTTTTGTAGGATTTTTGGTGATTGTAGGTGTGGGTTTCAAAACAGTTGTGCTGCTGCTTTGATCACCTTGAGCAGTGGGCTCAGCAGCAGATACCTGAGGAGCAGTTGTAACTGCTAAAATCTGCTCAGGCACCTCTGCTTGTGTTTTGCAAGGTGCTAGCATTCTTGAAAAAGTTTCAGTTGTTAAACTGTTTATTTGAGTAGAATCACCTTGGTTTATTACAGCTAAATCATCCTTACTGAATTTCTTTGCAAAATAGTAACTTAAAAACCTTGGAAACAGTAAGAATGATTTTGTTTCAACATTATTAACCAAATCTTTAAAAATTTCCCGAGAATAGTTAAAATTTTCTCCTTGAAGAATTCCATATCCCAGATTTTGAATCTTTAAAGGGATTTCATTGAAAGAAGTGGTTTTGTCTGAAACACATAGTAGGAGGGTATGAAATAAAAATCTGGTTACAGAAGGAAAATAACCTTTTTCTAAGGTAAGTTTCTTCATTAATGTGGCTTCATACCCTCTCTCAATGAAGTCAGTTTGTAACTCGTTTTTAGTGAAAGAAATTTTACCTTCCTGAGCACCGAGTTGAAAGACCTCTGAAATGGATTGTAGTGTGATTTGGACAGCTTTACCCTTTATAGAAGAGTTTATGGTGGTTGCAGTGTCTCCTTGTTTTACAAGGGTTGCATTCTTCCAGAACTCTCTTTGGGTCGCCAAATAGATTGGTGCATCGGTGGTGAACAAAGTTTTGTACTTTGATTTTGCCATGGTATCAATGATGGAATCGAAAACATTGGTGGTTCCTGGTTTTGTGAGAAGACCTAGGAGATTGTGGGATGGTTTATATGGAATTTCAGTGGAGATTGCCTTTTGAGAGGCTGTTTTCGATGATGATTTGGATGAGGGTTTTGAAGATGACTTCGATTTTGTCATTTTGAAGATGAATGATCGAAGAAATTTGTTAAAGATGAGAAGAAAAACTGCTTTGAGAAGAGAATTTTTAAGAATTCAATTCGACAGTAAAACCCTGTTTTGGTGGTGAGTGGGGGATTTTATAGGGAAGGAAGTGAATGCTGACGTGGCAGCCGTTACAAAAAGTCTGACCAATATGTACTGCCCACGTGACAACCCCTGGTGAAAGTGAAGGACAGTACTTTTGTGAAAGTGACAGATGAAGGCAGTGGTAGTAGAGCAGTGGATGATTTTCACTATCAGTGGATAGTATATCAGTGGATAAGACACTGCTTTTGAACAACAGAGTTTATCAAAGGAATAAGAGAACAGGGGTTGACTTTCAGCAGTGGACAGACTTTTGAAGTAAAGCAGACTTTTGAACAATCAGTGGTTAATGGCATACTTTTAAGGATTTTAATGAAAAATTTCATTTTTAGCTATTTTTAAGGATGGAGTTTTGATTTTCTGAAAACATTTTGTTGCTATTATTCATAGAAAAACAAGATGTTGCTTGTTATTCCATGTTCAGCATCCCAATCCTAGAGACCAAACTTTCAAAAGTGGTTGTATCAAGTGCTTTTGTGAGCACATCAGCCAGCTGGTCTTTAGTTGGGACATGATGCAGAGAAATCAAACCTTTTTCATAGCAATCCCTCACAAAGTGATGTCTGATGTCGATGTGTTTGGTGGTTGAATGGGAAACTGGATTTTTGATGATATTTTCTGCTGCCTGACTGTCCAACATGAGTGGTGTCTTTAAGGCAGTGATACCAAAATCCAGCAACTGATTTTGAAGCCACAGGAGTTGGGCTGTACAGCTTGCAGCAGCAATGTATTCAGCTTCAGCAGTGGATGTTGAAACAGCTGCTTGCTTTTTGCTTTGCCATGAAACTAAGCAATCACCTAGAAAGTGGCACCCTCCTGATGTGGACTTCCTTGTGGTGTGACATCCAGCAAAGTCACTGTCTGAAAAACCTGAAAGCTTGATGTTCCCATTAGCTGGATACCAGATACCAAGTGTGGGAGCACCTTTTATGTATCTGAAGATCCTTTTTACAGCAATGAGATTTGATTTTCTGGGAGCTGATTGACTTCTTGCACAGACACATGTTGCAAACATGATGTCTGGTCTAGATGCAGTTAGGTACAATAAAGACCCAATCATGCTTCTATAAAGTGTTTGGTCAATCAGCTCATCTTTTTCATCAGACATGACCAGCTTATTTGTTGCCATGGGTGTGCTACATGGTTTACAATCATTCATATTAAATTTGGTTAAAAGTTCTTTAGCATATTTTCTTTGATGAATGAAAGTTCCATTTTGCATTTGCTGTACTTGGAGACCAAGAAAGCATTGCAGCTCACCCATTGCACTCATTTCAAACTCAGCTGTCATGAGTTCTCTAAACTCTTCACACATTGAGTTACATGTGCTTCCAAAAATAATGTCAACCACATAAATCTGGACAATCATTAAATCCTTCCCTCTCCATTTTAAAAACAGTGTTTTATCAATGGTACCTCTTTTGAAACCATTTGAGAGTAGGAAGTTGGAAAGAGTTTCATACCAGGCCCTTGGTGCTTGTTTCAGGCCATACAAGGCTTTGTTTAGCCTGTAAACATGATCTGGATAAAATGGATCCTCAAAACCTGGAGGTTGACAAACATACACCTCTTCTTGAATTGTACCATAGAGGAAAGCACTTTTGATATCCATTTGAAACACCTTCATATTGTGGTTGACAGCAAAGGCCAGGAACAGTCTAATGGCTTCCAATCTTGGAACAGGGGCAAATGTTTCATCATAATCAATCCCCTCTTCCTGTCTGTAACCTTGAACCACAAGCCTGGCTTTATTCTTGACAACAATACCCCTTTCATCAGTTTTCTTCTTGAAGACCCACTTTGTGCCAATGGGACTAACCTCTTCTGGCAGTGGTACAAGCTCCCATACTTGTTGTCTTTTAAATTGTTGGAGCTCCTCTTGCATGGCTTCTACCCAGCTGTTGTCTTTCAGTGCCTCTTGGTACTTGACTGGCTGATGGAGTGATAGAAAACCAACAAAAAGACAAATGTTTTGGGTTTGGCTTCTTGTGTGCACCCCTTCATTTATGTTGCCAATGATTTGATCAAGTGGATGAGATCTCAAGAAGATTAAATCTCCTTGGTATGGTATGATGGCATTGGTTGGTGAAGGCTGCAAATGTGTATCATCTGAGCTAACCACTGTTGGGGACTTTAAGGATCCAGCAGTGGCTTCAAAAGGTGGTGGAATAGGAGGTAATGAAGTGGACAACTGCTGACTTTTATCCACTGTTTGAGGACTTTTGTCAGCAGTGTTTGAGGATGTGGAAGCGGTGGTTGATGGGCTACTTTGGTCAACAACTGTTGAGGTAGCAGTGTTTCATACTGTTGGTTTAAGATTTCCCTGTTGTTTTCTATGACTTCTTCGGTTCCCCCAAACTGTTCCTTAAGTGCGTCCCATAACTCTTTGGCACTGTTACAGTGTAACAGTCCATCATATATCTCATTGGGCAGCGCTGATGCTATGATGCTAAACGCTTTAGCATCTAGTTCGATCTTTTGAAAGTCGGTTTCGGTATAATTTTCAACTGGTTTTGGAAAGAACTTTTTAGCATCTTCAGCGCTTGGCACTGAAGGAACATGGGGACCATAAATGACAGACCTCCAACAACCTGTGCTTTGTTGAGCAAGGATGTGACCCATCCTCCTCTGCCAGATGTTGTACTCATTTCTTTTTAGCATAGGTGGTTTAAAAAGTGAGCCGATGTTGTTTTTATCATCTTGAGATTGTGACGTCATTTTTGTTGTTTTACAGACACTGAGAAATCAACTTTAATGGTGATCAATCCTTGCTCTGTTTTTTCAACGGACGAACAAACGATCAGTATCAACTATTATGAGCCGAACTATTTATGTCAAAATGATTGTTAAATCAAATTTGACTGTCCAAGCTCTGATACCAATTGTTGGATCTGAGTTTGTTTCTGATTGTATTTTACGTTTGAGATTAAGATGGAAATGAAAGAGTTGTGCAGCGGAATTAATATGAAAACAAACTTTGCATACAATCAAATGAGAGTATTGCTTTGATCAAGAAATTTTCAACAAGGAACCGAATGATTGAATTAACTTTAAACAACGATTACAAGTAATGCTTGAATACAAACTCCCCCTCAGCCAGAGCTCAGTGTTTGTTCGTGCAAAGAAGACGGTATTGCCAGAGCTAATAGAACAGTACAAAGTACTGAACTATTTATAGGCACTAGCAAACCACTGAGCATCTTAGCTGACGTCACCATGAAAGTGACATCTAACCTCCTAACAAACTCTAACCTCTGATCTATACAAACACTGATGTACTAACTACTGCTATTACAATTCATTACATAAAAGACGCTTAAACAGCTGCTGCATCCTTCCACTGCTGTGAACCCAGCAGTGCTTGTCCGGATCAGCAGTACTAGACACAAGGCAGTAGATTGAATCAGCAGAGCTTTGGTCTTCCATCAGTCTTTGACATTGGGCAGTAGATGCAAGGCAGCAGTTGTAGGTCAGCACTTAGTAAGATCAGCAGATAGGAGGTCAGCAGATATGAAACCACTTTCAAGGGGAGAGATTTGTATGTAAACATCTGCTTATTCTGGATCCACTGCTCTGATCCAGTTTTGGCTTTAATTATCTGTTCCTCTGATAGGGTTCAATCCCAACAATCTCCCCCTGGAACAGATAATGCCAAAACTCTTCATTATTGTGGAAATCTTTATTGCCTCATTAACAGTTCCCTTATCTGACCTTTGAATTGTAGTTCAAAGTCTAGGGCATCTGTGTCTTCATCATCCCTGCTAAGTGGAAGATCAAGGAGATCCTGCAAATCTTCAAGACTCAGGCCAAGAGCTTGTTCCCTTGATATTTTCTCCACTTCTCCACCAGACCTGAGCAAAGTCAATACGCAGGTCTGTTTGTCAGTTTCCCACTTTTGTATTTTTGAGCCTGGTGGGTTTCTTGGGAGATGTTTATTTGCAGAAGTATTTGGTGAGGCTGGCCTATTCATAGCTGGCTGAGCAGCACATGCAGATTGTTCTAATTCAAGATCTTCTTTTATCATTACTTTCGTGCCCGCTTTTACAATGGCATCTCCAGCTAATAGATCTTGAATTGTTTCAATACTCAACTGGTTTTTGCTCCTTCTTTTGTAGATGGCAGCACCAGCTGGAGCAGTGGTTCTTTTGATTTGCAGCTTTGGTGGTCTTTTTGAGACCTCTGCTTTAGAGTAGTCAGGCTTTTGTGGAACTCTTGGATCTTTCTTTCTAAGTTCCTCTAAGCTTTTATAGGTTTGCCCTGACTCTATCTTCTCCCCACTTTGTCACTGAATTCTTTGACCCATAATCAGCTGCAATCAGCTCCTCTTTCATTCTCCTCAACTCTAACATCTTCTCAGCTTCAAATTGTTTAAACTTTTCAGGAGGAGTCTGCTTGACCTTATTTTTAATCATTCCTTGAATCCTGGCTGCTTCTTTTTCAAGCTCAGGAATGGTCCAGTTTTTGTACATGTGTTTCTCCCCCTTGTATTTCTTGTAGGTCATGATGTTCTCAATGTAGTCTTTTCTTAAGGACTCATCTGCCCTTTCTGAAATTTGCTGACATACATTTTTAGCAAATCGCTCCATAGCATTGACCTGTGAGAGTAAAAACTGATAGTTTTGTTGAAATTCTCTATCAGATTTCCCTTTTCTATTTTTGATTGCAATATCCTCTGCTTGTTTGGCCTTGAGTTTCAAGTATTCTTCAATATTGTTAGGCCTGGGATATCCTGCAATTGATGGCAAACTCCTTTTGGCTGGGTCATCCTCATAATAAAAGGTTTTTATTTCTTCCCTAACTGCAATGAGTTCTAGAGGGAATGAGACACCAGCAGGAGGTAGTGGTTTTAAAATTTGAGCTGAAGAGAGAGGTATGGGTTTTGGAATAGTGACAAGTGATAGGGATTTTGAAGATGTTGGTGGTGGTGAAAGTGAATCATCATCTGATATATATATATCCTTCTCCTTTTTGTTTTAGAAGAAGCAGATGATGTTTTGGGTGGATCAGTGGTGGTAGATTGTATGGCAGTGGTTTGTGAATGACTAACAGCTGTTGAAACAACTGGTGTTTCAACCACTATTGTCATTACAACAGATGTTATAACATCTGTTGTCTTCTGCTTTTTGTCAGCAGGTGAAAGTGGTGGTGAAATTGTTTTTGATGGTGACAGTGGTGGTAAAATAGTGGTTGTGGTGTGTGTTGAGGTGGTGTGTGTTGAGGAGAGAACAGATGTTGAAACCACTGAGGTACCAGTAGTAGTTGATACAGCAGGAGTTACAACAGCTGTTTGGATGGAGGTTTGATGCTGATGACTTTTGGATGGTGGTTTTGGAATATGCTTTGGAATTCTGGATGAGGTGGACTTAGGCTTCCTTTTTGTCTTAGGATTTTTAGTATCCTTTGAACCAGAACAACCCTGCTCATACAGCTCCATAAAAGCTCTTTTCTCCTCATTCCACCTTGAAATATCCTTTGCCATCCTATCTCTTTTTACACTTGCTACTCCTTCATCAAATGCTTCTTGAGTAGCATCAACCTTTTTACTACCATCTGGCACAGGAATTTTTCTGGTCATAGCATCCTTTTCAGGTTTAATGTAGAGACCATCATCTATTCCTTTCTTCTTCCACTCCTGGATTTTCTCCCCCTTTTTGGCATTATCTTCTGGGAGTTGATCAATGAAAAGTACTATTGGAGGAGTAGTGCCAGTGGTGTGCAGGATCTGAGTTTTGAGAATTTTTAGATCAGCCTGAGTGTTCTTGAACCTTGACTCCATTGCATTTCTCAGTTGTTGGACATGTTTTTCATGTTGCTGATCTGCTAATTGTGCTTGTTGATAGAGAAAAGGTTGAAACAAATTCCAGAGCTCATTTGTAGCAGGCGCCCTTTGTGGAGCAGGTGCTTGAGATGGAACAGCAGTTGATTGTACCTTTTGTACTTGTAACACCTGTTGTAGCATATCTCCGAGTTCTGCAACAGAGTTATCCAGCTTTTCAATACGATCCGTCAATTTCTGGTACTTTAAACCATCACCCAAGTTAATGGGATCATCTGATTTCCCACTAACAGTGGTTTTATCAGTAGTTGATGTAGGGAGTATACTCCAAACATTAACCACTGATGCCCCTTTTTCTTGGTACTGGGGTCTTCTTCCTTCAACACTTGACAACCTTTTGATGTTGCCAGTAGGATAAATAAATCCACTGGTGGTTGGCAGAGGTGCTATAAAAGGAATTGCCTCCAAGGAAGTCTTATTGATGTAACCACTGTCCAACTGTAAACCAATGGGTTCAACAGTTGTAATGGCTGCTTCACTTGGACTACCACCAAGAGTTACTTGTAACTCAAGGGGTCTAACCTCCTCAGGTTGTGTTGGTGGGTTAGCAAAGATTGATACATCAGACCCAGTCAGTTGTTGAGGTATATTCTCATTGATAGGTGATTGAGAAGGACTGGTTAATGCCTGGTTCAAATCAATTGCATCCAACAGCAGTTTAGTTGGTGGGGGAATTGTGGATGTGAAGGGTGGTGTAGAAAGTGGATTTGCCCCGGGTATTGAGCTGTGGATGATAGAAACGAGTGTTTCCAGAGCATCATGATGTGGAGACCCTATTTGTACAACCTGTTCTTTTTGTGAAGAAGCAGGAGGAGTTTCGGTTATGGGTTGAGATATTTGTACCAACTGCTGTGAGGAAGTAGCAGCAGTGGTTTCTTGTGACACTTGTGTTGTCACAGGCAGGAGCTCTGGTATCTCATCCTCCAGATTTGCCTTTTTGATGGGTTTTGGGGGTTTTTGAGTTTTTGTTTTTGTAGGATTTTTGGTGATTGTAGGTGTGGGTTTCAAAACAGTTGTGCTGCTGCTTTGATCACCTTGAGCAGTGGGCTCAGCAGCAGATACCTGAGGAGCAGTTGTAACTGCTAAAATCTGCTCAGGCACCTCTGCTTGTGTTTTGCAAGGTGCTAGCATTCTTGAAAAAGTTTCAGTTGTTAAACTGTTTATTTGAGTAGAATCACCTTGGTTTATTATAGCTAAATCATCCTTACTGAATTTCTTTGCAAAATAGTAACTTAAAAACCTTGGAAACAGTAAGAATGATTTTGTTTCAACATTATTAACCAAATCTTTAAAAATTTCCCGAGAATAGTTAAAATTTTCTCCTTGAAGAATTCCATATCCCAGATTTTGAATCTTTAAAGGGATTTCATTGAAAGAAGTGGTTTTGTCTGAAACACATAGTAGGAGGGTATGAAATAAAAATCTGGTTACAGAAGGAAAATAACCTTTTTCTAAGGTAAGTTTCTTCATTAATGTGGCTTCATACCCTCTCTCAATGAAGTCAGTTTGTAACTCGTTTTTAGTGAAAGAAATTTTACCTTCCTGAGCACCGAGTTGAAAGACCTCTGAAATGGATTGTAGTGTGATTTGGACAGCTTTACCCTTTATAGAAGAGTTTATGGTGGTTGCAGTGTCTCCTTGTTTTACAAGGGTTGCATTCTTCCAGAACTCTCTTTGGGTCGCCAAATAGATTGGTGCATCGGTGGTGAACAAAGTTTTGTACTTTGATTTTGCCATGGTATCAATGATGGAATCGAAAACATTGGTGGTTCCTGGTTTTGTGAGAAGACCTAGGAGATTGTGGGATGGTTTATATGGAATTTCAGTGGAGATTGCCTTTTGAGAGGCTGTTTTCGATGATGATTTGGATGAGGGTTTTGAAGATGACTTCGATTTTGTCATTTTGAAGATGAATGATCGAAGAAATTTGTTAAAGATGAGAAGAAAAACTGCTTTGAGAAGAGAATTTTTAAGAATTCAATTCGACAGTAAAACCCTGTTTTGGTGGTGAGTGGGGGATTTTATAGGGAAGGAAGTGAATGCTGACGTGGCAGCCGTTACAAAAAGTCTGACCAATATGTACTGCCCACGTGACAACCCCTGGTGAAAGTGAAGGACAGTACTTTTGTGAAAGTGACAGATGAAGGCAGTGGTAGTAGAGCAGTGGATGATTTTCACTATCAGTGGATAGTATATCAGTGGATAAGACACTGCTTTTGAACAACAGAGTTTATCAAAGGAATAAGAGAACAGGGGTTGACTTTCAGCAGTGGACAGACTTTTGAAGTAAAGCAGACTTTTGAACAATCAGTGGTTAATGGCATACTTTTAAGGATTTTAATGAAAAATTTCATTTTTAGCTATTTTTAAGGATGGAGTTTTGATTTTCTGAAAACATTTTGTTGCTATTATTCATAGAAAAACAAGATGTTGCTTGTTATTCCATGTTCAGCATCCCAATCCTAGAGACCAAACTTTCAAAAGTGGTTGTATCAAGTGCTTTTGTGAGCACATCAGCCAGCTGGTCTTTAGTTGGGACATGATGCAGAGAAATCAAACCTTTTTCATAGCAATCCCTCACAAAGTGATGTCTGATGTCGATGTGTTTGGTGGTTGAATGGGAAACTGGATTTTTGATGATATTTTCTGCTGCCTGACTGTCCAACATGAGTGGTGTCTTTAAGGCAGTGATACCAAAATCCAGCAACTGATTTTGAAGCCACAGGAGTTGGGCTGTACAGCTTGCAGCAGCAATGTATTCAGCTTCAGCAGTGGATGTTGAAACAGCTGCTTGCTTTTTGCTTTGCCATGAAACTAAGCAATCACCTAGAAAGTGGCACCCTCCTGATGTGGACTTCCTTGTGGTGTGACATCCAGCAAAGTCACTGTCTGAAAAACCTGAAAGCTTGATGTTCCCATTAGCTGGATACCAGATACCAAGTGTGGGAGCACCTTTTATGTATCTGAAGATCCTTTTTACAGCAATGAGATTTGATTTTCTGGGAGCTGATTGACTTCTTGCACAGACACATGTTGCAAACATGATGTCTGGTCTAGATGCAGTTAGGTACAATAAAGACCCAATCATGCTTCTATAAAGTGTTTGGTCAATCAGCTCATCTTTTTCATCAGACATGACCAGCTTATTTGTTGCCATGGGTGTGCTACATGGTTTACAATCATTCATATTAAATTTGGTTAAAAGTTCTTTAGCATATTTTCTTTGATGAATGAAAGTTCCATTTTGCATTTGCTGTACTTGGAGACCAAGAAAGCATTGC